>VXCM01000474.1:61071-370698 GCA_014773175.1 Lucifuga dentata | reverse complement strand
GATGCCCTTCCTGACACAACCCTCTGCATTTATTCGGGCTTGGGACCGGCACAAGGAGGACACTGAGCTTAAGTCTGAGTGAACGAGGCCTAATCATCCAGAAAACGCAAAACACCTGTGTCTGTCTTTTGTGACTTATTTGTAATTTCAGCTTGACACTTATTGTAAGGTGAAGATCCTTTGTCAATAAAGGTTTGCATCTTCATCTATTCATCATAAGTCATCAGTCTGGGATTTTCTGTGTAAAAATGATGGTAACATTTCTCAATAAGCTGACCATGACATGATGCTAAAACTCCATTCATGGGTGGGGGTGCATCATGAATAAACACTCCTTTTTGAATTCATATCACCAAAAAAAAAAAAAAAAAAAAAAATGTGGAAAACTGGTTATACTATTCTTAGTGTATTTTCTGTGAATATAATGAATATTGTTTATTGTGTTTAAATCATTCTCAAATTGTTGGGACAATAAAGGTTTTCTTTTTATAAAACCAATTTTAGTCTTCTTTCATGGTAAGTCTCCTGTGCCATCACTATACACTCTGTCACCTTCAATGTAACAATAGATTAACAATCAGTGCAAATTCAGTGAAGAGTTAGGGTTAAGGATTAGGGTTAAGGGTTAGGACAGGATGCAAATTACAGAGAACCCATTTAAGCTAATTAGTTTTGTCTACTGTTGTGACATACATTAGCACTAAAAAGTTTGGAATCACCCACAAATTTCCATAGTTTTGATAGAAACTGATAAATTTGTTCAACATGGTGGCATTAAATTGACTTAAATATACTGTTGAAAATGGCTATTGTTGCTGGAAATGACTGATGATGTTTAAATGTTAATTGGTTAGAGACACCTTTTTTATTTGTGTTAGCACACCTGAAACCCATTATTCTGCTCAAATAAGCAGATAAATTGTCTTTACTTGGGTTGCAAGGTACTGGCATTCTTAAAGTTCAATTCTGGGTTGAAAAATGGCCAAAAGAAATTGGGTTTCTCAAGAAACATCTCAGTGTACTGCTGTTTTGAGAAATTAAGATGGGCAAGAAAATAATCGCATGGCTCAGATAACAACTGCTCAGATAACTGCATCAGATTCTGCAGTTTGAGAAACAGACACCTTACAGGTTCTCTGTTGTCTACTTCCTTAAATAGTGCACACCAAATACTAGTGTCATCTGCAACAGTGAAAAGGTGACTCTGGGATGTTGGTCTGAAAGGCAGAGTTTCAAAGAAAAAGCCACGACTGAAACTGGCAAATAAAATGAAAAGCCTCCACTGATCACTGCCTGCATTCTTTTGCTCATTTTAATCTTTTTGTTCTTTAATTTTGCTGGTTTCAGATAGCCAGCATATGTTTTAACAATATACAGCATATAGTCTCATTTCAGAGCAATTATGTATTTTTCTAGTTAATATCTACTAGAATAGGAAGAGCTAGCCATATTGGCTCATTAAATACCATCCCTCTAAGATGCTGAATGGTTCACTGATTTATTCTTCTGAAACTTGGGTCATTATTTGAATAACAGAACAGCCATGATGGTACAGCTGTTGATGCTGAATTTCACACTGCTTCTCCACTGTGACAGAGTTTTGGTATCCATCACTTGTCTAAGATGCCAACTATGTAGATTATTTGACCTACGTAATCTTCGCATGACAGTATTTGATTGGTTAAGAGGATTGAGGGCACTGTGGCATCCCAGAATGAACTCACACAGGGCTTTTTTTAGCTTTTGGGTTTGGTAAGTGTGAATAATTGTTGTTTTTCTCCCTGTGTGACTGGAATGTACGAGCTGTTCCCTCATATAACACAAGGCTGTGATTTCTATGGAGGAGACAAAGAGCACCAGTATGTGATAAGACTGCAGAGGCTGTTGGTGAATGCAGTGTCTGCTTTCTGTTTTGGGAGTCATTTGCCAACAACTTGCCACAGACACTTCAGAGATATAAATACAGATAATTATCATTATCCTCTCCAGGTCCCAGGGCAACACAGAAGTAACAACCCAGCCTGTCACGCACCAAGGCATTCTCATCCCATAGATAACTAGAGACGTGTTAAAATTAATCTGCTGGTTATATAAAGTGTGTGACTGAAAAATCACAGATGCCAAAACAGACTTTCTCCAGGTCCACAGCCCATTTTCTAGAAGCTTTTTGGGAAGAGTTGAGTAAGAATACAGCTGTCCTATTGTCTGGTGTTTCCGTCATTAATCTCAACCAAGACTTGTTTTTTTCTGGGTGGAGCATTAAAGGTTTGCAGTTTCATCATTCTTTTCCTTCATTCTGAGGTCCTTTCCCTTCATTTCTAGGATGGGTGAAGAAAATAAAACACTATCTCGCCCCATTTTCAGCCGAGATGTGAACTGGGAACCTTTCCCTAACTGGACACAGCCAACCCGTATTTTTGATCAGGATTTTGGCCTCCCTCCTTTCCTGGAGCCAAATGACATTGACTGGATAGACTGGGCTAAGAGAAGACTGGCATCTTTCTCCTGGCCGGGGTTTGCACAGTCTCCCTTTCTGCCTCCATTCGGTGATCAGCACCCTACAGTGTATGACCAAAAGCTCCAAAGACCGCTGACTGGTGGAGTGTCAGAAATCCGAACAGGGCAGGACAGCTGGAAGATCAACCTGGACATCAATCACTTCTCTCCTGAGGAGATCACAATCACAACCAAGGAGGGCTATCTGCAAATATCAGGTACTGCAAATGCTGAGTTTGACTGAGCAAGATGAGACTAAAAATTAGTAAATGAAAAACCAATCAACTGTAAATACATTGCACATAGTAAATAAACACCAAATTAATAAGTTTGTGGTATACAGTGTTTAATTATTCCTGTTGTTGATTTAAAGGAAATCATGAAGAAAGGCAGGATGAGCATGGACTGATTTCGAGGTGCTTCACCCGGAAATATAAGTAGGTTGGCTATGAGAAATTTAATAAATTTCATATCTCTGTAGGAGTTTGCACCATTGCAGCACATTTTGCAAGCAGTCTTGATTATGCAAACACAAATGCAAACATTGCCATTCAGAAATTTTTAGAAAAGGCCAAGGCCAGTAACAATGACACAAGGATAGGCTTTAGTGGCATATGGGAATATACAGGAAATATATGCATAGAATATAGAGGGAACAAAGGAATGGGACTCCTTAGTTGTTTAAGATGACTGTGATACGGTTTGATTTTAGTTATTTGTTGCTGATACACCTTCACTTATTTTCCTTTAAGGTTGCCACAGGGAGTCGACTTACAGCACATCAGTTCCTCACTGTCTGTTGATGGAATTTTGTCTGTGGAGGCTCCCGTACCTGGGACGACCACCAGCGACCCCGCCAATGAGATCGTCATACCTGTTCAGATCAGACAAGAGAAGGATGGAGAGAAATAAAACTAGTGAGAGAAGTAAAACCTGGAATGCATGGCAGATCACAATCAGATGTGATCAGAGTGCAAGATGTGTGCAACAAGTATTGTCACACATCCATAAAAAAGAGAAATTAATTTGTTACTGCTTACTAAATGTGACTGTGTTACTTGTCTCCCTGCCATGAGATGCAATCTAACATTATGATGTGTCATCACTATCATTTCACAGTTCATTTTACTCAGTAGTTTTCAAATTCAGGTGGCGGCTCGTGCATTTCTAATGTCTTAATAATAGAAAAACACGTAACAGGTGTAGTTGTTTCTGCTAAATATTGAGACGCTGAGTAGTTACGACGCATCTCAAGCATTTAGGCTTTTGACTGTTTACATATAAAACAGCTATGACAAGATATGTAGTATGAATGTACGTGCATCTGATGACCAGACAGGATTATATGTAATGTAAAAACAGATGCTTCAGTCAGAAATTCCAGTTTTCTGATTTTGTGAGATCTGTGAAATGCGGAGGGTTGGTATCAAATGGTATGAAACATGATTTTGTTTTGCTTGAGAGAGAGAGAGAGAGAGAGAGAGAGAGAGAGAGAGAGAGAGAGACTGCAATAGTATGAATTTGTTTGTGTTTACATGAAAAATGTACTTGTCCTGATTGAGCATGTAATCAGCTCAGTGATTTTTGTTTTTCAAAACTGCCTTTGTTGTCAGAATATAAAAGTTTACCAGTAAACATTGTTATCGGAATTATTTTCATCTATCACACTTGTTAAACTCTCCTCAAGAGGGCACCAGAGTCCTGTTTCAAATTTGTACATTGACAGCATTAGAGAGTCTGCTTGGATTTAACTGTATAACTCTTTATCGAGAAAATCACAGAGAAAAACTGATCTAGATTTAAATAATCAAGTTTTCACATTCTTTTAGATTCCAAAACTATAACATTTCAAAACAAATTCCTTCCCTGCACTACCTTAATGATTAGAAATGCCCCAATCCTTACAATAGTTTTCAATACAAATTATATTATGTATATATATTATTATACTATTATATAATTATACAAATATCCTGCCATCTGCTAAAAACTGAACTGTGTGCTGGACTTACTGTATTGTGGTTTCCTCAGGAAAAAGCAGCACCCAGCGTTTGATTTGAGTATTGCATAATAACAGTTACGTAATTTATGAGGCTGTATGTCATCACAGCATCTTTTTGAGGCAGTGTTGGAGCCCTTAAGCATCCTGTAAAAATACAGAACTTTAAACAGTTAACATAGAGAATATTGATTTTTATTTTTTATTTTTTTATTATTATTATTATTATTATTATTGTAATATGTACACAAACATTTTTGTCTTAATTGGCTTCGTTGCCAGTGATTAGTTATGACATACAAGTACTTTTGAGAATACAATTTGATGGGATTGATGAGTAACTTTGTTTTGGGACATCTACTCACATTAGGTTTAGGGTTTATTATCACTCCTATCACAGAAAATGTGATTGTGCAGCAACCTCTAGATAAATGCTACTTTGAAATGAAACTGCATCAAAACTTAACAAAATCAGAGTCTTTTAGTAAAGTTTCCAAAATGGTTTCTCAAAGGAACCTTCAGTGGTCTTTAATATATTTGTCAAACTGGCACCAAAGACCTTAAAAAATCCAGCAGCAAAGCTAGCAAACTAGTGCATGAGGTTTGCTCTTCATAAGGATGAGTTTATTTTCTTCTTTTTTTTCAGTTTTAATTGTTGCACACAGTCTTGCAGTTCCTAAATTTCTTCTCTCTTGCATCAATACTTCAATTAAAGTAACAACAAAAGAAAGAAAAGAAAAACAGTCAAAACACTCAAAGCAAGATACAAGTGCAATATATTACATAACAGTGGATGTCATCACCATAACTGTGTTTTTGCCCCCTAGTGGCTTGGAGTGTAAATACATCCCCTAGTTTCAAACAACAAAGATAAAACACCTACAATTGCTTTCTGTGATGATGGTGATAATGATGATGATGATGATGATTATCATTATTATTATTATTATTATTATTATTATTATCTTTCCTTTGTTCCTTTTCGCCACCTTCCTTCCCTTGTTTGCCTTCTTTCCATTATTTATGGGTCCTTGAATCCCAAGTTGGCCCCACTGGTGACCTAAATGGGCAGCCACACACAGGGGCCTTTATGGAGTTGATGTTAAAATATTTTGGGCCCTGTCTGAGTTGCCAAGATATGAGATGCCAGTCCATCCCTAACCCCTGTGGCTATGTTAGCTGAGTGGCTCCTAAAACATAATGTCCACTATATATATATAGATGTACACTGTTCTTGTAACACTAGGCTTAATGCTGATCATAAACAGAGCAAGGTCAGAATTTAAAAATAAATTGCATTGCATTTCATATAAGAGCTTGAAAAATCCTAATTCCTTTTGTGTATACCCTAAATACTATTTAGGGTGTTTAGAGTGTAAATATCTTAGTAAATACTGACATTTGATTCTAAAAACATAAAATGAGCATTATTCTTATGGGAGCATCTTGCTTTGTGTTACCATATTCATTCATTTTCTTTTTCTAATTACAATCTGTGTTGAATTTTAAAGAACTTTCGGCTGGGTGAATAGTCTCTGTGTTCCAGTAGTATTGCAGTGTCTCTTTAAAGGCAGGGGGAGTGTTGAAGAGGGACGGAGGAAAGAGATGAATAGAAGGCACCAGAAGCACCTACCATGACCAAGTACGCTGTAAATGTAGGACAGAAATTGGAGAGGAACATATAAGGATCATCAAGCGGCATATTGGAAGAAAAACCATGTTTGGATGTGCCTTATTTGATCCTAACATTTTTCCTTATGGTATCATACGCGGTCATGGGAGCACAGGAAAAGTATTTTTCCTCCCAAATATTTCTTGCATTTTGAAACGGAAAAGAAGAGTGGCAGTGATATCTCTTTTATTTTCCTCCGATTATCAATGGTAGGCATTGCATAATTCACCTTTATCCTTAGGAGCCATTTGGTTCCTCCTCTTTGGGAAGTGGGGGACGCCACAAAAAAACGACCACATCCAGTAGCTGCCTCCTTGGTGGTGCCTGCAATTGTTTGGCAATGCCCTTTTCTCTTTTCGGAAGGACTTGCAGACAGTAGCGGGGGGACCGGTCGGGGAAGGATGCATTTACAGCTGGATGTGTGCTGCGTTCAGGGAGATTCGGCAGTAATAGCAGAAACAGCGAGAGCTGTGGGCCTGGGAAGCTCCCACCCCCACTATCTCCTCCTTTTCCTCCCCCCCTGCAGGACCATGCTTGCGTGAGGGATGAGGCTGTGCACAGGGACACCAGGCCAGAGCTGCGGCCTACTTCTCATAAAAGCCGGTCTTTCCACTACAACATCTGTGAACACATTTTCACCATCAAATCAGCATCTTTGGTACGTCGCTCCTCTCCACCATTTGCATCAAAATGCGCGCAGTGCTTGTATGTGTGCGTGCGTAAATGTGTGTATGTATGCGTGTGTGGCGGCGGGNGGGGGGATGTCTGTGTTCTCAGCTGTACACCTGTAGTCATGGCAACCAGATCCTGTTAATGGATGTCATTTCTTCCATCCCTCTGCCTCTGCCTTATGTGTGAGCATTACGTATGTATAGAATGTATTCCATGTAAATCTCTGCTGGTGTGATTTAACAAAGAAATGATTTGATTTTTTGGCATTAATCATGCATGCACATACACATCTTTACTGTTCCAAATCTTAACTTGTCCTAGGGCTAATATCCGACAGAAATGTCAGTAACTTCACTGAAATTATTATTTCATTGATATTGCTTGATTACATTATGAGTCGACTACTATGATTACTAAATCAAGAAAATTAATGGGATTATTCAGCAAAGCCGCTCTACTGTATATTGATGGAGTCACATCCTTTGTTTAATAATAATGCCGAAAAAGGATTACTACTGTTAACCTATTGGCAGCTTTACTATGATTTATTATTTCATATTAATTTCTTGCTTATTATGGATGCATAATCTGAGAATTAATTTTCTTTTTTTTCTCTTTTTTTTGGGGGGGGGGGNGGGGGGGGGGAAGAAAATGTGGCTGATTCACTGCACTGTGTGTAGCCTGTTGTGACCTCAAGACTATGGCCCCTAGACTTCACCTGCTTCACTTCTTTTTCTTTTTATTTCCTTTGTAGTCTCAGCATTGGCTGTTGCTTTCCATTCCTGTTCTCTTTCTCTCTTTTTTTACTCCCTTTTTATTCTTTACTTCCTTTGCTTCCCATGTCTAGGTCATCAGGTAGATCCAGGAGCATGAGCAGGACTTTGAGCTGCGGGAGCAGATGTCTGGGTATAAGCGCATGCGGCGGCAGCACCAGAAGCAGCTGATCGCCCTGGAGAACAGGCTAAAGGCTGAAATGGACGAGCATAGGCTCCGGCTGCAGAAAGAATTAGAGACACATGCTAACAACACTTACATAGAGTTGGAAAGACTGGCCAAACGCCACGCTGCTCAAACAGACAAAGAGGTACAACCTCAACAGCAGATCCCACTTAAAACTTTGAATCAGCTTGAAAGCAGAAGTGATTTAATTCTCTTCAGTCTGTACAAAATATTTCAGACAATAAATTGATCATTAAAGAGTGATCATGTAAATATTTTGGTGTCTCTTCTCAGATGAAGTCAGCTGCGGCCGAGGAGAGGAGGATCCAGCAACAGATTGTTGCTCAGCAAAAGAAGGAGCTGACTGTTTTCTTGGAGAACCAGAAAAAGGAGTACAGGCTTTGCAAAGATAAGATCAAAGAAGTAAATGCAATACAAATTCATGACAAATATGAATGCATTAATGTCTGTTTTAATTCTACACATACTCTCGGACAACTTCAATTGTTTTTTTTTAGAGATCATACAATCTCTATTCAGCCTGTTCATTCTGTCATGATTGTGTATTTGCTTGTTTGTGTGTTATAGGAGATGAACGAAGAGCCTTGTACACCCAAGGAGGAGAAGCAGGAGCGTCTGTCCAGGCACAAAGAAACAATACAGCGCTCTCAGGCTGAGGAGGAGGCCCATTTGCTGGCCCAGCAGAGGCTGGTCTATGACCGGAGTTGCAGGGCCCTCAAACGTCGGACTCTAATCAGGAGGCATGAGTTTGAGCAGGAGCAGCTGAGAGAGGTGATGTGATTTTCTGTCAAGCATTTACATAAAGTATGTAACTAATATAATTGTTGTTGAGGACTGTTGTTGTTTTCAGAAAATATTTACTCAGAAGACGTTTTTAAGACTCAGAAAAAGATGTCATCCATTGAATTTCACAGGAATTAGAGATGTGCACTGATGTAGAAATTACAAATATAGAACACCTGGATCCCACAAAGTGCTGAAATATACTGATTTATTTAGAAAAAAAATATATAGGGAAATCTCTTTTGACTTAATAGGATCCACTTTGGATGACTTTAATCATTATTACAGTGTTAAATGTAACTAAATGTAGTTTTTGTTGTTGAAAAAAGTTTAAATTGTGACCTAAATTTGAAATTTCTACACTGCGTTCTATGGCAAACTGATTTATTTTAAATACCAAATATTCAGTGGAGAATTCAACAGAGATCGAGGAATTAAATACATGTTTTGGGTTGAGATCATGTTTTTTTTTGTTGAATGTTATTTTTTGCATTTTAGAGTTGCATATCATCTACACGTGTGTGAAAGAGGATGTCAAATTCATAGAAAAATTGCCAAAGAGTCAAGTAAAGTCAAAGTGAAGAGACTAAACACTTGGAATACCAAGAACAATGTTAGAATGGGCAGAAAGCAATTTAATAGATTATGACACACTGGGAATGATCACAATTCAACAGGAATTCTACAGGAAGAACTGCCATGCATCTGCATCCAATACAGTTTTCACATCAAGCAAGAACTGTTCTAAGGCTCAGTTCTGTCTACCAATGAGTCTGAAAACAGAATATGCATATGTTTGTCATTAAAATGCCTCTAAATAAAATATTTCATGTTCCCAGGAGCTGAACAAGAAGAGGAACCAGAAGGAGATGGAGCATGCCCTGATGATCCGGCAGGATGAGTCCACCCAGGACATGGAGCACAGGCAGCTGCAGATGCTGCAGAAGCTGCGAGTGGAACTCATGCGGCTGCAGCACCAGACAGAGCTGGAAAACCAAGAGGAGTACAACGGTCGACGGCAAAGGGAACTACACAGAAAACACACGCTGGAGCAGCGGCAGCAGCCCCGAAACCTCAAGGTGATCTGAACTTTCACTTTGACTTTTCATTGTGGGAAGCAGAATTACTGTTTCTCTGGGGACACAGAGAGTGTAAGTTAAGATGCAAATCTACTATTAAGTTTGATTATAGTGTTGCGTGTTCTGATTTTTGAATCACTAGTAGAAAAATGTTGGTGCTTAAACAACATTAATGCCGCCACCAGAACTGCTTCTTCTAAAACATACCAGTAGTTTCCTTTCGTGTAAAAAATTCAGTCTTCATCCTTCATTCATCTAATAGTTGACAAAATCCCTTAATTTTAAGGTATAATATAAAGAAGTGAAAGCTCTCTTATTATGCACACTGAATTCACGGGCATTGCAAAAAAACTTTTATTTTGATATATATTCACCAAAAATATAATCACTTTTCAATGACAGAGTAATCTGAGAAGCAGGTGAATGTACAATGCAAAAAGTTTGCCTCTTATTTACTCAACCTACAAATCAAATTACTCAACTAGTCACATTTAACCTTTTATATATATTTAGGAAGATATTTTACTGTCTAATAACTAGTAATATTTACTGCACTTTATGAAATATGAGGCTATCAATTGCTGTAATTCTACACTGATTAGTGAAACAAACTACGCATAAGACTTTGACCTCTTCCTTGAACGTGTTTGCATTTCATTTTTACATGACAAGCTTCTAGCAGGATAGAGAACCATTTGATTGTAACATTAAAGATTTGCACATTAACATATATTTCCTCTTTTAACACTCCAAAGACTATGGAGATGCAGATTAAAAAACAATTCCAGGATACTTGCAAAGTGCAGAACAAGCAGTACAAAGCTCTTAGGAACCATCAGCTGGAGGTCTCTCCCAAAGGAGAACACAAGATCATACTGAAGAGCCTGAAGGAGGAGCAGACGCGCAAGCTGGCCATCCTGGCTGAGCAGTATGAGCAGAGTATCAACGAGATGATGGCTTCACAAGCGGTACGAGCATTCGTGTCAAAATGTGAATAGTAAAATTGTGCCTCATTTGTCCTTTGAACGTTGTTGTACATGTACACTACCACTCAAAAGTTTAGAATCATTTGTCATTTAAGTAGTTCTTGCTATTCAATAATGCAATAATATTAAATAACAAGAACTACTTAAATTCAGTATAAGTTTTTTCAATAATAGTGTTTTTTTAATTATATGAAACAAACACCAAAATGTATTTTAAGATGTTTTATTTAGTATTTCAAATATTTGGGAGAAAACATGTTTTTAAATGATAAATAACACTATTGCAGTGATTTCTCATCAAAGTATCCATCGTGAGATTTAATCACTGCTTTGCAAATATTAGACATTCAGTTAGAGCATCAGGGAATAATCTAGAATTTCCTAATAATCTCTGGAACCACATACAGCTTTTCCAAATGAATATGGAATTATCAACAACTCGTGTAATGATTCTGGACAAATGTAAAATGTCTTAATTTTTTACATCTTCTTGTAAATTATTTTAAACCTATGTATAATGCATAATACTAACAGACATAGTAGATTCATTTTATACATACATATATATGAAACAAAACTGGATTTTACTGGAAACATTTATTCGATGTGAAAATCACGAGTGATTCCAAACTTTTGAGCGGTAGTGTATAAAGTATATACATACATTCTCATCCCATCAAACTACTGAAGTGACAGTGACGTGTTTAAAGTGTTAAATCTCTTCTTCACCTTCACAGCAGACTTATTAAAATGCACCAATTTAGGCTTGTTGTTAATGTCTTTGTATCTGCGCCCGTCTTGCCTGGTGTGTAGATGCGTTTAGACGCTGAGCAGGAAATAGAGTGCCAGGCACTGAAGCAGCAGCTGAAACAAGAGATGGAGCTCCTGGATGCCTACCAGAGAAAAACCAAGTCACAGATGGAGACCCAACATGAGCGAGAGCAGCAGAAACTTGAGCAGAAGGTCTCCATACGCAGAGCCCACCTTGAACAGAAGGTAGGGTTAAATGCTATGCTTAAATGCGTACAATTAATGCCCTACACATATTGTAGAAAATGACCTCAACATCAGAAGGCAGTGTTGAAGGTGTAAAGATCTGCTAGCAGCCCCTAGAGGCTGAAATGCTCATTACACCTCACAATATGAAAGTATTGGATACATTCTCATAGATCCCAAAAGGATTATGGGTAGAGAATAATTGCTGCCCAAATTTTACCCTAAAATTAATCACTATTTGTGTCTATCCATAACCTAAATATTATTACCTTCATATCTAAACTTAACTTTTGTGGGTTTGGCAGGTGATTCACAGAAGTTCTGCCCATAACCCATCTGCCATCCCTGATTTCACATGTTGGATAGAACCAACAACATACAGACGATTTTACTATTATTCAGTTCATATGAGTCATGGAGTTAAAGTTATAAAAGTTGTCTTAAAGGTGGCTTGAGGGGAAAGTTCCTAGTGTCTTTAATATGAAAATAGTCTATCTTGTATGAATGTGCCCAGCAAATGACATGGCAGTCTGCCTACTAGAATATGAGATATCTTGATATTTTGATATCTTTGATATCTTGATATAGAGGGGTTCATCTTCTGGGGAGTATCAATGTGATCAGAAAATTTAATGGGAAATGGGCATTTTAACCTGATTTTGGTGCAGGAGTCACCAGGCTTCATCCTCTGGGGTCCATGAATGTCAAAACAAAATTTTAGGCCAATCTGACTAGTAGTTGATGAGCTAGCATCCTCTGGAGCAAAGTGCTGGAAAGACCTACAAACATGGCCACTAGAAAAAAAAAAAAAAAAGGTCTTAAATTCAGTCACTGATTCATGAATATTCATGTGATAAATGCCATAATCCTTTTCTGTGACAGATTGAAGAGGAACTGGCCTCACTTCAGAAGGAACGTACTGAAAAAGTCAAGCACTTGTTGGAACGTCAGGACAGAGAAATGAACAGTTTCGACACAGAAAGTAGAAGCCTCGGCTTTGGAAGCTTGGGATCTCTGGACTTCCCCAAAGAGGATGACAGATGAAAGTGGATTATCTTTAGAGGACAACATATCCTTGCCCTTTCATGTCCACTTGACCGTTGTCACACCCACGGTGACAAAGCTGGATAACTTTCTCTGTTGCTTTTTTCTCTCTTAGATATTGCATCTTTGAAAACCAAGGTGTCACGTGCAATGAGAACTTCTTTTGTGAAACTTGAAGGAGGAAAGTAAAACAAAAATATTCTACAACTTGTCAATAAAATCAAACCTAGTCAGTGTAACTCAAAACATATGTGTTGAAAATAACAGACTCTTTCCTCCATGCCATTTCCTCCTTTTGGTATGAATTGAATAAATCAGGAAATTTGAGTAAAAATGGGCACTTTGATATATTTAAGTATAAACCCATCATGTTCATATGATGCTTAATGTGTTTGTTACATGGAGGGACATTGTGGAATGTGTGCTACGGACTCCACCGTGGTGTTAAGCTGCTTTTTATTTTAGTTTATTTATTTATTTTTTATTTTATTTTCAGAATGTGAATATTACTATATGAGGTTATTGCATAAAGTCAGAGTTTGTTCATTTTGATTTTTTTTTTTTTTTTTTTTTTTTCTTTTGTCATACTTCCATATTGTGCTTATGCATACAGTATGCTGTGGTCCTTCACTTTCTTAGGCAACATTTCTTACCTTTGCATTATTTGGTATTTATGATCAATTGGCATTAGCTTGATCAACCTGTTTATCTTATCACAATTCAGATCCCACTTGGTAAAACTGCTTATTATTGCATGCACTTTAAGGACAAATTCAGGTTGTGAAGTGAAGCATGAATCTGTCTGAGATTTTAGCTGTTTGTAAATAAAAGTGGTCATAGCATTTTTGTTTTCAGCCTATGGATACTGAACATAAGCGCCATATTTGATATGATATTTTTACAAATGCCTTTATTTAAGTTGTGCCTGAAGCAGATTTCAGTTATGTGTTTTTTATATCTAGATTTGATGTCCGCAAGCTGGCACCATTTTTTTTTTTTTTTTTTTNTTTTTTTTTTTTTTTTTTTGTTTCATCTGAACTTGTGAATCATTTAATGTTTTCACTAATCAAATTTCTTGTAAAGGAAAATGGTGAGAATTGTGCTGTATAACTTTTGATATGAATATTTGTACATGAGAATATAGCTAGAACATACAGAGACACTGGTCTATTACAGATAACAGAGCTTAATGATAAAGATTTTGCTTCATTTTTGTTTTATAATACAGAGATATGATCATACAATAGCTCAATTTATTGCTAAGGCAAATCGCTGGACTTTCAGATTGTATAAATGCTGGAAAATGGAATCACAGACTTCTTATCGACACTCTTTTATGGATCAGCAGTTATACAAAAGTGAACATTGCATTTTAATAATCAATGTCTAATCAGATTTACATATTATTTACTGTGTTCATTATGGTCATTGAACAGGCTGCACAATGTTTCCGTTATACTGAATGGAAAGATAATTGTTTGGTGCTTAATTTCTAGTACCGCCTTTAGCCTTGTAGTTTTTTGTCATGGAAAGACGATTGATTTTTACAAAATGTGAAAGTGAAGCATTTTGAAACCCCTCTGAGTCAAAACACTTATGACATATTTAGAGTACCCCATGCAGTGAAAATTAAAAATGAAGTATATGTATAAAAAGAATAAATACTATTTTATCACGGGTCAGTTTGACACATTGTTTAATGTGGTGGTCTTGAATGCAACCCTGTTATGTTTGACAGGCATTTTGTTACCTGTTCTTTTATTAAATTTTAGAGCCAGAAATGGTATTAATGTTCAGTTCTGCTCCTCATAGGACTGAAAGTAAAAAAAAACAAAAACTTGAAGTCCCCTGAATTCACAAGTTATTCAGAATCGAGAGATTGAAGGAAATTTAAGGTTAGTTTCTGATGGCAATAGAAATTTAATGTAAAATCTAATTTTACACCATACATATCCAAGACAAATGCAAGCCAAAATTCTGAAACTGTTATGTGTGTTCTGATGTTGAATGGCTCCTCCAGATTTTTCAGCCTTTTACATTTTCAAAATCCTTCTAAAATTTGACAAAAATGTTTCTCATATGCAGTAAGGCCTTTTGTCTGGTCTCGTATAACTGAAGCTTTATGGACAAATGGTTCCATAATTGGGATGCTTCGGTATCTTGAATAAGTTTTTCCCAAGAGCTTCAGAGCAGTTATGAACCTATTTGTGTGAGTTTTAAGTTGCTAGAAAGCTGTATTTAGTTAGAATAAAGGGGACTTTCCTAAACAACCTTATTCACCATTTCCTGTGCAGTTCAAAGACAAAATAAAAGAGATTCTGTTGAAAAAAAAAAAAGCGTCTTCATCCACATCCTGCATTCTATGACAATGCACTTCTCGTTGTTTGTGGCTGATTTTTTCTTGCTTTTTATTTCTTGTGATTTAGACCTCAGATAATTTACAATAGATTGCACACACATCTGCAGGTCAAAGATAACTTGAAAACCAGAACTTTGAAAAGAAACAGTTTGCTGCACAGGTGTAAGGGAAGTTAAACTCTGAATGTCCTACTTTTTTTTTTTTTTTTTTTNTTTTTTTTTTTTTTTTTTGGACTTCCTCATGTTTCTGTGTAATATGCCTAATTTGGGTGATGATTAGGGGCTTTTTTCCTATGCCTGTACTGTATATGCTGGCAGGAATTGAGCTGTAAGTTCCTTGAACTGTTGTTCAATCTTCAGCACCATCTGCTGCAGTTGCCGACCTCACCACAAACCTTGTATTATCCCTCGGGGCAACTGGAAAGCCCCGAAGATGGTGGAGTAGTGGTTAGCCTTTACCTGAAGTAATGCTGACTGGATTGTGGTGCGTTGAGTTCCCCCAAGTTTTCTCAAGTAGACGCTGGTTTGATGTCAAGGATGCGGGTAGAGTGAATACAACACACAATCATCGTGAGAAAATATGGACAACCTGATTAGTGAGCTGTTTCAGCCCTGCAGTGTAAAGCTGAACTGTCATCCCTCCAGACAGTGAAACAGCCTCTTGTCTACCACAGTCTGACCTTTGATTAACCTGTGATAGAGACAGACAGCTTGTTAAACCTCCCTAACCCTGCCCAGTGTTGGAAAAGGTACTCTAATCTTTTACTCAAATAAAAGTACCAATGTCGTTAAGGAAAAATACTGCGTTACAAGGAAAAGTCAAAATTCTATTTAGGATAAAAGCAAATGGAGAACGATGACATTATCTAAGAGTTTTAGAGAGGGAATGAGGTTCGTGAAGCGATGCAATATGTACAGGTAATCCTTCAACTACTCTGGAGGCAGGTAAACCCCACAATTGGTGATAAAAAGTTACAAATTTTTCTGCTTGCAGGTCAGTTGAAGCCGGATTACATTGCTTCTCCAAATGTTGATTCAACACCAGCCTTTTTTCCCCATTCTAAAACGCTTGAGATAATATAGAAAATGCATAGTGTCATGGCCCACTGGGTTGCATTGGCCTTGGTATGTTTTTTTTTTTTTTCCCCCTCACATTTTCCCTCTGAGTCTGCAGCTTTGCTGGAGAGGCGTGATTGGTTGGGATTGGTTGGAGGGCTGGAGCATCTGAAGAGAGTTTGACATCAGCCTCCATGCTATAAATACAGAGAGACAGTTCAGCCTGAGCTGTGTTCTTTTTTTCTGATTTTTGTGTGTGAGAGAGAGACTATTGCTCTATTGGTGAAAAGAAGCTTTGTGATGAGTTGCCATTTATTTTCAATGACCTATTGTTTTTTTGTTTCTAGGTCTAGTTTAGGTTTTTCTTTGGAAAATAGGATTGGCTTCTGTTATTTTGGTCTTAGCCTGTTGCTTCCTATCAGTCAAATGCAGCATGAACATCCTTACATGATTAATGTTGCATTTGACTTAGAATCAGAACTCTGAATTTCCAACCTCTGACTGGAAAAGTCACAGAAAACGACCTCTCATCTCAGAATTCCTACTTGGAATATTAGGTAATGTTTCTTCCGAGTTCAGTATTGATATAATTTCAGTATGGCTGCTCACTCTGTAAACAGTTTATAAATGAACATTTAGAAGCATTTTCTCTAAACCGATTAGCATAAAAACAATGCAGTAACTGTTTTGAGAAGCTAAATAGCTCATAAATATTAAAACATAGGTTTTGCCAGAGCAAACAAAAGTTTTCATGGAGGCATCTCTGTGTGGTGGTTGTAAATTACATAATTCTGAGGTATGACTTCCCAGGAATGAGGAACAGTGAACTTGCACACTAACTGATGATGATGCTAATTGATGACATATTGTATACTCAAACAAAGCCCTCATACATGTCCATGATAAAGAAAATACAGCTGGTATGACTTGATGAAGACATCATCAGGGAACCCTTATATGATCTTTTTATTTTCAACCCCTTTCTATATATTGTCAGACTCTCCAGAAGCCTAAAGGAAGCCTCTTCATATCAACACAGGATTCCTTATACATACATATAATTCTGGTTCTTCCTTGTGTACTTCCACCTAAAGCATCAGGATGTTTGTCACAATGAAATCATCCATTTGTAACGTGACATAGCCTGTCGGAAGCTCCAGTTTGTGGTGTGATGACACTGACATATTGCTCACACTGGCTAAGCAGACCCACCCTCTGCATGCTTGTAAAGTCTCTGATTGAGAAATCCATTTCCTGTGACCCTGCCAGCTTCCTGCACATGAGCTACATTACATGTAGTTTCCTAAAACCATACTTAGCAGTGGAAGAGATACTCATTCATCTAAAAGTTGAACTTACTAAAAGAAGCATCACCACAATGACAAAATCCTCCAATAGAAGTCTGCCATTCCAAATTATGCCAGTATAAGGTATTACTTGCAAAATGTACTCAAGCATCCAAAGTTAAACTACTCAAAGTGAAGAAAATGCCACAGTTGGGTGAAAACATCCAATCTTTTTTTATGTTTTATTTATTTTTTATTTTTTTTATGAAACAAAAGAAGGAAATACAGGTTATATTAACACAGTACTATGCATGAACTCAAAATCTGAATTTGTAAAGTTACCACAACTGTCAAATTAGGTATGGACTAAAAAGTGGGACATTTTACTTGAAATGCAGTGGAGGAAAAATCAAGAAAATATTCCAAAATGGAAGATTAAACTACAAGATTAAAATACAACTTCAAAATTGTGCTTAAGTAAATGTATTAAATTACTTTCCATCTGATCTGAGGAGTTCTTTTAACAGGAATAATGAGAAAACTATAAACTTGTGAAGGAAAGGTTCTGAGTTCAGACAAAAATCAAGAAAATACATGATTTTTTTTCTCAAGCATCGCCTGTATGTTGATCATATTAATGAGAATTATGTGACTTCACTGTTACAGCATGTTATGATATGCATGTTACTGCATGGAAAAGGCTTGTAGGTGGGTTATTATGGTCATTTTTAAACCAGCAAGATTCCAAAACCATCATATGAACCATATAAGTCAAATATTGATATTATGTTATTGCAATCTAACAAACCTTATAGGATCCTCTTTATGTAGAAAATAATAAGAGTACATAAGAAATATTCTTACTCTGCTGCTTTCTGCTCTGTGGTGAATTCTCACCTTTACACTCTTATTTTCCCTGGAAATTTGCAAAGTTCTCACCTTCTCACTCATCGTCTGTAGAGGCTGTTGTAACAGCCTCTTAGTGAAATGTGTCAGAGGTAAGAATGACCTTAGTCTCTAATCAGCCTCACACACTTCACTTAGACCTGTTTTCTAAATTTGCCCGGTAATGTTACTCAACATACTGATGGCAACAGACAAGTGTATATTTTTCCATGCACAAACAAAAAGTAAGTAATAAGAGCTATTAAAAGTATTCAGAATTATATATTTGTACTTGTATTATTGTTTAGATTTATTTCTCAGGAGCAGGCATGTCAGGACATAACCCATGTGTTAAATTTAAAAAAAAAAATAAAATAAAACATTAAAAAAAGGAGGAAATTCTGGGAAATTTGGTTGCCTCACAAAGTGCACGTCATTTCCTCCTATGACAAACGTGTGGTTTCAGTCTTTTAAAAAAGTCTGAAAGGAGTGTGATTATGACAAGTCTGTACAATTTGCCTGTGACACTGTGGAGTATGAATGGTCATGTAAAGAATATGAATTTTCTACAGTTAATGGAAGCAGCAAAGAGTAAGTCTTACTGCAGCTTGATTGTTAAAACATATATAGGAAAATGAAGCTTTTTTTCCATCTTTTTTTTTTTTGCATGTTATTGTGGTTATCGTAAATGCTTCATGCAGATGATGTGAAACTGTTTTAAGTTTCAGATTCAGTTTTGGTCACTTCCAGTGAATGACATTTTCTGAAGATGCTCTAGTTTTGTTCTGACAAATTACTTTTCAGAATATCATGAGATCTACAGTGTTTAATAGTATTTATACTTACTGTAACTTATTGAAAGCATAGAATACAGGATATTTAGAAGACTTATTAAATACCTTGTGCCACTTGTCCTCTGTTGCACAGCAATGTTTTAGCTGAGTATTGCATCTTTAATTCCAAACTAAAATTATCTTCTTATTAACCGACCTGCTCCTATCTCCTCAGCATTACTCTCTCTTCTTCTGGTTGTGGCTGTTGATTCAACAAGAAGCGTCACACCAAGCAGAAACCAGCAGTGTGGGAATTCTCTGCAGCAGACTTTGAAGCTAACCAGACTCGTACATAAGGAATCTGTCGACCTAATCAAAACATATGTGAGTACAGACATGGAGCTGCAGTATCTCATTTTGCTGTGTTATATCCTCGTGTGGTTGCTGACGATTCATGCTGCTCTTTAAGATGTTTGAATCTATTCTGTTTCTTGCAGAAAGCAACTCAAGGTGAAATGTCAGAGCTCCTCTGTGGAGTGTCGGTGAACATTGTCCCTGACCCCAACATCTCCGGGTTGGAGCCCTCAGAGAGGATAGTGAGCATGTACACACACCTTCAAGATTTCTCTCCACATTTTAAAAGAGTGTATGAGCAGCAAACAGACTTGCAGTCTCCTACAAGCACCCTGCTGCCCGAGCTAACCAACATCAGCACCCGCAGCAGGAGCCTAGCTGCTCTAATAAATGGCGTTTATCAGAGCATCTTCCCAAATCTGCCTATGCCTGAGCCAGCTGGGGGTTCAACAGCATTACCTCCACCTCAGAATGTCTTCCAGCAGAAGGTCTATGGCTGTGCGGTCCTGAAGAGCTTCAAGGAGTTCCTATCAAATGTTGCCCGAGAAATGAGGACTCTGAAAAGCCAAGTGTGTAAAAGGAAGATGCAGATGAACACGTTCTTTTGAGGATGACCTAAGGCTGGTCTTAGACTGTGAATTCACACCAACGCTTGTGCTCAGTGGGCTGATAAAGACTTAATAAGTGTGTATCACGGTGGCTGGTACATCAGTTAAAATATCTAATAAAATCTCTATTTATATTATTTAATATTTATTTTTTTTGCATGTTTTTGATGAGAAACACCATAAACAGGAAGATTTTGCAGGTATTTCTGTTCAAGTTATGTTGTATAAGGACCAATACAGTGCTGATGTAATTTTATTTGCTGTATACAATTATTAAAACATGCATTGTGGCTGCATCTCTATATTTTCATAAATTTCTTTGTCTCATATCAGTAACACAATCAGCAGCACTGCAGTGAACAGTTAATTTTCTGCAAATTTCAAAAAATTATCCAGTGTATCCAGTTATCCAATCCATGCATTAGATGTCTTTTTATTTGTAATGTCAAGCTGAAGTAAACGATGATTTTTTACTTGTGACAGTACAAAAATAGGGCTAATGAGATTTTCCTTGAAGTATCTTGTGTACTACACAGAATCTGTTCCAACAGAAGAAGTTAAAAGTAAATTCAGGAAGCTGCTGAGACGCTGACTGTGTGATATCAGCTCACAATGACGCATGTGTTGAAGACAAGGCTTCAGATAGGAAATATTTTGTGAAACAGGCGAGTGTCTGGCCAGTCACAAGGTGTGGGTGTGTATGGGTCAGGTCACTGTATGTGTTGACAGTGTGTGGCGTTTGCATCCACACACACAGGAATGCATGTGTGTGGCTGTGTGTGGGTGCTCACTATATACTATATACAGCTCACTATATTTGAAGTGTTTCTCTTGAAATGAAGTAATGCTCAACATAACTTTCCTCAGATCACAAGCTCTCAGAAAACTGGAAGTTGATGGGGATTCATTCTGGGTCATGAATCAAGTTCCCTGTTATATCTCGGTTTTATTTAAAGCAGAGACAGAGGGCACTTCAGGACATCATACAGACTCCAATCTGCAGTATTTGTTCATTTATACACTAAGTCTTATTAGGACCCCAGCATGCACTGGGAAAATGGAGAGGAGACACAATGGACTAACCTGTCCTCAAACCACCAATCTACCTGACTCGCAGGTTAGAGAAAAGCAGGATCGCCGAAATAAATCCAACACAAACATACAAACTTCACATAGAACAGGACAAGACAAGGCCAGGAACAGAACCAGGACCTCACTGCTGCAATCTGAAAGGTCCAACCAGTGTGAGTGTGTAACGTAATGTGTTTTTTGTTTGTTTGTTTGTTTCTTTGTTTGTTTTGTTTTGTTTTTGTTTTTTTTGTTGTTGTTGGGTTTTTTTTTTACCTGCTTTACATCTTATGGCCTGTAGAGGGCAGTATATACCAATAACTGACTCCTGTTGTACTTTGCATCACAGGCTAGCTTTGGACATTTTAGATGTTAAAGGTCACTGCAGAGTATAAAGTGTTCATATACACAATATTACTTTTTTCAGAATTGAACATACAGCATAAAGGTTAAATACAAGATGCACATTTAAATAAAAAGTTAGGGACATAATAGTCAGGTCTTTACAATTTCTTAAAGAGGTATAGCTGGAGACAATATAGGGCAGTGGAGATATTTTGAGTACCAGAGCAGCAAAGTAGCATTTATAAAATCTGAAAAATATGTGTAATGAGACAGTTTTAAAGGTTTTGTCCACTCAATAAACACATGTGTTTCTGACTTCCTATTCAAAAACAGGTGCATTCACAATCTATACTTTGCTTTCAGTGCTATTTTTATTTTCACTTTGCTGTAAAGCATTTTATAACTGTTTTGGAAATGTGCATTATGATTGCATGATGGTATTATTTGTCTGTAAAGGCACTCTATCTGAAAGCTGAAAAGTTGAATTTAAACTTATACAGGGAAATAGATTTAAGAGTGATATTCATTATGGTATTTTGATACTTCTGGTGGAGTTTTTTTTTCGACAGGAATGATGACCATTAAAGCACATCAAACTGCAGATGATATGATATTGGCTACAATGAATAATATGTCTTACTTTATACAAATAAGGGGTGATCAGAGACGGAATGAGTCCTGTCTTCCCACTGTTAAACTTGCCTGAACCCACGCAAAGTGCACTGGAGCCATATTTGTATTTCATGTGTTCTTTATTATATAAATATACTGTATGTGCAGAGCATGCACCATGCTAAGATTGTTGCAAAGTGTGATAGTTGTTTGGGTGAATGAAAACCATTTCAAACTATTTTCTTAATTTAATAATTCTAAAAGTTTCTTATTAGATACACTAAATTAGACATATCCCTGAATATTAAAAGTAATAATTAATATTAACATTTCAAAGCATCTTTAAGCATCCATATTTGCATGCACAGAATATAGTCTGTTACATAGGACTGGATACTTGATTATTGCTTTGCTGATTGTTATTTAACAGATCATCTCATATTATTGCTTGCAAATAAATTACAGGTCATAGTACATCCACGCATAGCATAGCATAGCGTAGTTTCTTTGAATTTGCATAGTTATTCAAACATGAGTAAGGCATATATATTTTCAAATCAAGCAACAGAACCGGCTGTGAGAAAATAGATAGTTAAATTAAGAAGAGTGAAACAATAAATATGCCTCCAAAGTGAATTCATAAACGCTTGTCCAGGCTTCATTTGCACAGTGTCATCGCATCCATATTCAAAAAGCGAATGTTCATCCTGGATTCAATTTCAAAGCCATTCAGCAACTGAAAAGAAGCATTTTACATTATAAAATACTGCTTTAAAAGTAGTTAAAGCACACATTTCATTTATTTTGCTTACCAACCTTAAGGAAATGGTCAAATGTGATTCCCTCATAAAATTCGTCAGGTTCCTGGGTTTGAAAAAGAAAAGTTACAGATGTTTTCCAGAGAAACACCGAATCAAAGTTAATCTTATTTTGAGCTAATGTTTCTATCATACCATATGACCCACTGAAATACTGGCCACCTCCAGCATGGCTGCATCAGCAATGCTTTTGGCCGTTTCCTTTCCCAGAGCTCCACTGCGAGACAACAGCTCCTCCACCACCTACAAGAGACAGGGTGGACAAAAAATTAAATTAAAATAAAAAAAGTAAATATTCCTGACACCAAATGAGTAATCAGCCAGCTTGACAACAAAATGTACCTATTGATAGTCTATCATGGGATAAATATGCCCTTTTTTTTTCATTAAAATTGGAAAATTACGTTTGAAAAATTTGACAAAAAAATAAAAAATTGAAAAATGTTTTTTTTTTTGTTTTGTTTTTTTTTTAAGTCTGAATCTGTCCCTGGATCCAGATCAGCACAAAACTTTAATGGTTTCCTCCCTGAGCCATGACCCACCATCCATCAAATTTCCCACCCTTCAACCAGGTTTTGTCAAAATTGGTTCAGCACTTTATGAGCAAACTAACAAACAAATACACATGAAAGCATAATCTCCTTGGTGGAAGTAATAGTTTAACCCCACAGCAATATTCTCCCTGGTGACTCCCTCCGAATTTTTGCCACAAATCAGGGCGTTGTCTTCTTTCCTGGTTACAAAAGAATTAAAGGTCTGAAACTGAAGCAGCAACATGAACAAAAGCTTACATGTCTGTATTCCTCCAGGGTTATTGTTCCATCATTGTCTGTATCGTGCATGTTGAACAAAACTGCAGACAAAAATTGGAAACTGTTACAGAATATAACAGCTTTCCAAGTATTTTTTTTTTTATAAGCTAAAAAATACTTTTATGAGACTTGTGTCAGATATAGATAATGTCAAGCAATAACTTTTCCTGAGACACACATCTCAGTTTCTCCCTCCTGATGTTCTCTCGCTGCTCCTCTGTCATGTGCATTGATGGCGGTCGGAAATGAGACATGACCACCAGGAACTCCTCAAAGCTGATCTCCTGAACTGTCCCCTCATCATTCTGTCGAAAGTTTCTGAAGAAACACAGAACGACTAAATTAGAAGCTTAAATAAGTTACATTATTATCTTCCAGTCAAGTCATTTCTAGAAATAACACATTATCATTTGTGTACCTTCTGTCAAAGAAGGCCTCTATTATTTGGCAACGGATGGGATTGCATGCCAGATCTGGGATTTCGTTGAAGTGAGCTCTCCTGGAGAAATAAAAAACATTTTAAGGAGTGGCACTGCTGGTTGTATAACTGTCATGAGTTGCAGACTGTATAGCTTGTCTGGCAGGTTCCACTGTGAAACAAAGTTGGGCAAATGCCAAAAAAAATCCACTTTTTGTAAAATAATGTATTTATCCATAAAATCAGCAGTGACACTCTATAGTATGAATGCATGTTTCCAGGAATGTGTCTATATCATATATTAGTAACTCAACACAAAAATCAATTTACCGCAGAATCTCTTCATTGTGGCTCAGCTGTTTGAATCTTTTATGCAGAACTGCAATCTGTTCAAATGAAACTAAAAAATGGAGGGGAAGGTTAATATCAAGACAAACAGGAGCAAATGATCTTCTCTGAGGAGACCAAATGCAAAAGATCTTTATTTAGTTTAACTGGAAATTTTCACATTGTCAAAGGTGATTTGGATATTCATATTTTATGTAAAAAAAATAAAAATTAAAAATAAAAAATCTTTGGTTTGCATTCTGATGCTCTTTGAAACTACACCACACAACATTATCAAGGCAGAGAGGTTTGATGTAAAATGAATTATTTTGCTAATATTAAATGGATTCACGTGAAGGTATAGAGCAAGAAGGAAAATAAGGAAAACTTATTTTTTTTCTGCTTAAACCCATACAGTGTCTGATCTATTATTCATTGTACTCAACTCTCTACAGTATACCTATGGCATATAAACCACAAAGTAAAGTTATCCCTCCAGCCTAAATTATTTATTACTCCTAGACCAAAACGGTGTTTGCTTAGATTCAGAAATGCTGGAGCAGCATTATAGACATGGAAAGAAGAGCTTCTCCATTAAAACTGAATTAAAAGTAAAATCAGATTAGAGCTCATTTTCCAGCCTGTGCTGACATCTTACACTATCTAACGTTATGATGTGAATACTTGTGGATGTGTGTGTGTGTGCGTGTGACAAGCACAGTAATGGTGTGTGTCTACTCACAGCCCGTCTGTTCCGCCAGATCAATGTATTCTGGATGACCAGGTAAAGACTGTAAGGCACCCATACCTCCAGACCTCCCTCCCACCCCCTGAATTTTCCTGCAAATCTGATAAAAACTGAAGCTCCGGTGGCTCAGTGGTTCATATTTAGGATTCTTTCATCTTCACCTGAATGTTTGTATAAGAGATCCAGGCTCGCACCTCTTGTCTGTCTGGATTAAAGGCTCATCATCCTCCGCAGACAGCGCAGGCTACTTCCGCAACCACCGACCTCATGACGACACCGGCTGGACCAACAGGCTGCAGGCTGCATTATTAATACACGCTGTTTTATTTATTCACCAANACACCGGCTGGACCAACAGGCTGCAGGCTGCATTATTAATACACGCTGTTTTATTTATTCACCAACACCGATCGCTCACTGTTTGTTTACTGTCAGATGGTGGCATCAAATGGCTTCTCAGCTAGATAGGATTTCATTAAAAACGCAGTCATTTCCAGTTTTCTAATTGTAATATATATATATATATATATATTTTATTATGAGCAGGTTTGCCTCAGGATGATCAGCCAAATTTTACAAAATTATGGGTCACATGTCATTTGCATGGGCCACATGTTATTATCCAAACGCCAGGTGACTCACACTTACATTTTTCAAAGTTTGGGATCCAATCAAGCACACTAATAAAATAGCAGATGGAAGCAACAGGACAAGTTATTTATTTATTTAGTCTAATTAACCCAATCCAGGACAGGATGTATTTATAATCCTTCTAGGATGTGAAACATTTCATACAGTGTATTTTCCCACTTTACTTTTATTTTAGAAGTCAATAATGACAAATAAATAAATAAATAAAGTTAAATACTGAAAGAAAATTATATTATTTGTGTTGCCATTTCAAGTCGTGGTGATGATTTATTTTGTTCATTTTTTGATTTATTTTGTCCATTTAAAACGCTCTCCTGTAATATGTATACTGTAGTTCACCACAAGTTAGTTAAAGGTTATATTTACTTTAAAAAGATATTACAAACCCTTACCAATCATACAACACAGTTATGATTTTTAAAAAAGAGATTAAAACTGAATTTCTAGGACAAGTCAGGTATTCTGCTGTATAACCTTTTATACGCCAAGTAGATGACAGGAGAGGTTTTGTGACCTTTGTGTGTGAAGAACAAGATGTAAAGAACACACACACACACACACACACACACACACACACACAAAGAAACACTAGGAGGTTTTTTGCATAGTTATCATATAGTCGATGCAAATTGACACAGCATAATCTGATTCACAGGATAAACTATGCTACTGAAAATATTCAAACTCACAGCTATTAAAATCTGTGTTCTTAATGCAAATACGTGCTAATTCATTAGCACGTATTTGCATCAACTGGAAAGATGAACAGCTCTTTCGCTTTGTGGATTAATGAAGTGCCCATCCTAATGAGGGAATTATATAATCTTAAAACCAACATTGTAGAAACAGAAAAGATCTGGTATGGATTTATACCATTTAATGTCAGAACACGTGGCAAACCAAGCTTTGCATAATGTCTGAATAATATTAGGATAATAATATTACATTTGGACAATAGTCTTGAGCTGCCTCCTCCTCCTCCTCCTCCTCCTCCTCTTCTTCTTCTTCTTCTTCTTCTTCTTCTTCCTCATTTCATTGTTACGTTCTTATTTTTATCACCATCAAACATCCAACTGAAATACATCTGTAGATTTATAAACCTGCTAAAGGTGGATTGTCACCTGCATCTGGAATTGGAAAACTGGAAAAATTGGAAACTGGGATATTTAGGGAAGTTGTAATTCTGAATCATTGTCTTAACCAGGATCTTTTCATTCCTGATCTGTGACTTTGTATGAAATGTCTTTCCATAAGAGGGCACTGTTGTAAAAAAAAAAAAAAAAGTCTCTTCAGTCTCATTATCTTGGACTGCTTTAGCTACTTGGTCAGGGAAAATAAAATATCTTTAAAAGAATTGAGTCATACCAAAAGTCTTGAGTTAACGGGTTTGAGCACACTGAAGCTAAAGGCCAATCTGTGCCAACAATCAGGTCTGAATGACCTCCTCAAACCAGACTTGCTCACAGAAATCAGAATGTATTCATTAAAGCAAACAATCATAACTGAATAACTGTTGCTTCGCTGGCTAAAACCTTCAAGACTGATTTGTTTCAGGCAAAACACCTGCTGTGACATCACAGATTGGGGCGTGGCCTGAAGTGCCCCATGTTTCAATTGTTCCTTTTATAATCATACAGCACTATAAGTTATTATCCTCATATCCTGCTGGATGATAATGAGCTAAAAAAAAAGAGGAGAAGAAGTCAAAAACAAATACTATAACCATATGTTATCTTTATGACATGACATGATATTCATTAAAAATGAAGTTGTAATATTAACTTTCACCACTTAGTGGCAGTATTTTATCACTAGTAATAAGTTCAGACAGCTGTTTAAAAACAAATATATTATAGTATAATATAGTGTAAGAGTTATGAGGTGTGTATGTGTGTGCGTGTGTGTGTGTGTGCGTGCATTATTAATTATCAGTATCTTAGCATCTGTAATATCTGCAGTCTTCTGGCCTTTTTCTTCTCTTTGACTTTCCTCTGGCTTCTTTCGGCGGTTTATGACCCCTGCAATAAATGAGTAAACACTTCCATTTCCACTGCTACCATTTGCTTTGCACCCTCTCCTTCCTCTTCCTTCCTTTTCTGTCTGCTTCATGTTTCCAACTCAGTACATCTTTACCCATTCTTTACACAAATTATAGTCGAGACTTTGCATCAAATAAAAAAAGTGAAATACTATATCTCATTCCTCATCATTTATAAAGCAGGTCCTAATTAAATTATGATATGGTAATTCCATGCTTGGGTGCTCTCAAAGCTGTTAAACCCCACCCACTGTAATTGTTGGATCCACCAATCATGAGCTCATGGCAAATGAATGAGCATCAACTATTTAACATGAGATTGTATCTAAAGACAGCAAATGCAGGGTGATGCACATGTCAAAAACGATATACGGTCCCTGCTACAATGCTTGATAACATGTGCTGGTACATGACTGAGTTTTGCTTGTTTATACCCACACGCTGAACTTATACAAATGACTACCCAGTCTAACCTGTGTCAGGGAGACCATGAAGCTTGAAAAACTGCTTGACATAGTGAAATTCCCTAGAAACAGTGGTTTCTGACAGGAGAGACTGGCAGAGAATGTAAGAGGTTGACCAGTCCAGGATATGTTCATTCATTTCTTTGTGCAGGGGAATTTATGCATCTAGTACACAATCAGTCTGCTCTGGAAAAACAACACATTCCCAGTTATTTATCAGCCTCTGCCCTTGAAACGTTCCTTCCTATGAAATTCCCTCACTTGCTGAGAGTGTTTGTGTGTAACTGAGCGCCATCATGTTTGATGGCTTAACATTGATTTGAATGAGGACTCCACTTCAGAGAGAGAGAGAGAGAGAGAGAGAGAGAGAGAGAGAGNGCTTAACATTGATTTGAATGAGGACTCCACTTCAGAGAGAGAGAGAGAGAGAGAGAGAGAGAGAGCAAATAAGGAGGTGTTTGTTACATCCACGGATTAAAAGGAGCGGTAAAGCAGAGAGGGCAGCCTGCGCCTGTTTTGCATGCACGGGGGCTTCTGTGGGAGAAGGAGCTGACAGGGCGCCGCAGTGCTGCCTCCAGCTCTCAGACAACAGCTGCTCAGAAAGAGCAGACGTCCTGAGGGTGCTGCGACACATCTCGCTCTCGCCACATCACCTGTCTGACTCTTTCTTTCATTCATCATACAGACATACGCAAGGCACACATGCAACACACTCTCCTCCTCTATACACACACACACACACACACACACACACCATCTCTCTCTCTCTGCNTATACACACACACACACACACACACACACCATCTCTCTCTCTCTGCCCTGTGCAGTGATACATGCACATACACCGGGGAAAGTGGGTTATGGGATCGGTGACAAATTGGCGGGTTGCCTGTACTCAAAGAAAACACTCAAGAAAAAATAGGTATGCATACGATTTACATAATGAAGCATAAATCTCTGTCAACTTCAAATAAAGTTCACAAAGAATAATTATGAGTAGTTTAATTGAAATAAAATGTACCTCCTCCACTGATTGATGACAAAGATTTTGAAACAAAAAGCCTTTG
Organism: Lucifuga dentata; assembly: GCA_014773175.1. Lineage (NCBI taxonomy): Eukaryota > Metazoa > Chordata > Actinopteri > Ophidiiformes > Bythitidae > Lucifuga > Lucifuga dentata. Next base: position 341,323 of record VXCM01000474.1, on the reverse strand, counting down.
AATTCCCTTTTTTGCTGTTTCCAGTGGCGCAAATTCTAGTTTTCAGTCAAATTTAGTTAAGAAGAGTAATTACATTCATAACCTGCCACAGATTTAATGATAAAAGAGACTGTTTGATGTGATAATTCACTTTTTTTTCAGGATTTTTACATAAAAGATTTTTGTTTTCAGACAGAGTCTTTAAAAGAAATTCTCTTGTACAGTGGTTCTCAAAATGTTTGAACCACCTCTGAGCAAAACAAAACCACCTCAATAACAACATACACATCATGTGCACACGGTATGGGCTGGACTATTTAAATAAAAAGAAAATCTTTGTTAACTTACATAATAATTAAATTTGATAACATGAAAACGCATTTTATGTTTTGAATAATTTCCATAGATCCATAGATGTTTGTAAATCCATCCATCCAAAATCCATAGATTTCAATTATTTATTTATTTATTTATTTATTTATTTTGATTTTCTGCAAAAATTACAGATTGATCTAGTGGACCACCAGAGGGCGCTTCAAGTGTCACTGTTGGCACACATACCACAGCTTGAGAAACACTGTTCCAGCAATGCAGTCAATCTCACTTTGTCAAAAAAGTGTTTTGTCTCTCAATAGTACCTGCGATTCAGATTAATACTGACATATTTATGAATGTTTTATCCCCTGTTTATAATGTACATATATACATATATACTGTATATTTGTGTATTTGTGTATATTAAGTGGATATCTGAAATAAATGACATTCCTTTGCCTGGTTTGTTTAAGTTCTATTAATTGCATCTACCACATAAGATCTGACCGGATTCCAACATTCAGACACTAAGAAAAGACAAAGCAGACATTTTGAGAATGTGTATGAAGTAATTGTACCTATTATAAGATGGAGATGAAAATATGTTCTGCCTGTAGTCGGTAAAAAATAAAAATACACTCAAAGTATTTGATCTGCATCCTAGATTTCACAATGTGGAAGAATCTTGAATGACAATGCATGTACCTGTAATCATGTTACTCTTTTTGGTGCATTAAATTGAAAGGTCATTTATCATTTTCATTTTGGAACCGCTTCCCACCTAAAAGGACAGAAATGTGTGCTTTTACTGCTTTTTGTGCTTTTTCCCTGGTCTGTCAATGCAGAAGAGGAGCAGAGATTGCAGAGGCGTGGACAGGACATGCTCTGATTTCAGGACAGAAAGAATTCAATTTTAGAGTACAAGCGGTGAGGAGACAGCCACAGATGTGAGAGATGAATTACAAGCCAGGAGATTTGTAGAAAGTTTGAAAGGGTTATATAAAGTTATAGTAGTAATAAAAAAAAGTCATTGCATTCTAAAATTATTTACAGTCAAATAATGAAAAGCACTAAAAAATGATCAAATAGTTATTAAAATGCTATCAATCTATCCAGCAGTACACAGCAGATCAGATGTCTTTTTCCCCATAAACATCCTCCAGCGTCTCCTGGAGGATCCCCATGCAATCCAGACCAGCTCGGGGGGGGGGGGNGTCCCTCCAGCATGTGCAGGGTCTCCTCAATTTGGTACCTCCTAAAATACCTCCACAGGGAGCTCACCAACTGTCTCATCTCACTGCAATGGACCAGTAGTTTCTAATGTCCTCGAGTAATTATGCTCCTCATTCTATCAGACAGGAGTAAATTAAATGAAATGTTCGTGTGGCGTCCATTTTGCCACTGCGATCTGATACCTGCAACACAGCTGGACCATCTCACAACCCAATACACATCTCTTACAAATAAGACCCAAAGCTACCTGAACTCCTCCACCTGACACAGCTGTTCATAAGCTGTTCGCATAGATTTAGCAAAATACTTTTGTCACGGGAACATGCAGCTCCAACCCTCCTCACTCATCTCATTCATGTGGCCTTGATGTGTTGCTGTTGTGTTCTGTTTTTAATATCTCTGTAAATCCAGAGCCAGAGGCCCTGTACACACTAATATGGATGTTTTACAAAGTGTATATTTTCCTCTGCGTTTTGGCCTCTCATCCACACGCAAATGGCGTGTTAGGCCACTAAAACGGAGACTTTTTAAAATGGCTTCTAAAGTGCAGATTTCTAAAAGCTCCGCTTTCTGTGTATCTGTGTGGACATGAAAACGGAGCATTTGGAAAACGATGATGTCAGAACTAAACTCGTGCATGTGAAAACTGTTGCTTTGTGCAATGAGCATGTGCCAGAAACAATAACAACAACGACAGTGGCTGTGTACCGGTTTCTTTTCGTTTGGTTAGCAATAGCAGTCACAAGCTTATAAGTTAACTTGACATTGCTGCACCACTTTAACAGCAGACAACGACGTCTGCAACTGCTGCACCCAATATTACTGGGTTCAGGCATCCACTGGTTAAAGTCTGCCAGAAATGATGATTTTAGATCAGGCTGGGTCGAGACAGACTTTATCACCACCTGCTGGCCCGGTATGCATTTGTAGCCGTTTGAGCATTCTCTTGTGGACAGATATATATATATATATATATATATGTNTTTTTTAACAGTGGGGGAAAATATCTGTTTAAAAAAATATTCATATATTAGTGTGGACTAGGCCTGAGTCTTTCCTCATCTGTCTACCAGCTGTCATCCTTCAGTCACCTGACACACTCACCTATTCCCAATCTCCTCATTAGCCTACAACATGTACCAGCCAGTTTGCCTTTGTCCTTGTTCTCTGCCAGATTGTTTCTGGAGTCCTGCTCAAGCTTTCTACCAGTTTCTTTCTTCATCTCTTTGCCTTTACTTAGCTGAAATCTGCCTTTCTTTTGGACTAGTTTGCATCATCTGCCTCTCTTGGCTACTGCTCATTTCTCTGCTACTTAATCATCTGCTTGTTTGTGTATTCACTTCTATTCAAGATTGTTTTTACCTTCCTGGCTTGTCTGGATGCTCTAACATACAGAACTGTCTTGGAAATGATAATGATAATCTTTATTCTGACCGCATTACCTCAGCTACAACCTGCTCCAGTAAGCATCAGAAGTCACGGTCTGATGAAGCCAAAGAACAACATCAGAAAGCAGGAGGCCACCGCAGTGTCAAAAAAGTCTTATGTCTCACATTCAGATTCTCAGCATTGCTATTACAAGCATTTGCTACCCTGATCATGTTGTTTGAGTCCTAGTGGCCCTCTAAGATAGGGACCTTTGTTACATGTCATCCCCTTTTTTCTTACTACAATGGGACATATCCAAGTATATATGTTTCTGAGAAAAGAGATGAGGCTGGATCAAAAAAAAAAAAAAANAAAAAAAAAAAAAAAAGATCTGATGTTACTTTGTGGTTCCCTCAAATAGAAACATTTTATCTGCCTGTTTAAATTTCCCAGTACCTTCAAACTGACAGAAAATACCCTTTTTTTAAACTATACAATATGACATGTATATTCTGTCAGCTCGTTTCTTGAGTTTTACTGTCACATCTGCTACAGCTATGTATTGCAGATAGTTTGCTCCCTTTGGGTAACCATTAAATTTGGGGAAATGAGTGCGCTAGTAGCCTGTGGCATATGGCTTTCAACATATTGTCAAGATGGATTGCCTTACTGGTGTCTATCTCTCTTTTCAAAATGTTTATTGGTGAAGGGCACATTGGCCTTGTTGTTCAGTAAGCAGTTCATAGCCAATGTGTGATGGATTTAAAAGAAAAAGATTTCATGGCATTCATAATTCACAACAATGACTTATGGTAAATATGACTAAATACCAAATGCAGGGAATGGCCATTTTATGCGTTAAACTGTAGCCAAAGTGGCACAAAATGGAAACTCTCCAGTGGTTTCATGGGGAAGGATTAATAAAATGGAAAGGTCAAGTATAGGAACAGCAATAATAAACATATTGTTTCATCAAAATGGACCCGAGAAATGTGGAGTTGCAGAATTCAAGCATTCAGACCCGTTGCTCTGACCTTATATGTACTAAAAGTCTATTAAAGAAGTGTTAAGCATTGTCAGTTTCTGAATGCCAACACACTCATTGGCTTGCTTACTACAACAAATTAGGATTAAGTGATGCTTCAACTTCTTCAGACATTCGGTGCAGACAAGCTTTATATAAACTCACACAGCTTCCATTTAAACTCAAGTCACAATTCCCAAAATGTGTCAGATTCATTTAGATGCAAATTAATGATCCTGAAGTCACGTAGAACTTTCCATCTGAAGCAAAAAAAAAAAAAAAAAAAAAAGTGCATCTTGGAATTAAACATTTTACTGAATATAAATGTGATATTCATATGTTTTGATATCAAAAGCAAGGACAGCTGTTCAGATCTGAAGAGAGGGAATATTGAATATATGTAGGGCATCGCAGTGGAAGATGAATAAGTTATGAACGGATGGAGCACAGGAACCTGTGATTATGAATTACAGTCTATCCCTGTGAGGTTTGGCTCAGGTTTTTACTGAGGCGTGAACGCGAGACGAATACCTGCTCACTTCAAGCTGTGCCACTTTATATGCCTTCACCACCAGATGCAATATCCCCCCATACCTCATTCAAGCAAAATGAAAAATGACAGAAATTAAAAATGCGTCCTATACAATGAAAAGGTTACGCTGCTGATAAAGAATCATGAGGTCATGATTTCCCATTGATCTATTTAATGAATCTATTTCTTTGATGTAGTTACACCAATGAGACTCATTCAACCATCTGCTGGAGTTTTAAGTGATGAAAAAGGCTTCGTAAAACATAATGTCCCATTCAGTTAATCTCACAGGGTCATTTCTGCTCAACTGTATTACTGAAGGTTGAGGTTATAGCTGTGTAACCAGTGTAATATCCAGTTTGACATGGTTTTTGTTAAAGACTGACTAAGTGCTGCACTTTCTATTTGACCTTAGAATACGGAACAACACACTCACTAAATAAAAATGCATCATCACAAGCCAAGGTCAGCTGTGTGTTAGTAAACAGTGCCACGGCCATACACATGAATAAATATACCCTATTATCTGATCAATACGGGACTGTAAATGTAATAATATAATTTGGATAAAAGGGATAATTCTTTTTATAACTTAGTTTTCCTTATTTCTTTACTTCTTTCGTTATTTTCTTCTTGTATTCCTTCTGTTCTTCCTTCCTATTTCAACTGAACCTGTGCGGATGAAAATCCTTCTCCTATTGTCCAATTTTCTGGATTTCCATTATAAAGTTTGATGAAATAATTTAACACTCTGAAAGAAACCATTCATTGTAATGAATACAGTCCTTTTCGTACTGTAATGGTCACGTGATTCCTGGTGTCCTAATGATTGGCTGCCAAACGCGGAAGTGGCGGGTCTTATGAGCCAGGTAGTGGCAACTGGCGCAGGAGAAGCACGTGAGAAAACACAACTTTAGTGGCCTAGACACAGAAACTAGGAGTAATCAGAAGATTGTCTCGAACTGCAAAAGAATCCTTCATCTCTCCTGTCGCCTTATGTTAATTTTTGTCAGCATGTATGCCTATATGCAAACTAAATAAATGAACTGGGACATACGCCAAGCCGTGAAGCAGTGCACGGTTGATGACGCTCTAGGGGACGCCGGGCCCGGTGCCGGGACACAGCTCGGAGAGACGACGCCGGTGAGACGATCGAGTTTTCTNGGACGCCGGGCCCGGTGCCGGGACACAGCTCGGAGAGACGACGCCGGTGAGACGATCGAGTTTTCTTGGCGGCTCAGGTAAGACCTGCACTCTCGTCAGCGTTGGCAACCTAACCTGGCAACGTGTTAGAGCCAAATGCTAAAGAAAACCCCTAGATGGATTTTTTTTAAAAAATAAGTATTTTCCTTCCTTGGTGAAAGTGCAGTGCTGTAAAAGCGACAATACTTTAATCAATTTTACTTAAGTACAGTTCTTAAAGCAAGACTTTTACTTGCAATGGGGTATTTCTTGACTGTGGCATTCCTTAAAGGATAACACCAGTGATTTTGCATGTTTAAACCCATAAATACTACCCACATACATACTGATAGGTTCCAAAACATACCATATTTTATTTTTACTATTATTTTGCCAAATACTCTAATCGTTTGCAATCAAATGTTAAGGTGATACACCCACCTTGAAATTCAAAGTTTCACATTAAATTTCATATTCACAGCAACACTTGAAGACGCTCTTAGTTCTGGTTGAGATTGAGAACTGGTTCACTGCTGAAAGACGTTTACTTTCACTTGTCAGTTGTGAATGGGCCCTCTCAGCTTCCTGCTTGGCATTGTGGGGGTGTCAAGTGTTTCAATGCGTCACACCCTGTAGCTTCCCTAGGAGAGCATTAGTTTGTATAACCTGTCAAAGCTCCTTCACTTTATTTTTCCACTCTCCTTCACAGCATGAGGCTTAATGTGCAGCACTGTCTCACACACCCGGAGCTCCTGTTTTGACACTGTTACCTGTGGCTAAGTCTCTCCACGGTTTTGTGATTATCACTCAGAAGAGAGCCGTACGTGCTGAGATACTGGTCTGTGTCATGCTGTGCTGTGGCTGTAATGTTTGGCCATTCTCCATCCGCTGCACTGCAGTCAAGGTCGGTCAATCCTGTAGCTTGGGTGCATGCTCCCCTTCTTGAGGTCCAGGGCTGCTGCGTGATTTTAATCTTTCTCAGCTCTGAATTTTCTTTAAATTTTCCCTTAACTAGCAAGGTTAGACAAAACATCTCCCATAAGGTATGGCAATATCCCATATGGTATATTGTGCATCAGCTTGTTCCAACACCATATCAAGTCAAGTGTATTTGTGTAGCCCAATGTCATATAATATCACATAAAATGTCTCAAAGAGTTTTACAGACCCACACATCAATGTTTCAAATGCAGCCCAAGCTCTCAAAGACAAAGAAATACTCTCTTAAAAGACCAAAACTTTGATTTACCATGTTTGAGCTCAATAAATACAACATGTTACATTACTATGAACCATTTGCTGGAGCTGTAAATTTTTGATTTTTTTTTTTTTTTTTTNTTTTTTTTTTTTTTTTTTTGCCCTGTGTTCCAGACGGCCACTGGGTTTGAGTTAATTCCAATATGCTATAAAAATCAATGTGTAAAGACTTGAAACCTGCTTGAGAAAGGTAATCCATTACAAAATATGTATAAACTTTTTGGTCAAAAGTAACATAATTTTAGCATTTCAACTCGGATTCAATATGGAAGCTCTACAAAGAAGAAAATGTGTGTCTCCACCAGGGAATGTAGTCCCAGAAGAAGATTGCTTTTACTGAGAAATTTAAATGACGTTGCCTTCTGCAAGTGTGCAGAAGTGTTAGCAGGTGATAAATTGAATTTTATGATGGGTGAATCACCTGAACATTTGATTTTGTAAGCTTATGGGATTTGACAAAATAACACGAAAACTAAAATGGTTTTATATTTTGTAAAATGGTTGGTAGTAACATGACAGTGTTTATGTGACAGTATTATGTATAATGTGACAGCATTTATTGGACTTAAACATGCATAATCACCAGTATAGTCCTTTAAAGCATAGAACATAAGGGAGAAATGGAAGAAACCTCAGCAGAGGCAATTCAAAAAGAGATCCCTTCTTGTCAAATGATGACGTGCAATAGGAGCAAATATAGGAGCAAATATAGGAGGAAAGAAGCAGGTAAACAAGAGTAGCAGTAGATGAAGATAGAAAACAGCAACTGAGCTGTGATCCAATAATAAAATCTTAAGTCCAAAAAAATGAAGAAGTAAAAAAATCTATTGACTTGGTATTTTTGGAAACTTTGGGATTTCCACTAGATTTTAAAGTAAACCAGATTCTGTAGAGGCAAGGCTATAAAGGTTAAAGCATCTGTCAGATAGTTTGCCCGCAACCATTCTGAAACTGGATGGATGAGATTGTGGTGGGGGTTCTGGGTGATTCTTCTGCATGGTGACAATCAATCAAGCTTGACAGGAAGTGTAAGCTGTTCACCCACTACTAGAGTGGTGATCCGCTCCTGTGAGAGCAATTCTTTTGGGGGCTAAATGAAATGATGTCTTTGCAGTGGGTGAAGTCATCAGGCTTCAACTACTAAGTCTGCAGAGCCTTGTCAGAAGGAAAAACCTGTGTGTAATAGAATGAAAATAACACCGAAAATTACACAGAAAGAACACTTGTTCTTGGTGATCACATTCAGGTAGCCTAAGTGAAACAAAGGGTGACAGAAAAATCTGAATTTTTCAAGGGAACAGGTTGATAAAACCTATTTTCAACAAGGTTTTATGACCCAGCACACCCAAAGCTAATATCTTTCCTGCATCCAGATACACTGTTCAATACAATTTATAGTTAACAAGGTAATTTAGCTGCAAGGACAGGTCAAACTATGCTTCTGGTAATAGGAATTGAGGGGAAAATTAAGAGAAAACACAAACAAGCTTGTAATTATGCACCAGTGTTCCTTAAAAGACCTTCCAGTGGTTTTGCATATTTGATCCCAATAAATACAGCCTGCATGCCATTACCACAATTATTTTCCAACAATTAAAACTGTAGTTTTTTTGTCTTTTTTTTTTTTTTTTTTTTTTGCCTAATCCTCTAATCTTTCAAGATCAAATCTTCTGGTGATATAGTGACCTTCAAATTTAATGTTTTAGCTGCTAACAGTTACGCACAATTGTAGAAGGTACAATCATTTTAATTTCTCTGGTAAAAGTGTTGACTTTTGGAACAGTATTCCCTGATGGAGACATACATTTTCATATACATAACTCTTTGTTAGATCAGTTAAGAAAAAATAATAGCATTTGTTTGTTGTGATGGATTACATAAAGCATGTTTCAAGTCTCTACAGAGTTGGTTTAGAGTACTGGAATTAACTGAAACCGATGGCTGCCTGGAAGATAGGAGAAACAACTCAAAAACCAGTAGTATACTATATATAAAGGATTAATCCTGGATTTTTGAAGTAAAAACTGAGATTAATGAGCACTTCAGATAGAGTCCTAATGACTTCAACGTACTCATTGAACAACCTTAGTTGTCATTGCTGTTTGACTTCTGTTTTGTTCTTGCTGCAAAAACAGACTTTAATTGTTTATCAGGGTCATTATCATTCAGTCACAGTCTGTGACACTGGCAGTAGATCCATAAAGTGGTAGGAATGGTGTAATCAATCACTGTGTTGCACTCCAACACTTGACACGTGACATCTGAAATCCAAACTGGCAGTCCTGCATCACAGCTCTCTGCTGCCTGGCTGTCCGACGTTGTCAGAAGAAGCTTTAAAGAGAATCCAAATGTCATGACATCTGTGGTGCCACCTTCATGCAGTTTTGATCAAGAAGCAGCTTCATATCTTCCTAAGGGCCTTTCAGCTCGGACAATGGTTTAATCAAAAGGCAGCATAAATCAGGCAAGGCATATACTGTAAATATATAAATGAATTTGGATCTCTGCCACAGTTTTTGCATACATACTCCGACCAAAGTTACCTTTTAATGTGATCAAAAAAACTTTAAATTTTTCAGTGTTACTATGCGGCTTTATTCATTTAGACCATGTTAATTCTAAGGTTTCTTTCATGTCTGCCAAGCTGCCAGCCCTTTCATAGAAGCTCCCTGATGTGATGTAACAATTTGGTTCAAACACCGAAATAAAGTTGCTCCTGTTCAGAAATCAGAGCTTGTTGTGTCTTTTGCACAATACCAGCTGCATTTCTGTTCAGAGAAACAAGATCAGCAAGCAAAAAAAAAAGTACAGCTCTTTATCTATTAATTCAAAAGTGCAAAGGGCCTGTATTTGTAGATAGGAAAAACACTGATTAAAATTATTTATAGTTTTAGATTGTGAGAGAATCATGATGTGATATTATGTGACAGGTCTACAAGCTCTATGTAAGCACAATAATGTGATTTTTAGTCGTAAAAGATCAGATAATTTCAGGCTGCGGCCAGCAACGTCTGATCTCTCTCATGGTTTTTCGCATTTAAAGCAAAGTAAATACAGGAAAACACACAGCTGGTGGTTTATTATTTGTGTTGTTTTGCTCTTTTTACTGCTCAGCCAAACAGGCAACCGGGGGATTTTCTCAGTGCTGACAGTGCTTTCCAAACTGTGGCATTCAGTTTATGTATTTAGTGTTCCAAAACGAAAAGTCTGTGAAAATGTCTGTAAAAGTGTTCAGTGGGGGAAACCACTATGTGCATGCAGATCGAGTTCTGCATTTAGCGTGTAACTCAGGTTGCAAGCTCCAGCAAGTCTCCTAATGGCTCATATGTGAATCATGAAGGATCTGACATTTTTCTCAAGGTGAAGAATTCCTTCAGGTAAAGGCAAAGCCTGAGAAGTGTGACTTGGGGAGAAACAAAAGAATTTTCATTGTCATTAGAATTAGCAGCGCTTTGTTGGCCAGACTAATTCAGTGCCTGGGATTTTCCCTCAAGAACGCTGCCAATGAACGCAGTAAGACTGACATTATTTCCATCCATTTCCACACTCACACTCACTGAGGCTCTCTGTTTGCCTTGATATTGTGGTTAAATATACATTAAATGTACATTTTACCAGATGTTAGCACAATGCAAAAAATGTGACACAAATTGCTGCGCTGATTTTCTTGTATTGAGGAAACACATTATTTTTTATAGTGTAGGTTTGAGGACAGACAGATCAATAGAAAAAGAAAAATGAAAGTTTTATTCTACTTATACACATATTTTCTCTGTTTTCTGTTGATCCCTTTCATATAGTTAAATAATGATTGACACTTCTATATAGAACTTAACAGGAGGCCGACTGTAAGCGTTGCTTAATTCAACATTCAGCATCTTGGTCTCAGTGAGGAGACAATGACTAAAATGACCTCAAGTAGCAATATCTGTTTGTCACCTTGTCCTGATTTTCACAAAACACCACTCAGAACAAATCCTGCTACACATACGCAATCTATGAGATTACAATACGCAATCTATTAGATCGCAAGAGCAGCCACTCCTGAAAACTAATCTCCCTATGCAAGGTGTGTACCGTGTGGTCAACAGGCACATGTGCATAGAGGAGATTAATATGGCAATTGCACTGAAAGATCAGGCTATCCATGAGAGGTGTTTTAATAGCCCTGATATATCTAAATCAGACAGCTGCTGTCTGCGCATAAATCTTCCTACTTCAATAGAAGAATTCCACATCTTAATTGCAAACGCAGTATGGGGAGAATACATCCTAAAGTTAGGATACGATAGACATGGAGATAAGGGAAGCAAATATGAAGACAGGAAAAGCAGNACATCCTAAAGTTAGGATACGATAGACATGGAGATAAGGGAAGCAAATATGAAGACAGGAAAAGCAGGAAGAGAAAATAATGAGAAACAAAGAAAATCAGAGATAGACAAATGTAATGGTTTATCCAGAATGGAGCTCTGCCATTGTTATTCATAGAATTGCATGCCTGGATTAAGAAAGGTTTCTCTCCCATATAACACTCTCATGGTCTAAAATTGGCTCTTAATTCAATGACAGTGAAATAAGATTTGAGGTTGATTAGGAAAGAAACACACCATTGGCACAGCTTGGAAACAGGCTTGATGGTAATGAAAGATATCTGAAGTTATTTTCCAAAGATAAGGAATGTAGATACACACACTAAAGATATCTCTTTATTGATAAGTGGAATATTTAATTTATGGGTAAAACTTTCTTTCTAATTTCACTGCTACATCTTGAGACATCATCCCCATTTTTCATTTATTGTTACTGTTATTTATTTATTTATTTTATTCATTTATTATATTTTTTTTAAATTTTTTTTTAAATTTTTAAATAGAATCTCGAATTGACTTCTTAAAGGAGCAGATCACATCAAAATAATAAAAATGCTGCCATTTTCATATGCACCACAATTATCCTTAAACCCTAGCAAATATTAGTTATTGCATCTTTAATCATGAATGATAAAGTCCTGATGTTTGCTGATATCACAACACCAAAATATAACAGATCTTGCAGCAACGAGCCTGATCATAAGTGGATGAGTATAATGCAAAATAAAGTATATGCACTAAAACTCAAAGGGCAATTTGGTTATATTTGTGTCTATAGGACCCAAGCAGGCTGTACTCTCTGAAATAAACCCTGAAAGAATCCATACAGTATCAGAAAAGTTACAATATTAGCTAGACAGAATCTGTAACCTCATGCACAACCAAATAATCTTTTAGACCATTCTGGCAAAGTATGTGATTCCCCTCATGGGCCTCAATAGCCAGTGTCGTATCAGGGACAGTTCTTGTCCAGAGGCGTGTTCTGGAGATAAGAGACCCGTGAGAGAGCAGGGACAATAAGCAGATAAAGGAGGAGGGAGGTGCTAAATAAATACTCAGCTCAATATTATTGAATTATTTGAGCAAACTCTGCATCGCAGAGCAGCAAAATCTGTAGCTACACTGCACACAAACTAAGTAATCCATTCATAATGCTTTACAAGAGCTGCACAGCTAAAGGATTCCTGAATTGGGGTCATTACACTGTGCATGTTGAATGACTGGAATGTCTTTCTATAGCAAACGTTGTTTGCTGTGGAAAGCAAAAATGAGCATGTTGTCAACATTGCTCTGAGCTTCAGAACATTGAGAAAGAAAGCAGAATTAAGCCTTTTGGGGTATATTGCATGCCACTGGGACTGCACCCCTTTTAGATATAGACCCAGATACACTGCAGCAGTGGTTCTCAATCCTAGCCCCTCAGGGACCCCAGCATTGCATATTTTCCATTTCTCCCTCTCTACCACCCCTGATTAGCTGAATGAGTTGTGTTCACTTCAAGAGCTGGTGCTTCACCTCTCGATTGGCTAAACATACCTGATTTAGCTAATCAGGGCTAGGTATAGCAGGACAGAGTACCTTTTCTGCAAATGTCTACCTTAAAAATTCAAATAACTAGTACCAAATGGTACAGATCTAGGCTCATAAGGGCTGGAAAAGTACAAGTAAGGGTATGACTATGAGAAATGTACTCCAGCAGTTGCAAAATTTCTGTGTAAAATGTACTGCAACATGTTCCGTGGGAAAATAGCTTTGATTTTTCTTCACTAGCTTGAGCATGCTATTATATAAACAAAAGTATTAACCTTGGTATCCTCTAGTATTGATATTTTAGATTAAACAAACAAACTGTCTCAAACAAACATTAATGAAGGCAGATTATCTGCTTATTTAGAAGTTAAACCTAAAAAGAAGCACAGCAGAGATATGTGGGTTTTCTTACAAATAGCATAAAAGCTACAAAATGTAATTAGAGCAGAATTTTACTCCAAAACTTTGGATTTCCTTAGTTCCTGAAACAGTAAATGAACTCTCTTGGCCTTGAAACAAATGAAGGAACTCACTCATGCATAAATGCATAAATGAAACTGCAGTGTCTAACAGAGATTAAACAGGAAATGTGTAAAGTAAGCTTCATAGAAATAAGTGTTAAATCTGAAACCCCAGCTTATTCGAAGTAATAGAATTGGTGGATGCATTCAATCTTGTCCATGATGTAGTGTAACAGCATCACACTGCTGCATCTGCTTCACCCGTGTCTGATGGCCGGACCTGCAGCACATCGCTGCCGGGAATTCCCATCCTTTTTCACTGTGGTAATTAAAACTGTGCAGGTGTGAGACAGTGCAGAGGGACTTCATTAGTAAAGAGAGAGCTTTTACCTGACCCATTTTTGGGATACCCTGAGAGCTACAGAGACATTTCTTTTGACATTCCTACTGCTCTTTTTGACATAAAAGAGGGAGGGTGATTAATTTATTGCTACAGTGTGTTAATCCATAGGGAATTGTCATCATACATCTTTGGGTCATTTCCAGACCTTGACTCCTAGAAGTCACTAAGGTCAAGGTCTTTCCTGCTGGTGATCAATCTTAAGTGTTCCTGTCCTAACCATAATCAAATTCAGCTATCTACTGTAGCTGTTTGCTTAAAGCATCCACACATCTCATTTTCCAAACTTTATTAATGAAATGGCTTTTTATTGTTTGCTTGACAAAACTCTGGCCTTTGTTATTTCAAATGTTTTAAAGATATCTCTGCTGAGTGCACATAGTAAATGTCTGGTTTGGTTTCTTCACTCACTGGAAGGAAGCAAGAAAACATGAGATGAATATCAAGTGCCACGATGACGCTCTGTGACTGTTACAGGATGTACAACTTAATAGATTGCTCACGTCATTCATGAGGTAACTTCTTTATCATTCTGAGTCACTAATTGCATAAACAAAAAATATATATATAGGTACTAGCTAGAACCCCTTCTCCCAAATCTAAGGTCTAAATCTGAGGTCTGGTACTCTGATGGAAAATGATGGACTGTCCCCTGCAGGTGGGTAGTGTGATTTGCTGCCCCAAGTGAAGGAGTTCACATATCTCAGTGTCTTGTTCATGAGAAGAGTGTAGGATGGAGGTGAGATCAATGAGCTGGACTCTCGTGGTAAAGAGATAACTGAGCCTGAAGGCGAAGCTCTCATTTCCCAGTTCATCTACATTCCAAACTTCATTTATCATCATGAGCCCTGGGTAGTGAACAAAGGAATGAGATCATGGATACAAGCAGCTGAAGTGAGTTTCCTTCACAGGGGCTCACACTTAGGGACAGAGTGAGGAGCTTGGACATCAGGAGGGACCTCAAAGTAGAACCCCTGCTCCTTCTCATTGAAAGGAGCCAGTTGAGGTGGTGCAGGCTCCCTAGGGAGGTATTCCATGCTCACCTGGGAGGAGACCACAGGGAAAGCACAGAATACGCTTGAGGGTTTATGTTTCCCATCTGGCCTGGGATTGTCTTAGGATCCCTCAGGGAGAGTGGGAGGACATAGCTAGGGAGAGGGACATCTGGACCTGCATAAGTGTTTGAAAATGGATGGAATAGAAGGAATGATACATAAATATTTAAGGAACTGGGAAATAGTTTACCAAATGCTAACTTAAAGCATCTTGAGATAGATAGATAGATAGATAGATAGNACTGGGAAATAGTTTACCAAATGCTAACTTAAAGCATCTTGAGATAGATAGATAGATAGATAGATAGATAGGACACATCTTGCCCATATAGCATAGGTAGGTAACATATGCATCCATAATGCTTTAACAATAGCAAGAACAACTTCAGATAGACCACAAACAAAAATTCATTCATAAACTGTAGGCATCGTTAAATTAGTTCTGAAATAAAACTATAATTTATTTATTTTTTGCCGAGTTGAAGATGCTGTCTGCTGTAAACACAAAAACTGCTCAAATACGTGAATAACTGTTATTCACAGCAGGCACACTGAGGCAGATAAACTCATTATAGAGACAATCCACACTGAGACATAGACGCATTGCATTAAATAATTTTTGAGATGCACTTTATCTTTGATTAATATGAGGAACCATGACAGTCCAGGATTTTTGTGACAGCATAGCGCATTTTGTTGTGTATATGGCGGTAACATTCATAATTACCTGCAGCAGTGGAATTGTGTTTCCTGTGTCTCAGTGTGAGTGGAGAAAAATACTGCATTTATATCTACATTCAATAATTATTCCTTCCCAGGCTTTACCTGTCAGCTGTGGCCAAAGAAAACCATTTGAAGCCTGTCACTTGTTTTACTAAGCAGTGATTATGGTGCTCTTTCCTCCCCAATAAAACTGTCCTGGAGTTGCGTCCGATGCTTAATGAGTCTGAAGTCGACAACTGGCACAGACGTAACGGGTCATGAAAAGCTTATTTCACTCTGTGTCAACTAGGCAGACAGATTTTGAGTCATCCCAAATCTGCATACCCAGTTTACATTTCAAAAGGCAGCAATCCTTTAATTTCCATGAAATTGGGTGTCTGTTAGATGATGACTTAGCTACATGGAATACAAAAATCAGTCCAATGTGATTCCGACTTGGAGGACATCACACATGGGAAATAACCGTGCAGATTATTGATGTGTTAACATCTCCCTGATGAGGTTTTCGGTAGCATTAAGCAACATTTACCTTCTGCTTCTCTGTAACCAATGAGCGGATCTGACAAATGAATTATTTAGATGTCACGTCATTAGCAGGGACTATCTGCTGTAGAGCTGAAAGAAAACTTGAATGTCTTATTAGGTCAGGATTTGGGAAATTAATCATTTTTCCATATCAATCTTTCTCAAATTTAACTAAGACAAACAT
The DNA here is from genome assembly GCA_014773175.1 of Lucifuga dentata. Classification (NCBI taxonomy): domain Eukaryota; kingdom Metazoa; phylum Chordata; class Actinopteri; order Ophidiiformes; family Bythitidae; genus Lucifuga; species Lucifuga dentata. Next base: position 325,182 of record VXCM01000474.1, on the reverse strand, counting down.
CTCTTGACCTAATTGTTCAAACACCCTTTTCAGTGTTTATGTAGCCAACAATGAAATCATAAATAAAGATCAACATGCCACTCTGTTGGTCTGGGAGAGAATAGAGCACTGGTGGGCAATTAGCTGGAGAAATCATGTATCCAGTAGAGATACTGAAGTTTCTGAAACTATAGATATTTCTCCAAATACCTTTAACAAAGTTGTTCATACCCCATCTAGCACCATTCCCAACCGTTCCTCTGGGGAATGTGATCCAGATCCTACAAATTCCTCTGTCTGTGCCCTAGATATTGTCACCACAGAACTATTGAAAGTAGTCTTGGATTCAGTTTGCCCCAGCGCTTTCTCTGTCATAAATAGCTCTCCTAACATTGGCTCAGAACCATCATATTTTACATTTGCGCTCGTCCAGTCTCTTGACACACCTCCGAGCATTTTCCCCAGTGTCTTAGAGAAAGCTGTGATTTAATGCTTAGTGAGTCGTGCTATCTTTATCGATCGCCTTAAAGATCTGGTTGGCATTTCAGGCAATTTTCAGTTTTTGTGTAAGTCAGAGCTTGAATGAAAGGAAAGGGTAAAGTCTGTAGAAGAAAGTCATTGAAGACATTTTTGGCCAAATAGAACGGACAGATAATGCTGATGAGTATAGAGATAACAGCAGAGTTAATAGGATAGAAAGATGCATTGATGAATAGGTCTTGTTTGAAGGGCAATGGATGCAGAAGATGGTGGAAACAGATTAAACACAGATACAGCTGATGGAGAGGAATAGAGACAATAGAGACAGGCACAGAGACAAAATTATAGCACACATTAATGTCTGGGGGAGAAATTAGGCATTTTCCAGTCAGACATAGGTGCATGATGTCAAAACCATTTTGTCTCATGATAAAATGATACAATAATCTCTATGATTTAAAGATAAGCCATGAAGAACCGATTACTTTTTGGTGCCAAAAATGCCTCCATGTGAATTGCCATGAGAGCTTCATGAAGAGGATTTGATCACAATGAAAAGAAGCAAAGTTTTATAAATATATGGAATGACTCATCAGCAAACTGTGGTGTTGATGTCCACAGCGATGCACAGCTGAAATTGTGAAGCCTAAACGCTGTTCTCTGTATTACATAAAGTGTTGCTGTCTTGTGTTTTACATTAGGCAAACCAAGAACAGATGGGGAGAAACTTTTAGATATGTTCACATTGTAATTAAATCTAACACAACAATGCATGACTTGAAAAATTATCATAGTTAATTTCTAGTAAGGGAGCTCTGCAGTGTATTGACACAATATATCTAGTTTTGCTTGACCTCTCACACAGTGAAGCACTCCATCACAGAAAAGTGATGTTCTGAGAACAAGTGCCAAATTCTATAAAGGTCTGTTCCACCCAGGCCTTTGCCTTCACCTGCTGCCCCATGCACTTTGTACAGGACCCCTGTTCCTCTGCTTGCAGGTGGTGACCCACCAGGTGCTGACCTGTCAGCTCCTCCCAGGAGCTGGCAGGCAGGAGCTGCAGGAGGGAGNGACCCACCAGGTGCTGACCTGTCAGCTCCTCCCAGGAGCTGGCAGGCAGGAGCTGCAGGAGGGAGTCCAGTCTGGCTCCTGTAGGTTCTTGAAATGCATATGTCCTTCAATTCTGACTTTCAGTTTTTTATTTATAGAAAAAATGTAATAGTGTGTAAATTGTGTATTACATTACTACATATGACTCATAAACTAACATGTATTCAGGTCATCTTGTAAGATGATGGGGTCTTATGCTTAATGGGAGGCTTGATGTTTGGAAGTGGGCCTCTTTTGCTGTTTTGAGGCAAGAGCTTTGACTGCTTGACATTTGTGCTTAAAATCAGTCACTATCATTTGTGGGATTTAATATATTTTCTTGCTTTTAAGTGTTTCTTTAACATTATTCCTCTTGTTTTTATGAATTTTGGTTTTATGCTGCTTCATGTAAAATAATTGTGCTACAATTTGGGCAGGACTCGGCCTCATAGAAGAGAATTAGTAAAGCAAGAGTGCTCATTTCCATCCCTGGAGAAATAGTGGATTATTTATCGGAGGGTCTCATATGTTGGAGCTAATGTATCTGTGTCCATGGGACTGCTAAGTCCTGGGAGTGTCAGATGTAGAAATATTAAAGGACCATACCAGTGAATTTACGTGTTTAAGCCCGATAAATACTACTCACATACATGTTACGTTACTGACAACAATTTTCCAAAACATAAAACTGTATTTTAGTTTTCATGTTATTTTGCCAAACCTCCTAATCTTTCTAAATCAAATGTTCAGATGTTACACCCACTTTAAAATTCAGTGTTTTGCCTGCTAATACATATGTAATGTAGAGGACACAATTTCCCAGTCAAAGTCTTCTTCTCCTAGGATTTTATTCTCTGGAGACAAATGTTTCCTTCTGTGCAGCTCCATGTTGCACTAGTTGGACCAGTTAAATTAAGTAACTGACAAAAAATAAGAATGATGTTTGATTTGCTGTATATCTCAAACACATTTCAAGTCTCTACAAGTTCATTTTAATAGCGTTTTGAAATTAACTGAAACCAGTGGCAGTCTGGAAGGTAGGAAAAACAATTCAAATATTTATCACTCAGTAGTATGTTTTGAAAAATGGTTAGCAGTCATGGAATGTGTATGCAGGTTGTATTTATTGGACTCAAACATGCAAAATCACTAGTGTGCTCCTTTAAAGCCTGATGTTTTATCCAGTAGCTGATGTTAATATAATGCATCGACACCTCTTACATTTAATGAAATTTGACTTTGTTTACAAAGTGTTCAGCCTAAGTCTCCTTTCTTATTTGAGAGTATTATATATTTTCAATCTCAAGAGATCATCCAGGTTAAAAGTTAAATAAAATAAAATATACGGCAGACTGTCCTCTGTCCTTCTGCTCCGTGCCACGGAACTGATTTGATCCTGCAGTTTGCCTGTGAGACAAATGCGGCAGAGCAAAAGTAATATAGCAAAGACCTTATTCTATCACCTCTTTGTTTGTTGCACATCCAAAATTATCATCTTGGAGAAGCATTTTTTGTAAGCTGTGTGACTTTCAAGATTCTAACAAATCTTCAAATTGCTTGAGAGCATCTGCTGCCTCATTAGAAAGCCAACCAGGGGAGGTTTGCTTCTCTGAAAATGAAGAAGCAACTGTCTTAAAAGGCTTTTTGTCCAATTTCACAAAATTACCATCATAAGCTTTGTCACATCTTGGATCACAGTCTGGTTGTACTTCACCTCCTCCTTTTCCAAGGACAAACTCCAGCATGTTGTCTGCACTGCGACATTGGTGATTGGCTGTCAGCTACTTCCATAAAAGAACCGCGTGACACCGGGGCAAAGAGGAGGGCAGGAAGGATCGCTACCAACCCTGCACAAAGTAACCATCTGTTCCAAAAACCGTCCTTTCGGAGATGCCAGTGGTCCATTAAGATCAAATTAAATTCTGGCACCTGATTCATCCAGCGATCAGAAGAGTCTCATAGCTGCATTTTGTGAATTATTTGAATAAATTTCTTGAGCTGAGAATAACCAAAACATCGAGCGACTGATGTTCTTCTCCGTATGACTGTGAACCAAATGTTTGCTTTTAATTTGATTTGCTCACAATTGAATGAATGAATGAATTTTTATTATTGTGTCATGCATACATCATGCCCAGCTCACATGGGCTTACAAGACACCACTTTTTGATACAAACTGGATCTAGTGTGGTATAGGTTTTGCTGGTACAGTGATACTAAACTTCGTTTAAGAAAATAAATACGTACGAATTTTTTATACATTGTGAAGTCAAATCCATATCAGTACATCAAGATTTCAGACATATTAAAGGAATAATCTATTTTGCCTCCTTTTCCTGGCTGTGGAGATTTAAATGTAGATTTAACTTTTGTCTCAGGATCCACCTTTACATTTTCTTAAAAGCGATAGTGATAGACTTCATTAACAGCAGACCACAATATGTGGACATGCCTATAGGATTATCCAATGCATTGCCTTTATATGGCCCCCAGTGACTGTATAGCAAAACCTGAAGCCTGTGCGTGAAAAACAGCTTTATTACTCCAGAGACAACCGACCCGTACAACTGTAAAATTGGTCACAGAAATGGTATTGATCTGGTTTTTCAAAGTGCTGGAGTGACTAGACTTGTAATGCTGCTTTGGATCACCTTCCTTCTGTCTTTCCTTCACCCAACCACTTTTGATACTATTAAAGCACCATACTGATCATTGTGCATGTCTGAGCCCAATAATTAGAATGTGCATATACATTACATTACTGCTGCTTTCGAATGGTTCACCCTGTCATGCAGCCATTGGTTTCAGTTCATTCCAGTATAGGCTATAAAAATCAATTTGTAGATACTTATGATGCAATTTGTGAAACTGAAGCTGTTGTGGGATCAAGAGCTAATGGTAAATATTTAATTAGTATAATTTCCACTAAAATGATTAATTATTTTAAGGACCTGGAGTTTTCTTATGGAGACCTTGAGAAAATACAAAAAATCTGTAATGTTTGTCAGTGACCAAAATCCCTCTACAAAGATTTAAAGTTTCCATAATTGATGGTGAATTGGCAATTGTAAATATACTGTTCATGTGACTGCCCATTTCACAGTTCAGGGTGACCTTGTCGGAAGCAGGAAGGCTCCTCACACAGTTCCCCACCTCGGCTGCATTGAAATGAAATGGGAGTTGAGGAGGATGAGCCAGTGCAACCAGCTTGTGCAGACAATGACTGATTGTCTGGGGAAGGCTACCTAACATAATGCATTACCGCAACATAATTGACTTTAGCGGAAGACGAGATCCCGAAGGGCTAATGGTTTATCCTCAAGGTCACAGTTTTGGGTAGAAATCAACATAAGTATGTGGAGATTCATGACAAGATGTCTGAAGATGTGGTCAAAAGAACCAAATACCCAAATAAATCGATTATCCATGACCTTGTTTAGAGCAGCATCTATGACTCTCCCACAAGCTTTTTCTGAGTAGAAATAAGCTTTTCTTCTCAACAATGTAATAGCACAGGACTCCTGGGATGTCTTGCTCCTAAAACACTTAAATTTCAGTGAAACGTTGAATCCATACATACATTTTCTTGCCATGCCATTATTCCATCAGGAATCACGGAGATTTATGGCTAAAACTGCTGGAAGCTGCTTCTGACGGTTTGAAGCGGCTGGCTGATTGAGTCTGGCTTCTGTCCCCGGTCAAATGACAGTGTATTTAGTGTCATCACCCATCAAGCACCTGTCAGTCTGCTGTGCCCCTTACGCTGATTGATGGTCGCCCCCTGGAGTTTCGTTAACACTGAGCCAGCCAAGTACCATGTCACTATCTGTGCTTAATGACCCACTTGAAGACTTCCATGAATGATCACAGGAGCAAAAGTTAGCTTTGTGTCTGTTCAAACAAGACTGTACACACATTTACAGTAATGGACACACACGTAAACACTTGCTGGCTAATCAGAGCAATTTATTTCCAAATCAGGTGGTTTTAAAGTTGTTGTTGTTTTTTTGTTTTTGTTTTTTTAGAGAAAATTAAGGATTACAAGCTCCAGGATGTGAATATTTTGACACATTTTAGGCACATGAAAACCTTAAAAACTCACTATACTATCTTAAAATTAGACATTTTATCTCAAATTGATATTCTTTTGAAATGTGATTTTCACACCAGCAATGAGTCATGAACATTAAACAAGTGTTAATGTAGCTGAAATCTTATTATAAGACAGTGCACGCTAATGATGGTATTAATTATCACTGGATATACACATAGATCTGCATTAAGCACTTTATTATATAACTGATTACTCTATCATCCATTTTTCTTCTTTCTGTTTTACTCTCTAACACTCTCTAATAGATTTCATGTTTTGGTTGACTTTTTGTTTTTTTGCCAGTCGCCAATTGTTATTTGTTTTATTATGCTATTATTGTTGATTGATAAGTTCAGAGCCCTTAAAAATATGGAAGTAAGCAAAGGCTTTATTTTTTATTGTTATTATTTTTTATGAGGTAATATAATTCCATAGGTGATTTGGCACATCAGCAGCATTCAGTTGAGGTATGTGATTACAATGTACAATTGTCAAAGGTATCCAAACCTATGTGAGTTGTACAAGAGTGACAAACATGCAGCGATTATTACTTGCTGCCTCGTGATTGTGTCTTTGAACTAATTCAGCACTGCTGGAAGCTGTTTGGTGTCAGGTGATGATGTCATGTCACCTGTGGAGGATTTTGTTTTGGACAACCAAGACAAGGAGATGTGTCAAAGTGGAAAATGATTAGACTGAGACAAAAACATATAACACCTGCAACACCTCTGAGTTAGAGCTTTGATGCTAGGCTCAGAACTTATCAGTCAACCCTTATATTAAACAGCTATTTAATACTTTCCTAAGATGTTTTCTAGAAGGGAGGTTTATACTGCAGTTTTATCCTTGTACGACACCATGGATCAATAAACCTTGTAATCCCTGTATTTACTTATTTATGTTGAGTAAATGCCATAATAGTATGTGTGTGTTCAGAGTGTGTGATGAATGTGCACTTAATGCTCATTGTTGCTGAAGGTTATTAACTGTTGTTAATGTTTCATTGATGCGGTGAGTTATAAAGATGGATTTGTACTAAGACACTCAAGTCCAATAAAGTCGTCGAGGTGGTAAAATATTTATTGATGATTAATCTGTTGAGGGGATTCTCAGTTTGTGGAGCAGTGATGCATGAGCTCTGGTCCAAGAGTGAAGGAGGGTTTTAGTTATGTTTCATTTACCCCTTGTGTAATTTTTGAGACTTAATGGCGAAAATGAAGCTGTGGTGACAGATAGTTTTACCAGTAAGTGGCATGCAGATGTCTCTCAGAGCTTCTGTAAGACGAGATAAAAATCTGTAATCGGAGTCCTTTATCTCCTTTATCTCACCAGGGATGCACAGCAGAATCTCAAAATGATGTTGCATCAAAGTTTAAAACAAAAGTATAAAGAATTTTAATGGGGAAAATGTGACAGCTGGTGATTTTCCTTCACAGCTCATGGGTAGTTTGAGTGTTTGTTTGTTTTTTGTTTTTTGTTTTTTTTTTAGCAAGAAATAGATTATTTAGGCAAGCATATTGTTGGGATGCTGAAATAGGAACAAGCTGAATGACAAGCAGCACACTGATTTGCTGTCATGTTTACATAAATAATATGTATGTGATGGGGGGGAANGGGGGGGATGACAAGAAATTCAATGAAAGAGCAGGATATTCTCGGCAGATGTTTCCCAGGAGACCAGCCTTCATGCAGGTGTTTCTTTTGAAGATGAAGGTCCCCTTGGAGCAGGATTCCACCTGTCAGGATGTTTTTGTCAGCTGCGGTGGCAGTGGCTGCCTTTTCCTGATTGTGGGATTAAATGGATGGAGTAAGAATAGCATGTTACATTAAGCAACACGATGGCAGCCATGTTGTTTTATGTGAGGTGATGTGTTTATGTAACCACGCCTGGTGACTTATTTATTTCTTGACAATAATTTGATCTCTGTCACAGGTTTATTGGACGGAAAATCTCTTGTAACTCCACCAATCTCCCATGACAACAACAGCTGCAAGCAGTATTAGCACACATATACACATACACACACCCTTACAGGATACAATACACCAGGGATGGCAAGATCTTTAATATGTTGATCCATCTAATGAATTCCTTCCTGACTTGATCCTGATTGAAATTGGGCCACTTTTATTCGATTTTTAACAGACATACGGGATTCATGAAAAACAAACATTGGATTTAGTTGATTTTTATTTTTCTCTCACCAGTTAGAGAAGATACTACAAGATGAATAGATGCAAATTGTATTCTCTTCCTATCAGATTGATATTTTGAAACCATTTTGTGTCATTGCATTTTATCTAGTCTAAGTAAGTTTAAAATATTTAACTTTTCTTAAAAGATAATAAATTAATGCATTTTACCAGGTTGTTCTGATGAGTATATAGTTTGTAATTTACAGAGGGGTATCTGAAATTCATTATTTACCAAACACAAAGCAGTGGTGTTTATATATATATATATATATACATATATGAAAAGTAAAATATCACATCAAATTTGGGCCAAAATATATAGATGTATGATAAACAGTATATGAAGAGTTAATTTGTAGACACTTACGTTTTTATAAAATTTTAAAGTCATATATATATATATATTATTGTGCATTTCAGGTAATATCAATCAAACCTGTATGTTACTTATGTTTTGTTCATTTTTTTAGCATATTTTTTTATTTTAAAAAACATCTTTTATTGATATTACTAGCAATGCACAATAAGAAAAAGCTCAAATTTACCATTTTATGAATCCAGAGTTATATGTGCCTGTTTGTAAATGAACTCTAATACAGTATAGTACATGTAATTTTTGGGAAAAGTTCTTTTTTTTTTTTTTTTTTTTTTTTTTTTTTGTGCATTTTGTGATAATTTTGTACAGCTGTAGAAACCATAGAATATGATTGCAACTGATACTTGTTTTTTTATTTTTTACAAGCCTAGATTTCCATACAGTATATAAAAAATGTTATAAAATCTCACAATCTTGAAATGACTCATGGATAGTTTTCTCCAGACAATTTTACCAGAGATCAGTAAGATTTGCTCAGACTGTTGATTACACTCCACAGTTTAGTCCTCTCATTGCTCCACAGAGTGTAATATAAGGAGCAAAATTATGAAATGAGAATAGCATTTCTATAGTCTTGTCACAAACATGGCCATCAGCCAATTATTACTCAGGATTTAGGGGGTTGCTCCTGTGGTAGCCAATCAGATTCTCGTGCAACCTACTCAGTCCCTTTGCCCCAGCAGTCACAGAAATTCATATGGGTGCAGGAACTGATGTCCTCATTATCTTTTAATACATCACTTGAAAACGTGATGATGTAAAAGTTCAATAACAATTCTTAGGTGCTCTTCTGCTCCTCATTTGGTCTTCACAGGGTGCAAGAAGAAATGAATTACATCTCTATTGGTCGTGAAGATTCATGATGAATATTTCATCTGGCTGCCAGGGAATTTTCAGGATTGCTGTTAATGACAAAGCATGCCATCTGCCACAGCAACAGGTAATTTAGAGAATCCATCATAATCTGTTATCACAAACTTGAGCTGAGAATATTATCACCGAAAGCAGGTTACACACCACCCAAACATCTGTCTTTTTTGTCAAATAAGTTTACTTTTTTTTAGCAGAGTATATTGCAGTTAGGCTCATTAAATATAGCATAAAATTAATCCAAAAATGAATCTTTTCATCAAATATTTGAATTGAAAATTTCTACATGATGATGACACCATAGCCCTTCTTAAAGGAGTATGAGTATTATACCCTGAAACATGACACTATCTGACCTGAACAAGGACAAATTAGTGGCAGGAAAGTTGACGGGAGCCAGAGGAGGTACTCAAGGTGAATATAAATTACCATAAAGCATCTTATCATCAAATATTCATGAATCACTATGAATTACAGATGGTGTTGTACTCCAATTGTCTAATTGCCAATTACAACTGCAGTACAGAGCAGGATGGTGAAGAGGATGGTGACAGGGCAGTCAGAGGAGGAGACGGAGACAGGAGGACAGTGGAAGTATAACAATGATGAAGATGGCCACCAAAATGATTTCACTGAAGGAGCATATAGAACTTCAGAACCTTATTGTGATATGAATTAAAAATGCAGGGAACATTTTCAGCACAATGGAGAAATACTCTCTCTACTGGAGAATCTGTACGCATCATAAACTCGTATACACATTAAAAAAAAAAAAAAAAANAAAAAAAAAAAAAAAAAACAGACATATACACTAAAAACAGATGCCTTTCCATGTCTTCAGCTGCCTACTTCTTTGAATAGTACATGACAAATACCAGTGTCATCTGCAACGGTGAAAAGACAACTCCAGGATGCTTAATGAGTTTATCACTGGGGCACTAGAGTAATGGCTGTTAAAAATGGAGCTTTGCAGTTTTAAATAAATAATTATAAATCAGTCATTTCCAGCAGTAATAGCTATTTGCAACATTATTAATGTCTTGGCTATATATTTAAATACATTTAATGCCATAGTGGTGAATGAAAGAATCAATTTCCATGTAAAACATGAAAATGCCTTAAGTGATTACAAACTTTTGAACGCTAGTGTACACAAACTCATAAACATCCGTATGCACAGAACTATACAGTACACACACATGAGAATACACACATAATGATTCATGTTTCCTGCACTTAAACCTTTTACAAAATAATTACATTACTTCATATCTGTTTATACACTATATTGAAATGAGGAATAATATTTGATTAGCAATACACAATTTATGGAAATAAGGTATAAATACTCCCATGTGTTAGATCCTAATCATAAATGTCATAAATGAACCATAGCAATTATGCAAAGTGATTATTCAAAGCCCTTTAATTTTAGTACCCATATGGTTTTGAGTTTTGGTTCAAAGCCCAAATGACAGATATTATCCCTAAGAAAGAACCATAAATCCAGCCATGAAAAGTATTATCAAGTCACAAAATAGTGCACATAAAACACATAAAAAGGCAAAGAAAAACCAATAGCTGTGCATGTGTGTGTGAGAGAGAGAGTGTGTGTGAACTTTTACCATTCTGATCACATAAAATCTGTCTGCGTGGCGACCTCATCGTTTCTGAAACTGAAGGTTCTTTAGTCAATTATAAAAGCAATCAATAATCCCAGCTGAATGTGTGATGGTGAGCTGTTTTGATGTAGATGCCATTGATGATATTTGGAACTTCTTTCTGCACTGTTGGTTTTAAAAATTACATTTTCCATGCAGGGCAAATGCTTTTCCACTTTGTTTATTTTAAAAATGACCCATGTTTCTTTAAGATAAACATGAATCTCATTATAAGGTGCTAGGTAGACATGTCAGCACTTTCTCAAGAAATGAATAAAGTAACAGGAACGCAAAATAAGCAAGGTCATTCTGCTTTCAGAACAGATTCAGGTCTTCTCCTCCTGCTTTCACTCCCATCATGAACTAAGTGTTGTGGAATACTGAACCATTCATCAAAAGAAAACATTCCATTTTTCTTAGGAACAAGGTGTGTGTAAATCTATTTACTTTCTGTGCTCCAGAACTTTTCTTGTGGGTGTTTAGCAGTTTGCATTATTATCATCATAGAACATGGGACCATTGTGCAGGTACTTGGGTATAATATATATTCGCAGCAAAGCAAAGTATCTAGTCTGGCATAATAATCAGATTTCTTGCACTCAAACAGACATGCAGTTTGCTGTATAATTTTCACTCAGGGACAAATAGACCCACAATAGAGCCTCCTAGGTAGTTGTGAGCAGACAATGGGATCATCCAGAGCAATAAATGATTCTCACTGTCCTCTCAGAAGATATATGTCATGACTTTGAGAATTACTGGACAGTTTCCAAAAACTTTCCAGGAGTCTTCTTGGCTCAGCATCCACGTACTGCAAACACCAGTCTTGATTTATTTGAACTTTTTACTTTAATTTATAAAATTTTTGTGATGCATTTTGTTTTTGTAATGTTACTCTAAGACAATTTGCCTCTTCTGTCTTTATATACGTATCTGATAAATGCTTTATGAATTTGTTGAAGAGAGTTTAATAGAGAAGTAATTTTACATAACCAACAAAAGCATAACGTGAAAACAGCTGTATGTTGCTGTAGAGAGAGATGTGCAAAGTCAGGGAAATCGACTTGTACTGGGTTAAGGCTTCTCAAAGTGAAAATATCTAAAAACAAAATGGAGATTCACACAGTTAATGGGGATGTAAAGCTATCTATAATCTGTGCTTATAAATAATAAGAGATACAATAAGACCCAAAAGGGAAATTTAAGCGTTATATCGTAATATCGCTAATTTCATCTTTATTCAGATGCAGTCCAGAATTGGGTTGAGCATAAACAAAAAGCGGGCATGAATAGACGAGAATACCTGGCTTCTCTGAAATTTTTCACTGTTGAATTAACACTTCTTCAAACATTTGTGTCAGATTTTAAAGTTAATAAAACAGCTCCTGGTCATCATTATGGGGTTATGAGATAAAAAGAGTTTATTGAAACTTTAATCCAATTTTCTACATGCAACTATGAACTTTTTAAAAGCTAAAACAAGTATTGTCCACCAAAGTGCTAATGGAATGTTTAATCAAAAGAGGAATGTTGTCGATTGACCAATTGAAAAGAAATTTTAAAACCACTGGGGATTAAATGACTTTTCAGTTAAATATTGTCTTTTGAATTTTGGGCTCAATTTCTGTTTGGAAAAAAGTATTTTTTGTTTCTTGTTTTTGATTCTGTTGAGGATTTTCATATTGAGTTATATCCAACCTTGAATCTATCTTTTCAATCAGAATTAACAGTTCTTTAAAACTTTGTTTTGGACGTGTCAACCTGTTGTTAATCTGTTTGTTGGTTTAAAAAAAATCAAAGCTAAATATTTCATTTTTTCTGTGAAACATGCCTGTGAAAGGCTTAATTGGTACCTCCTTGACACACCTGTGGAAGATTAACAATTAGCTTTAAAAAGAGGCCTGATGGCTCTCTTCTGATGAAAGCTTGTTGCCCAAACACACCAACCTTACCAATAAAAATGGAAAACTGAGTAACTATTTGTGCTTTTGCAGCAAATATGCTACTGAAACTTTAGCAGAGAACTCATTTCATTTTGAGAAGGCATACCTGTCCTGCTTCTCAGTGTCTAAAAGCTTTCCATATATATTTTAGGCTGAGAATTTTTATTTATTAATTTATTTATTTATTGCATTATGTACCATAATGACCATATGAAACTGTATCGTTTACCTCTACAATAATTGTTACTATCTAAATAGAAACACTATTGACCACAGGGCTCCATTCCTTTGACGTCTGTGTGAAAATTATCAAACTCTCAGAATCAATCTAAGCCATCACATATCCTCCATGTTGTTGATGAGAGCAAAGCCTGGTGTTCAGGTTTTAAGAAGTTGGCTTGTATGAGCCCAGAGCCAGAAGGAGGCTCAGGTGCAGCAGACAGAGACAATCCCTTCACATTCAGAGGGGAATAGACCTGTCAGTCCACAAAATCCTTTAAAAACCGACCAGCAGAACCATGCGGCTCTCTGAGCATAGCACACTTATTCTGGGTGAGCTGAGCTAGAAAGATAACGCGTCAAAATGCAGCCATCCTCAATGAGTCATGTTTGGCTTTTATGAGGATGAACCTTGTTTATTTGGATGGTCATACTGATCATCAATAACATTTCAGTGATTCATCTGGACTTGGCTTTGAACAAGGGGAGAAAAAAGGGGGGAGGGGGTGCTGTTTTGTTTGGGTTTTGATTAGATAGCTGTTCTGTCTGACCTCCTGTGGGGGCTTCCTTGTTTTGAAGAAAGAGATTCCTTATGACTCAATTTTAATTTCACTTTTAAGCAATTATTTTTTTAACACCGCAGCACCTCCTACATACTAAAGCTTCCAATTTCATCAGCCATCACAGGCTTTTATAAAAACAAAATGAATATATTTGCCTTCTTGTTTTGCGAACTGAGTAACGAGGTGTTTTGTTTTCTGTTTTGTCACATCCAACTCCCTGACAATGAGTCAGAGATCATTCTGTTCAATGATAATCTCCAAAAGAATGGTGTATAAATAGCAATTACTTCAACCAAATGTTTCCTGTAGCTATCGATCAGACTTGCACAACAGTGAGAAGGAACTTTAGATGTTCCCTTCCTACAAAACTGTTTCAGCTAGTCAACATTTCTGGGATTTCTTGCATTGTTTGGATCATTCCACAGCACTTCTGTTGGGTTATGGTTGGGACTCTGACTTGGGCATTCTAAATACAAATTAAATTTCCTTATTTGTAGACCCTTCTGTTGTTGATTGACTTGTGTGTTTTGGGTTATTGTCTTATTGCATTATCCAGCATCAGGTGATAGACCACAACTCTGATATTCTTCTGTAAAATATCTTGATAAAATTTGGAATTCATATTGTAATCAATGACTGTAAGCTGTCCATGTCCTTTGGCAGCAAAGCAGGAAATCATGATGTTCCCACTGCCATGATTTAAATTTGGTACGAGGATTTGGCATTGGTGTCTCCACTGCCTCATGCCAAAACATACTCAACTTCTGGCTCATCTGTCCACAGAACATTGTCCCCGAAGTCTTGTGGAACATCCAGGTGGTCTTTTGCAAACTTGAGTCGTACAAGCCCCTATCCCTCCACCATCCCCCCCCATCCATGGACTCCTTCCATGCCCCTGCTAACCTTGGACAGGGAAAATGGAAAAATTACCATAAATCAACTTGCAGATATTTTAGTTGACTCATTCTTGCATGGTACTCTCCTTACTAGACCATCTGACTGACTGTTATTTAATTTGACTTGAGAACCTCTTAATGGATCATGGCCATGTTTATAAATAAGAAATTTCTTATTATTTATAAGAATAAGATAATTAAGAGGTCTCATAGCCCTCGCTCACTGCTGCTTTCTAAGTCTATTGATCGTTATTATTTGTCATTTTATTTTGACCTGCATGAATATTTAACATGCAGACTACTGCAGTAAAATGCTGAAAATGAAAATGAAGATAATCACATTATGCAAAACAATTTGGAAATGGTCAAGACTGTGCCATGATAGAGGTGTGGCGGAGGAGACGCACGGCAGGCGTGTGTCTGCTGAGAGAGAGAGAGAGAGAGAGAGAGAGAGAGAGAGAGAGGATCGCAGCCTCACACAGCGTCTCAGTATCTGTTGAGGAGGGACTCACCCAGGATTCCCCAGGAAAAAGCATGTCATGGGATTGTGTTTATACCTCGTTAAATGGATAAAATCATTCCGCCGCTGCTGCTTTTTATAGTCCCATCGGTTCTGTCTTTTTTGAGAAGATGCCGAAACGGGAAAGAAAAGTGAGACAAAAGACTGTTTCTGGAATAGATTGTTTGATAAATAACACGCCTTGTAGGAATCAGTAAAATAATCAACGATTTTTAAATTAATTCTTTTTTTTTTCTTTTTTTTTTTTTTNCTTTTTTTTTTTTTTATCATTTGAAATACTGAAATGCGGCGTGTATGGATGTATGAGAATTTAGCCTGTTAATCTCTTTGATCACAACATGCCAGTATTCATGAGTTTATTTATATCTGAATAATCATTTAAGGCAGTAATGCAAAAACAAATAGGTTAGCGATGCTTAGCATGTGCTGATGAAGTAAAAGTTTGATATATCAAGAAGACATAGTTTATTATGTCTGAGATCTACATCATCTTGCTTGTACCATGAGGCTGCAACAGGCAACGCTTTGAACCCAAAGCCGATTCACACTCCAATGGGATTTTACCCAAATTCTTGCATATTGAAAGCATCCAAAGCAGAACCAGAGCTGAACTTTGCGGACGTTGTGTTCTATTTGATTTGCTTGATTTTTTATTTTTAATAACCAAGGACTGTAGCAAAGGGTCTGTCTCAAAACTCCGGAGAGTCTGGCTATATGAAGATCGCCACACGGTTGTTGCTTTTCCCTCGCAGAAATGCCAGTGCGCGCTGTGACCACCAGGTTCATGTACAAGGGGCTTTGCACTATTCCAGATGTCCTCTCGTATCGGGCCCCTGTTACCCTGCCTGAGGATGAGGTGGAAGGTGAGCCTGCTTTGTTTCTGGTTGTTTTGGGTGGTTTGTGGCTTCAAGTTTCTGTCATGAAGAGAGGGTTTACATGCTGAATGCAGCGCCCACCTTCAGAAGCACTTCAGGACCCTGGAGAGCTCCGGTGGGTTTTCCCTGTTTAATGACTGAACAACAGGTCTAGTCATCCAGCTATTCCACATTATTGGTCAGAATAAAATATTCCATAATATTGGAGAGACAGCAAAGACGAGCTGCATCTCCTCCCTTATTATTTTATTTGCTTTTCTGTTTGCACTTTCGCTATAAAGCCAAAAATCACATATTAAAGGGTTTAGTCCTGATTGAGGTACATGAGTGAATTTTTACTTCAGCTTCCATCATTACAATAAAAGCACTGAATTAACTCCTCCTGTGCTGTCCGCTGTGTTCAGTAAGTAACAGATTCCAAGTTTTTCATATATGGCACATAACCATAAAGTTGTAAATGCACACATGATGATATTGCTCCTATATCCATGATATCTGCAGCTGATTTCACTCAGGTCAGTTGTGCTTGGTAATAGACAAGATTGAAGAGTCTGGGAGATGTAGCTAATGGACAATTTGCAAAAATTAAAGGTCTGAAATGGAGAAAATGGCGGTGATAATGAAATTTTTTATGAATACTTAGGAGAAAGGAGATTAAAAGTCTTCTATTAAAACCGGCCTATTAAAGTCTGATAAAAGTGCTAGAATAAGATGGAGAAACTGATTTTCAGTCTAAAATGACATCCCCTACTTTATTTCCACATCTAACTCAGACTTTTGATGGCGCATCATATTTTGTGGTTAATAAAAACAACCGCCAATAGCACAATGTTCCATGAAGGCCATCTAAAAGATTCATTGTAAAAAATTCATTGCAACATTGCAAATGTTCTTTCTATTGTGATTGCAGTGTGTAGCTGTTAAGAAGGAAGGTATTGTTTTGGGAAAGAGTCCTCAGAATGAGAAATTACAGCTGACAGTGCTTTAGAAAAAAGCCAGGCAGACAACAATAAAGAGATAACTATCAGATATGATATCTCAGAGTCTTTCATGTGATGGGAATTCCATTTCCCCTTCTTCTGTCTGTAGGCTGCCTAGGCCCACAAGTGGCAGCCTGTCCTTGCTTTGTTTTGACCCACTCATTTGACATTGAATCCCACTATCAGCACTGATGACATAAATTTAATTAAAACGTTGGCTATGGAAAAGTGAGAATTAGAACAACAGTAAAATGTCAGGAGTGTTGTGTGTTGCAGCTGCAAGAATAGGCTGCAATGCAAGCTGTACTTTACTAATTGACAGTGATTAAATATGCAGACAATAGCGAGACAGCACAGTCATCCATAAATAAATGTATTTATCCAGAGAAGATTCACTCAGCATACAACGCTCTGCAACACAGTTCCACACCTTGGCACTGGCCAGCAGCTCCACTGGCACAGGTGGAGATTAAAGTGTGTTAAAGAGCGCCTTGCCTTTGCCAAGGAAAGTAAGAGTTTCCAGTTCAGCTCCCCCAGTCTGAGTATTTTAATCAAATACCCCCCACTTACTAAACAACAAAACACCTTAACACACAGTGTGGGAGCTGCAGCACAGTGGGCTTTGCTGCATGTTGCTGGTCTGCACACGTGACTGCAGTTCAGTGTTTATTTATCAGTAGAACTGTATAGAAATCTACACAGAGATGTTGCATGATGCACTGAATCGCCAAGTACTACATTTAATTAAATGTCTCTGGGGAAATAGTTCTCTGATAGCTCAAATCATGTAATTACTCTCCCACAACTTATGGTAATATATTTTTCTATAAATAGTATATGTACAGTACACTCACAATGCAATTTATCATGTTTACAATCATGTGAGAAACAGATCAGTTAAACTCATAACTTGAACTTGAACCTGAATATGAACCGCATTATATTGCACCTTGTGAAATTCTTGGTACCAGTAGTAGTAAAGTAGCACAGCAACCATTTTTCATTTAAAAAATAAAATCTCAGTAAGCATTTATAAAACCAGATAGCATTAATACTAAAGATGCAAAGTTGAAAGAAGTATGCAGTATGAGCCAGTCCTTCATTCATACAATCCCAGCTGTGAGTCCCAGTTCGTAAACATATATCAAACTGTCATGACTATTACAGTATAGATAACTTCCTATGATGAATGAATATCTTATGTAGATTCATTGTTATTCAGCAATTATATGCTGTGGGTAATTCACAGTAATTTTCTTCATATATTTTGGCTTAATTCTCTAATGTAGTTTTGTAAACCATCCTGTGTCTTTTGCAGAATTTTTTTTGGGGGGAAAATTATGTTTCCCTGTGTATTCAGTTACAGCTTAACATCTATCGTGCTTATAAACACCTTAAACTTACTCTAAAAAGGGTTTTAAAAAGTAACTTTGTACGTAATAACCTTAACTTTCAAACTCTACGTATGTGTATGTAAAGCAAAGTGAATTATGTGATTACATCAACAGGAGTTTCTCTTGTGACATTGTCGTAGAGACGTGCTGACGGCCATACTGACCATAACAACAAACACAGCACAAGGACAAAAGGACCTTGCTTCCTGTGCAGAGGGACTGTGCACATCATTCCATGGACTGTACACGATACAAATTCCTCCAGATAAACGATTAAAGATTCAATTATTCTGCAGATTTAATGTCTGGCTTCAGTTTACAGCATGGACCAACTATTGTGCCAATGTAACAACAGTAGATAATGCACAATAGAATGAGATGCACAAAACCATTACAAATATTGAACGTTATATAACTAATTAACAGTGAAATCAGGCTTTTTGATATAAAGCAACTAGCAACCACTGAAGATAAAAGCTTAAACAGGATTGAGGAAGTGCCTTAAGTTGCACTTCTTCAACTGACCAATTGTTGCTTTTACCTATAACTTTCAGACTGTATTTAAGGAACTAAAAAACTTCTGTTCATATTATTTAGTCAGAAGAAAATATGAACAAACATTGATAACTGCAATATGTGCAGTAGATCGACCAAAACACAATTTGGAGAGCCACCCAAAACTATAACATTTGATAGAAAGTTAGGGTGCATATTTGATGAAGGAAAACAAGTTGACGTGCTCTGGGAATGTTGATGAAGCACACACACACACATACACACACACACACACACACACACACACACACACAAAAGACATATTTTTGTGGCCCAATGGCAGTNTACACACACACACACACACACACACACACACACACAAAAGACATATTTTTGTGGCCCAATGGCAGTCTGTATGAATACTTAATTTTCTGTGTTATCTTGGTTGCTGTAATTAGTATTTCATACTAGTCTGCAGCCCATGCTTAATGAGTTATCAGAGAATAAAATGCCCAGCAACCTATATCCATAAGACAGATAAAACCAGAACTGATGTCTCTTAGGGGTTTTGGGATGTTATGTATTGTTTGAGATAATTTGTGTTGTGGCATATGATTTGACATGGAGCACCACCTCCGGTGTTTAATCTCCACTTTTGGTAGTCTACCTTATCTGCTCTTCCCCTCAGTGTTTTAACTGCTAATGGTGAAGTGATGTGGAAAAACCTCCAGGAATTATAAGTTGCAGGATAACAGAAACTTCCACTGGATGAGGAGATGAGTGTTTGCATGGGGTTTTATGAAGACAGGCTAAGTAAAGTTGAAGCTCTTTAAAGAGCTGCAGAGTTTCTGGGGAATATTCTTTGAGCAGATGGCTTCCTAAGTGGGTAGGTCAGTGGCAAGACTCCCTGCCCTTTCTTTACTTTGCATCATGCAGGTGTCATAAACCGTGATATGTATTCAAGTTATCACTACTGCAAAAGAAAATGTATCACTATTTCATATAAATAATTCAGGATACATCTGTCAATCAACTTAGATTACAATGTATATCAGAATTTATGTTTTCTAATCTTGGGCTCTATTTTCTATAATAGTCTATAATGAGACTGTAATTAATTTCAGCTCGATAAATTTGTCCACCAAATCTCGGTTGGTTTGAGATTTAATGATGAAGTCTTTGAAATTATTAACCTTGGGCATTGTATTGTGAAAGCATTCTCACTGTGATAAGATTTTAATCAGTTTAGGCTCCATTGATAATACAGTACAAGTAATGTATAAAAATAATTCCATCACCGATATGTACCTGTTAAAATGTAAGCAAAATCTAATTAATTACTCAAAAATGACCTCTAAGCTTTTGATGCTGTATTTTTGGTTTCAGTCTCTTTATGACATTATCACTATATTTACATATTCCTCAGACATATCTATCAAAAACTCAAGGAGTGTGTTTCTCCTCTGTGTAACAGGCAGCATTTTGTAAATGTCTGTGTGGACCTAATGCTGTGCCAAGTGAATCCCCATTTAATGAGCAGAATATTAAAAACGAGGTCCAAAGTCAAGTTCAGCACATTATTCATGAACGACTGGGATAAATAAATAAATACATCACGATACTTTGACTACTAATGATTTAAATTTCTCCTACAGCCTAATTAGCGTACTCCTATTTATACATAACAAAGTCTTATCATATAATGAAACACCTCTGAAAACAACAATGAAATTTGGAACATATTCAAGATTCTAATATTTGGCTGTCTTTGTAAATTACTTACATAAAGTAATTTATGTAAGTAATTTACATAAATGTATAAAAAAGAAATTTTCTATTTCTATTTTTAAATATTCTATCAATAATTGATTTTAATAATTAGACCGCGCCAACCACAATTAATGCTGCACTTGTTGTTTCTCGGAAGTCGTAACTCAGAATTACGTCATCATTATGACCATTGTACGTTCGAGCGAACAAAGTGGGAGACAACATGGATGCCTCAGGAAAACTTTTGTTTTATTTGCTCTGTCAAACTGAAAGAAGCTCCATTTTAACATTTATTAGCTATTTACCTTTTCATTTTTAACCTGTTACTGTGTCTGCTGACTGATTTAAAGAAAATGGTTCTAAACACTCATTTATAAATAGAGAAATTACTGTTTATGGTGTGAGCATATTGCAAAGACAATATTGAACTCAGGGTTGAGGAACCTTGCCAGATTTTCCAAGTAAATCCATGTTTTGGCACATTTTGGTTTTTTGTTGTTTTTTTTGTTTTGTTTTGTTTTGTTTTTACTTTTACCAGTCAGAAGTCATAAATACCGAGTTCCAAGTTTAAGTTGAATTCAGCATAAGATGCCACCTCATTTCATGATAACACAATAAAAATGCATCCATACTCTATCAACATCAGAACTCTAGCAGTGAAGTACAGGCCATAATTCATGATTTGACAGATACAGGAATTGCACATGTGTTGGAATAGATTAAAGACTTTATGGTGACTTCCTGGCAGTTTCACTGGTTGGAGGTCTCTTCTAGTTTGTATCCAGTCCTGGTAGATTTACTGACGAGGCTGTGAACATATTTATGGTTCATTGCCAGTAGGAGAATCCTCCAGACATCAGCCACTGAAGTGGCATGGAGATCATCTTCCACTTTGTATGCAAAGCTGTTGTCTTCTGTGCTTACAAATGGCATGGTTCTGCAGTAAAATTACACACAGAACAACCGTGTGCATCACCATAACTCCTTTATACACACTCTGGAGTACACAGCATATCCTAGTTCTTAAAAGGATAAATAAAGAAATGAAGGGGGGNAATTCATACAAGACAGTGCCAGATTTAATGTGCCATTAAGGGCAAATAGTGTTATGCAACCATGTTCCCTCATTTATAAATGCCTGGCATGTTTTATTGATTGCTTTTAAAAGAGAAGTTAACGCTAATTTGCATGTCTGTTAAGCCTTTGAACTATTAATGCTACAGGAAATCTGGAAAAGACATTGATCTGTATTTATGACAATCAGTTTATCCGTCTTCATACAAATTTTTTCATTTGCTTTTTATGTTTCAGGGGTCAGTTCCTACATCTCTATTTTTCTTATGCTGAATAAGTAGGCAGCTTCAAATACTTCTGATCACTGCATCACCTGAAGGAGAAAAGCCATAAGGTTGTTATTTGGTTTCACAGCATAAATCCATTATTTCCTCAAGAAATGATTGCTTAACCGTGATGGATGTCATCAGCTCTGGCACACAGAACTCTCTTTATTTCCTGTTTCTTATTCTAATCACTATCAAAGCATTATGTGAGAAGTCTTTCTTCATATCATCTGTCTGTTCAGTCCAAATGCTTATCCTTCTTAACAGAAGAAATTACAGAACATTTTTTATCAATTCCAACAATGGAAAGTGGGAAGTAATGATATCTACAACTTACCAATGTCTAGATCCCAGCTTAGGTTCACAAAGATACTGCATGTTAATAGACATTTATGGTAATTCCCTGAATTGCCACTTAAGGCTACTTTCCCAATGTTTTACCTGGCCAGGTAAAAACTCATACACATATACAAATCTATTACAACAATGCCAAAACTAAACAGCATATAACACATTTATTAGATCCATTCTGTGACACAAAATTATTGATCTAACCCACTGGCAGAACTATGGTGGATGGTTGCATTTAGGCATAAGACTAAAATTGGTTGTGTTCAGGCCTTAAATTGTTTGTTTAGATATAAAGTTGAAAACAGTTATATCTTCTTTAAGATTACAGCAGGTTGAGAATGAGTGATGGTTGGTGCAGACTGTGTGCTGACTGTCTTACTGGCAATTGTAAAGTCTCATCTGGCAGCAGATTTACTCTGTGTACCTCGAAAACAGTCACACAGTTGAGGAGCTAAGCCATGGAAGATCCTAAACACATGTCAAACATCTTTGAATTTAAGTTCGTCCCTGTTCAGTGAATTGGGATTTCTTTGACAGTAACATTTTCGCTTTAAACGCCATAAGATCCTCCAGAGCTGACTGCCAGGTTTGGGTATTGTGGCTTAATGGAGGCCATTTGTCAGTGTTAAAGCTAAAATCAGTGAAGTTTTTAAAAATATATCACCATTACATCCATCTGCATAGTGAAATGTGGTGAAACACTGATATTAGGTTTTTTTTTTTTTTTNGGTTTTTTTTTTTTTTTGTGGTTGGTGACTGTCTGTGCTCTTGAGAAACTGATCAGGTTTGTCAGCTGACACCTGTTCAGCTGACAATGCCAATGTATCTAACTTCATCATGTTATTAAATAATGTATTCATATTCATGATTCCTGGGTGGCTGCTGATATTTTCACTGCATACCAATAGGGAAGAGATAAAATGACTTCATAATGATACTCGATGTTTTGTCATTGTTGCTGTTGTGCAGAAATGCAGAATAGTGGAAGTTGCCCGATTTTACAAAGACAAATGCCAGATGTTTATTTTCCATCCAGAAACATTCATAGTTTTGATCAACATAGCTTAGCATCATTGGGTAAAGATCAAATGTTGGACAACTGGCAGTACGACAGTGTGTGTGTAGGCGGGGGAGAATCTGTCACAACAAGCTGTTAATTATATGTGCCCTTCATTTCTCCTTGTCCACATTCAAAGGTATTCATTTGATTTATTCACACAGCAGCAATATTTAATTGACATCATCCTGGAAAAGCATTACCTAGAGGACACAAAGGGAAAAAAAAAAAGGAGGAAAACCTAACTGGCTGTCGGGCAAAAGTATAAAATCTATNCAAAGGGAAAAAAAAAAAGGAGGAAAACCTAACTGGCTGTCGGGCAAAAGTATAAAATCTATGCAGACAAAGTCCGTCAATATCACTGAGTGCTCAGAAACTCTGAAGGTCAAGTAACCCACAAAGATTCAAATCAAAAGCTACAGCAAATAAATTGAAGAGTACGTCTGCTGGGGACTGAAGGGTCCGACTGGAGCTAATATCACACAGCCACTCCTATCTCAAACAACGGAGATCTGGACAAATTCACATCAAAAAACACAGGAGAATGAGACTGCAGAGCTAGCGCAATATATTACAGCAGAAAGTGAAATGCCAAATTTAACAAAATGTACAAGTAACATAAAGGAGTTCTAATAAGAGATGATGATATAGTCTACATGCAAAAATTCTCTTGTGTTTGTTTTTAGACATCTCAGGGTGAATTATGCTTTTACAACATGTTCAGTTATAGTAAACAGAATTACAATAGACAAGGAGGTGCAATCAGTTCTAGAGATTCAGAGTGAACTACAGTACATTTTGATTTATGAAGGACTTTTTCTTAATAGGCATAAAAAAAAGAAGTGGTGACACAACAAAAGAAACTACCAAGACTTTAAAGAATTTCTGTTGTTTGGGTTAAAATCACTTCCACGTACAGTAAATGGACAGTATAGTAGATACACATTGTGCTCAAACAGCACAATGTACATCCTGTCTTCATGGGGTTCATTCACAAATATGATAGGATACAGTGCAAATACAATGGAATCTAGTTATTCCAATGTTTTAACTCACTTGCAAATTCTATAAGGGTTGACAAGTTTGGATGATTTAAGACAAATGTATGCTGGAAGAATTAAGCTGTTGTCATATATTGAACCTAATATAAAGCCACCAAACACTACAGAATGCCTCACCAGGCCATAATTACATTACATTTCAAATTTTTCTTCTTTGCCATTTTCACACAAAAAACTTTTAAAAAATGAAAAAAAAAAAATAAATAATTTCTATTCTTATTAATTCTCAAACAGGAGACCATTTTGGTTTGCTGTTCCATCATCAAAAATGGACTCCTGGATGCATAAACTTAAATGATGGATCAACATCTATGTTCACATCAAACAGAAGATATTAACATAATTTATTTTGCCATTGTTCATTTCATAAATCTGAGGCTCTACAGTAGGTGCATGCAGTAACTCCATTAACTTAGTATACAAATTTAACTATATAAGTTTTGAGTTTCTACCACATTTTTTAAGCTAAAGAATAGATGCATTTAATAATGGCAGTTCATTATATATGGTGATGTACGTATCGGTGCCCTATTTGTCCCTTTTATAAACAACCTTCAAAGGCTAATGTATTTATATTCATCTCTGAAATCAAGAACTCAGTGCTGACGGGTAAAGATTATTATTAAGCCAATATCTTTGTCAAACCCGATTGGATTTTCTACTGGGTCAAAAATGTAAACTGTGAGCTGAGGAAGAGGATGCCCATTTTACGGAGATGATAAATGAAAGACAAAGGTGTCAACAGATAACAAATAATCTAAAGCAAACAGCTCAATGGATGTCTGTGTAAAAGAATAAATAAACATCAACAAGCCTGTTTGTTTTCCAGGAAACAATCAGGATCATAATTCTGTTGGCAGCTGTTGCTCCAACCTGCCATGAAATTGTTAGTCAATATTTCATTTTTTGCCCTTTCACAGTGAAATTTGATGAATTGGTCATATTTTGCTCCAGTAATCTCCAAAAACAGCGTCATGTAGCATCATTCAATATCAATTGATCTCCAATATTTGCCTCAAGTGACCCAGTCTTCCAGCATTTGTAACACGGGACAGTTGAAGCCACAATATGAATGGAAAAAAGAAATGATACCTTAGCTTGTGTTTCCCCAAAATCAAATTTCTGTGCCATAAAGGAAAGAAAGAAAAACAACAATATTCCCACAAGTTGATGCAGCACTGATCATCTGGAAGGAAAAGGTGCACATTGACAGAAACAAGCGAGATTACACACAGATTTAGAAAAAAAGTAGCCACACGCTCGAAGCACAGTGCATAAAATTATTCATACATTTCACAAACCACCATTTCAGATAATGCTGCCTCTGTTAGGTTAGTATCTGACAGAGTTTTGAGTCATTCAAGAGATTAATTTGTTTTACCTGAAGTGAATCAGGTTTATTTTTACGTCCTGCTAATATGCATGGTGAAGGTTATAACCACCATCATGCTATTGACAAGAATGGACCTTTGTGGTTCAGAATTCAAGATCTAATTTATTCATAAAGCATATTTCACAGAAATGTTTTCCTAAATGCCTAGGTTTCCTTTTTCGCACTAACTTGAGTCAGTTTCTAACTATTTTTTGTGGTTGTATGCAGCATTGTGCATACACTCATGACCTTGTATGTTCTTACCCTTTACTTGACTCTGAACTTCCACTCTGTGAAAGATTTGGTCCCACATCACGTTTTGTTTTTGGCTCTCCGTTCCTGTCCTAGCCATTTCCTACACAATGTACAAAACACTCCTGCATCTTTAATGACCAATCTGTTTCGTCTCCTCAGCTGTTGTCACTTGCACGCGCTGGAATTTATCTCATACTACTATTAATGATTTGCCTGTTTACTGTATTAAAGTGTCGTGAAATTCCTTCCTGCCTAACAGTTTGCTGTTGCTATTGGCTATTTTGAGCTACAACTACTGCGGAAATGTTTAGTCATGTGCACCTTTTGCTTCCTTGCAAACATTCTTTCACTGACTGCTTATGAAATATAAAATTAATTATTTGCATAATTACATAAAAGGTTTTGCATGGCCTGCCCCTGACTTACATAACTGAGCTGTTGCACCTTGAAATCACGGCAGGTTGTTTAGATCCTTTGATCAAGGATTACAAGATTTCCTGCTTTCTACATTCACACAGTAGAAGAAAAGCTGAGTCTGTTAAATCCTTTAAGCTGAACCTCAGAATTCACTTTTATAGATTTGCTTTCATACAACAAAGGTGACTTTTCTACTTGTGTAGTTGGCATCTTTGTTTTAGGGATACATATATATTGTCCTCACAACACAACAGGCTGTAGTTTGCATTAGTTACCACATGGTAACCAAATCAAAATCATGAGAATATGAAAATGTGTACATGACTAATGGAAAATCTTGGTTAAAATATGTTTGGCCTGCACATTCAAAATAAAATTCTAAAGTGTGTCCAATATCTGAATCAAATTTAAAACATCAATTTAGTAAATGCTGGCCTCCTATAAACAAGTACAGTATAGATAATTTAAATTAAAGAATCTGCTTTGTTTATGGAGTATGAAAATGGCAAAAATATAGACATTGTAGAGTCTAAGAATTTAATCTTTTAATCTTGATTTATGAATTATGTGTGATATTTTGCGACATTCTGATTTGATATAGAAGGAAAGATTGTGTCCCTAGTTGTTGCATTTCTGGACTATTAAAATGTTCTGTCTTCCTGGGTAAAACAATCAGTAGTCTACCCACTGCTCCACTGGCTCCGTGAATTCATTACTCGTCACTGGCACCAAAGGTCATGACACTGAATCCAAGGTGGTGCTAAAGGAAGATAATACAAACTCAAGCACAACTGCTGGCTGTAACTTAGAAAAAGTGTTATGTTTGATATGCTGCGATGTTGACTTTTCCATAAGTGATGTTGTTTGCCCAGAAGGTCCTCAGAGGCTGAACCTAAGAGTGGCTGCTTGTAGCTATTTCTTTTTTTTCCACAATGTTGCTGCTGTAAGCCATCACTTGTAAATTGAAGTCTCTCACTTACACATGACATGGACGGGCAATGCTCGGTCCAATCGTGTGCTTGCATGCAAATCACAGCTGGTTGCTGTCACACACTCTCATGCAAGCTTGGTTTCTTGGTGGCAGTGGCACCTGTTCTAATTGCATTTTTTGATGCACAAGAAGTTCATCCAATGCTCTTGGCTCAGGAGATGGTCACATAACACGAAATATTCTATCATATACAAAACTTCAGCTTCATGATAGAATGGATGAGCTTTTCGCTTTTCTTCTTGTTTATTCTGCATCTTTCCTATTCTTCTTTTTACTGTAAAGGGTTATCACTGTTCATGCATTGCTATTTTTTTTTTTTTTATCATTTATGTTGTATATCATATATGCAATATGCATTTTTGTTTGGTCCATTTTGTCTTGTCTCATCTTATCTGGTCTCATCTCGTCTTGTCTTGCCTCATCTCATCTTATCTGGTCTCACCTTGGCTCGCCTTTCTCGTCTCATCTCATCTTGTCTCATCTCATCTCATCTGGTCTCATCTCATCTTTCTCATCTTTTCCTATCTGGTCTCATCTTATCTCATCTCATCTGGTCTCATCTTATCTCGTCTCATCTCATCTGGTCTCGTCTTGTCTTGGCTTATCTCCATTTCATCTTGTCTCATCTCATCTCATTTGATCTCCTTCCATCTTGTCTCATCTCATCTTGTCTTATCTAGTCTCGTATTGTACCCTTCTATAAGGCCAGTGTTCACCACTTCCCGATAGTTCAGTTTTAGCTTTATATAGCTTGATTAATAATCAGCTATATTAGGAATAACATGCAAACACTATAACAGTAAACACAGATGACTACTGAGTGTGCATGGAAGATTCTCATATATTTGAGTGTCTAGATCAAAAAGACTGTCTGAGGTTCTGTGCCTTTGATGTGCGGCTGCTCTTTTTATCACTTCAAACAGAATACTCTAATGCGGAGTGAGGACAGGAGCCAAATAGCAGTGTTTATGGCTTTGTTTTACTAAATACCAAATATTAACAAATAGGCTAGAAGGCTTACTGCCTTCTGTCACAGTTTATTGTCCTCATCATCTAGTCATCCTGAAACATAGGACAACGCTTTTAGTTGAGGCTGAGCAACCATTCAATTTATTCTGGTTCATGACTGAATAAAGATGAGCCCATGAAAGTTTCATTGAGTAGTTTAATATTCACACTTACTTTGTTGTTGTTGCTGTGAACAAGCTGTTGCAGCAGTCTATTTATTTCAGTTGAGGAGGAAGGTAACGGCGGCCAGGTCGTCCGTCATTAATGGCACCACAGTCCAGCTGAAAAGGGATGTTAGAGAGGAAGGGATTAAAGTAGGAGCCTTTGCAGGAGTGAAGAATATCTTTGTCAGTGGACTGAAAGGTGGCACAGAGGAGGAGGTGCTTTTTTGTAGTCTGAGGAAATTGAGAAGGCAGGCATTATTTGGAGCAGATCAGAAGGAAAAGGGGATTTGCTTTGTTCTGTTCACTGACCATGACTTGGCTGACAAGTCACAAAGTCAAGAGAGGCAAAGTCAGTGTGAATAAAGCCCTGACAAAGCAGGAGATGCAGGATTTGAACCAGTCGGGTACTCAGTGGTTTAAAAAGTCCACATACCCATAATGAAGTCGCAGGTTTTTGTGATGTCAAGCTTGAAATCGCAACAAGTCATGTTGTGTTATTCCTTTGTTTTCTTTTTATCTGTGTATTTCACTTGGATTTTTTTTTTTTTTTTTTTTTTGGTTCAAGGTCACACTAAAGGTTTTGGCTGTAACCAGTATGTCTGCCTAAAACAGACCATGGCCTCCTGGATATGATGATGACAGCTGTGCTGTTGCATACAGTAACGTGTATGAGTGGTTACAGTAACAGAGAGGTGAATATGACAGCAACTAGACTAGGCATATTCTGTAATGTGATAGATACAGAAGAAAATCATCCAGTCAGCCACTGAAACATCTCAGATCATACTGAAAACTATTTTAAAAAAAAAACAAAAAAAAAANGTCAGCCACTGAAACATCTCAGATCATACTGAAAACTATTTTAAAAAAAAAACAAAAAAAAAACAAAAAACAGATGGATAGGAAGATCACTTAGGAAAGAAGTTTATTTACATGCACAGCTGTTGCCATTTTGGTAGAACACATTAATTACTCAAGAAAATACAGTTACAGTATTTTTTCCATGCAATGCAAAACAAATGGAGAAGAAGATACAGTATGCCATGTGGGCTTGGGTTATGTTCCAGCAAATTATGTCTCAAAATCATTATTTAGGCATCCTGTGCAAATCTCAGAATGCTTCGTCTTTGGTGTCCTTATTTTCCATTCATATGTCTACCTATTATACATTTTCTATCTGTCTATCTATTTAGGATTGACAGACCAAAAGAACAGTATCTAAAGCCACAGATGAGTCCTACCTCTGCTTGCCTTGTTCTCTGTCTCCTTCTTCTCCTCTTTTATGACATTTATCGCTCTTCTTCCTCCCATAGAAATCCGTGAGGCATTCAAAGTATTTGATCGAGATGGGAATGGCTTCATCTCAAAGCAGGAGTTGGGAATGGCCATGCGCTCGCTGGGCTACATGCCCAATGAGGTGGAGCTGGAGGTCATCATTCAGAGACTTGACACTGATGGTACATTTTACACTTTCTCTTTCTCTCAGCACTTAATAACAGATGATGCATTCAGTGAGATGTTGGTATCTTTGACTGCTCAGGTGATGGTCAGGTTGGCTTTGAAGAATTTGTCACGTTGCTTGGGCCAAAACTTTCAGCCACTGGAATGCCTGATAAGTTCCATGGAGCGGACTTTGATTCTGTGTTTTGGAAGGTACACATCATCATCATCATCATCATCATCATCATCATCATCATCATCAATCAAGTCTATATATTTTCCTCTATCTGACTTAATGAGAATGAGTGCATTCTCTTTCCTCTTGAGTTTTCCTGAGGGCTTTTATGTTTTTTTTTTTTGNTTTTTTTTTTTTTTTGTTTTTTAGTGGTTTGGTAGTTTTGGTGGTTGTATAATTGTCATGCCAACATTACTGAATGAAGATTTAAATTACAGTATGACATCATGCAGTACATTCTTAATTGCATGTCTGATATTTCTTAAATTAGCATTATTTGCAATTGGACTACACCGGTGTTCTAACAATTATGACAGACTTTGTTTCAGCAGGATCTCTGTTCTTCATGTACAGTATACATATATATCTTTCTTTCTTTCTTTTTTTGCATTAATAATCTATAAATAATTTATTTCAATCTGTGATTTTGCTGAAAATCTGATACTGGATTGGTCGCATTGGTCAGCTGAATACTCACACAGTTACTGACTTCCATATCTAGCAGCTACACATTACATCCACTGCTTATTGCTGACCTGCAAATAGATTTTCTTGCAATAAAGATGTATTATTGTTATTTCTCATCTCAGTGTGACATGCAGAAACTGACTGTGGATGAGCTGAAGAGATTGCTTTATGACACCTTTCGTGACCACCTCACTATGAAAGACATTGAGAACATCATCATGACTGAGGAGAGACACCTCAACAGTCAAGAGTGTCACGTGGCCATCGACAGTATGTCTCGTTGATTTCTAAAACTCTACCAAAACACTCACGCTGTCTATTGACATCTGCTCATATTGTTCTCTGAATCTTTCCACAGCAAGCCCAACACAACAGGAAAAACACACATGCGTGCGGAAAAGTTTGATTTGTGCCTTCGCCATTGCGTTCATCATCAGCGTTATGCTCATAGCAGCAAATCAAATGCTGCGAAGAGGAATGAAGTGAATAAAAGTCTCAGCGCATCGTCCAGCCAGTGAAAAGGGACACAAGGATGGACAGTGAAGAGCAAATCATAACCTGTGATTTTGTGAGTTTTTCATCATTATTATAATCACAATTATATTATTATAAGTCAATTGATCCAACAGATAAAATGATGAAAGATCAGCTCAGCTATATAAGCACTAAATATACAGCACTAGAAAGTGCAGTTCTAAAGTGACTGAGGGTTTATTGCATTGTGCAGCAAGAAAGGGCTGCTGAATTTAGGGTGTTTTCTATGTGATTGCTAAGTGGTTGCTATAGTGTTCAGGGTGGTTGCTATGATGTCAGTGGGTGGTTGTTATGGTGTTCAGAGTGGTTGCAAGGGTGATTACTAAAGTATTTGTGGTGGTTGCTAGGTGGTTTCTATGGGGTTCAGATTGGTTGCTAGGGTCATGATAGGTGGTTGCTCTGGTGCTGATTGAAATGCAATCACTCTAAATATACCATGTTAATAATATGGCATCTTTTAAGAGAAAGAAAGAAAGAAAGAAAGAAAGAAAGAAAGAAAGAAAGAAAGAAGTTTCAAGGGCTGACTAAAAATCCAAAGTTGTAACGTCATTGGTTGAAAAAAAAAAAAAAGAAAATAATACTTGCAAAAATGTTTCAGTCCATTTCACATCCAACAGACTTGACATACATGTACAATGTTGCTGCTGATCCAAGATTTGTGCATATGTAACCAACACAAAAATGATGAATGAAACGGTGAATATTATTGATCTGTATAACCTGAACTGACAGCTGTGATTAATTCATCCACCAATCACAAGTTTAGAGCAATGTTTTCCATATGACAATGCATTAATTGTATCATTCATAATCAATGAGAATGAAAAGGAATTTCACTGGCAGATCTGCAAACACACAGCACACTTGCATGCACAATAAATTCGAAATAAATGTGTGTAATATATGTAAGATCAAACTTTGAATTTCTGATGTATGTATTAAAATGATTATGCAATTTGTATAGTGATCATTGCAAAAAATCTGAGTATCTGACATTTTTCTGTAAATGTCGATTTTGTGTGGGTGTGCAGACAGTATCAACATACTCAATATTTTGCAGTATGCTGTGAACAATAATTTAACATATCATTAAAAATGTTGTTTTATGAAATTTACATGGACCACCAAAACAATATATTGTTTAACCTATGACATGGTTATATTTTCTTACTTAGAAAAGCGACACATTAAATCTAAGCGATTTTATTATGAATGTAAGCATTGTATTTTGTAGAAAACAATAATAATAATAAAAACAAAAAAATAAACCAAAACAAATATATATATATGTATAATTTGCAGGTAGACTGGAAATCCAGATACAACTATTCATGCACTTACATTGATGTTTCTGATTTGTTCAGATTAATTTTTCAGAATCTGTTTTCTTTACAAACTAAACAAGTTTTACAAATTGCAATATATTTTTTCTTGCTGTTTTTATCTTAATGTATATCAAAACTATTCCACAATTATGAAGCAGTGTGAAAGAATCGTCCTTGCAATAAAACTGATGTTTTATGTCATATACTATCTGTTTGTGTGCGAAATATATGTATGTAGCATATCATGTAGCCAAAATACGGCTGTTTGTGTGAATGTAAAATATAGTTACTGTATCAAATCTAGTCTTAAATAGACATCTAAACAATACTGTGTCCTGTTCTGTCTGTTAGTGTTTAATTGAGCAGGTTTATATACAGTTTACTGGCAGATTGTCAGAAGTTTTGTCATTAATTTGATTTGGACTGTAGATGTCTGTTGTAATTTAAAGTATTAACGTCAAAAACTGTGAGATCAAATATATTTTCCTCAAAGTAACTATATAAAATCTTAGAAATATGGGGATTTATTTTACTATATTAACAGTTTTGGCAAAACATAAGCTAACGCTAAATGTATTTTTTTTTATATTCAAATGACTTAATGTACTTAAATACATATTTATGCAGTATACTTCTCTCCCGTTATTGAAAAAGTTATCAATTTCCATACAATATATGTTGTATCATCCTTATCTGTGACATTACTCGTCATGTCTAAATTGAGGATATTCTGTATTATTTTGTTTTTTGTCCTTACTGCACATATACCAGTTACTGCATCAATTATACACTAATTGTGAGTGTTGTCTAGATGCATGTATTCCAATAAAAACAAAGGCATTAAAATGGAGCCAAATGTTTGTTTTTGTGTTTGTTAGGTTTACATAAGATTTAAAAAAAAAAAAAATGCTGATAGTTAAAAGCATGGTATGACACAACTTTAAAAAGAACATACTGGAGATATGCAAAATCGCTCACACTTTCTTTTAGAGTGGTGATTTTCAAACTTTTTTGAACAAAGTAGCATTTTTGAGCAAACCAAAACATCTAAGTACATCCACGTTAAGGATGGTTGAGCAACAGTAAAACTGCACTGTGGCAAAAATTTGTGTCACTTGCTCCTTACACACCAGACACTGTGCCCGGCTTAAGGCAAGCAGCAGAGTGCCAACACAAACCTAGACCAATGCACATCATCAAGAAGTATCTTAGCCTTACTCTTTAGCTTAACTCTAGCTAAGGTCTCATTTCAAATACAAGCATTAAATGTCAGTTTGCAAGCCCTCGTAGCCCCATCTCACTACTAATATTTCACCATGCAATTGCTTTTTGGCATGACTTTACATTGCGAGCTATGAAGGTGTACCCCATGTATTAGCATCAACACTACAACCAGGATTTTGGAATTTATCCCAAGCACCTAGAGGGAGACAGCAAAAGCAATGCTGAATGGGAGTAACAAGAGATAATTTAAGGTGGCACAAGCCCAATAAAGTCAATTAGTGGCAGGAGCTAGAGAGTTTGTAAACTGAGCCAAGAATGACTTGGCATAGCGTAGATTTGACAGTATTGGAGGATGCCAAGTTTAATATTCTTTGTCATACAACTCCATCTATATGATCCGGTTTTGGTTGTAACATGAACCAAATTAAATGGTGCCATCATTCACAAGAAGGATCAAAACAAGCTTTAGAGTGTATGAAGAGACTCAAATTTATATTGAATGTGCACAAGTAAAATATTTGAAGATTTTAAATTTTAAATATGAATGTGACTGCAAAAAACAAAAACAAAAAAAAAGTATTTTGTCACATTCCTCTTTCAAAGAATGCATGAATCTACTTCATAAATATCTAAATGCGCGGTGAATGTCCTTCAGCCCCACTCTGTGTTGAGTTTGACTTTCCATCCATCTGGAGGAGGAGGCAGAAGAGAAGGTGGGAGGTCAAGAATGGAGAGGAGCTGTGGCGGTACATCACTGTCTATTCGGCCTCCTTCACTGTCTTCCTTATCTTTTAGATCTCTGTAGAGATAAATAATGTATGATTTGATTCCCACGTCAATAGGAAAAGGAAAAATCATTAGTCATGCTAACCACATAGGATGAAGTGTTGAAACCATAATGAATGTTCATACCCTTTGCTACTGAGGGCAGTTCGTCTTTTTTCCCTCCTAGTGAGCCATTGTTCTACAGTCCTCTCAGGGACAATTCTGTCCTCAGAGTCCTCTTTGCGCTGCCTTTCGTCTGAAAGAACAAATAAATCTCAATATGGAGCTATTTAACAGTCATCTCAGTTTGCACTTGACACTATGTATGGCCATCAATCATTTAAATTACAGTGTGTGTCTGTTGTGATAATAGTATTATTTATATTGACTATAAATTTATAAATCTTGCTCTCTATACCTTACAGTGTATTACTTTAAGATTTCTGTGTCACATGGTCGACAGCACCACCTTGTGGTTAAAGCTTACCTTCAGCTTGCCTTTTTAGGTTTGCCAGATCTTCTTCAGACATGTGAGAAAACCTGCAGTTAGGACCAAAATCACAAATCCCTAATGCAGACACACACACACACACACACACACACACACACACACACACACACACACACAAACTATAATTGTTACATATATAGGAATCAACAGAAAAAAGCACAATATAATGACAAACTTTGTTTAAAAATATACAGTCAATGTTTTGACCAACAACAGCTTAGTAAAGGGTATTTTTCCCCATGCATGCACTTAAATAGTCCACTCATTAGCAATTATGGCATCACTTGTATCTAATTATCATATAAATCAACCATGACATTTCCATGCAATCATAGTATCACGTTAGGAAATACAGATCAGCATTATGATATGTCAAGAGACATATCACATACTGAACAAAACTGTTTGAGTAGCTTAAAAAGAAATGGCATGATTCAAAAATCAAGTTAGTGGATACAGACAGAATTAAAGAGCTGTTAAGCTTTGTGCTATAACTCTTCATCTGGTATTCATTTACTTTAGAGATGTTTTACTTGTCTTGTAGAAGTTCAAACAGCTGTGCTACCTTTTTGTAGAAACTTCCTGCAGGGTTTCTTAGCTTGTTCATCGTACAGAATGGCTGCAGAGTCTGTAACATAACAAGAAAATTAGAGTATGTCCATGGTTTATGAAACCTTCTACCATAAATTAAGATGGCCAAGGTAGTATGGTGAAATGTAAGACTTCTTAAATCTCCAATCTGAATCTCATAATCAGGCTTATGACTTGTTTACTATCTTTAAATGCAAATTGTAACATGTAGGATTGCTGTTGAGCCAAACAAGCACACCAGATAAAAATTAAAGTGAAAATGAATTAAAGTGGATTTTAAATAAGGTCTCAGAAACTAACATACAATAAATCTAACCTCTGAAGTGGTCAAACCAGGCCTTTTTAGCTCTTTGATGCTGAACACCGTAGAGATGTTTTTTCCTGTTATGCATGTTGTCCTGAAAGGACCTGTCACAGTAGTCACAGTAGTACCGCCTCCCCATGGCTCAGGTAGCGCTTTCAAAATAGAAAGATGTCACCTGTTAAACCTCTGGAAGGCAGTATACAACAAGAACAAGAAAAGCAACTGTAATGTAAACTGCTTCTCTACTATTTCCAATGTTATGCTGGAATCTGGATGAATTTTGCCATGTTATCTACACATAAGCAACAAAATGAGCCAACATTTTCCCCTACAAAACTACCAGACTTCAACAAACAGACCTCAAAGAATCTATGTATGAAAGTTTGAAAAACCATTTAAAGGACACTCTACACACCCTATATTTGGCATACACATTCCAACATTATGTAGTGGATGAGCCAAATCTTACACTGAGCCCAAATGGAACTGTTGAGACTGATACCACTAGTAAAATTTCAGAGTAAGATACTGATGTGTATTGGTGACAGCAAAAGTCAATAAAAAGGTTATTAACAAACTTCACAAATTCGTTGAAATTTTAATCATTACATAATAATTAAGTATAAAGAGAAACCCCTACCCTTCTAACTATATAAAGAATACAAGGAACATCAGTAAAAGACACAAGGTGATGCTATTGTGGCTGCCATCTACAAACATAATAATACAAGCGCCTCAATTAAGCTGTGGCTTTTATTTTGAAGAGGTATTACGTCCAATGTATTACTTCCCGTTTCATTGTGAGATTAAAAATAAATCATCTTCTGAATATAAATTAAGCAAAAATACAAACAAGTTAATCTAAGCAGGCAGGATAATACACAACATTGCTATCTGGGTAGTCTGAATGTGTAGGTGAAATTCGAAAAATGCAGTTAACGATTATGTTGATTTAGTAAACCTGTATTTTTGACAGCTGCTTCACATAGTTGTTATCTTTACCTTTGGTGAGAATTTGAATTCACTCTTTGTGTATATTAGTGTTCTATGACTACTCATTCATTCACTATGGGTTAATATAAATAGTATGTATATATAAGTTACTTAAGAATACTCACTATTTGAGGGATAGTACTGTCCTTTTCTTCTTGCTGTGGTAATGCGGAAATGACGTTTTTGTCAAAGAGAAAAAGTTGAAACAAGAGAATACGTTGCGGCTATGTCTACGGTCTCTTTGAAGGGTCAATCTTCTTCGCCATTTGAGCCTGTTTCCTCAGCGGAAGTGAGAGCAGGAAGTCCTCTTGACTTTCCTTTCCTGATACTCGTCGTTCGTCGTCATGGCGCTAGCAAGGTCTGTCTACAATCTGCTCCTCAGGAGAACGTCTACTTTCGCTGTAACCATTATGGTTGGAGCAGTCTTGTTTGAACGAGTATTTGACCAAGGCGGTGACGCTATTTTTGAGCAACTGAATCGTGGGGTAAGTGTATCTTTTGATGTTTTACTACCTTTTTTGCCCTGACCTTGTTAGCAGAGGGCGAAGCTGCGTTTGCTAACACTTAGCTTGCCTGCTAGACTAAGTAAGCGAATCTTTTTAGCATCGGCTAATTTAGCTAGCATAACTCTACCTGTTTGTTTAGCTACTTGGTTGTTTTGAATGAAATGTGAAGTTTATGTGACGTTATCTATTCTGGATTTTTTGCAGAAACTGTGGAAACACATCAAACACAACTACGAGAATAATGACGAGGAATAGGACGTGGCCTGAAGTCATATTACCATGATCCATTTTTCCTGGATTCCACATCTTAATAAAGAGAGACAGTTTGCTAAAAGTCATACCATGCTGCAGATACCAGAGACTCTGTGTCTGAGACTGCCCGGACCACCATGAAGATGGAGAAGATGGAGCAATGGTCCCTGTCCCCCCTCCCTGTCAATGATTGTAATGTCTGCCATTTCCCCACGGCTTGTAAATTGTTAAATTAAACGTGTTAATGCCACACAGAGCGCATAATGTGTTATTTGTCTTTACAAAAAGTGTTTATATGCATTGGTTCATTTGGCATCCATGCCTTTGTACTAGTGCAGTATTTGTTGGAGCTTATCAATTAAATTCTTTGTTCTATCACCAGTTTGTTTTCCTCATGTAATGTAGCTACAGTACGTCGTTTTAAAGTGTCAACAGCTGCATAGGTGTATGAATTTAGATCTATGAATGGACGTATGAAACAAAGTTTGTAACAGGACATTTATGGAACTGATGTAACTGATTTTTTTTCGAGCATTGATAGCTAGTTTGGTGACTGCTTGTTTGCAAGTTTTTCCCAAATGTACAACCGATAGATACATTGTATTCATATAGGTTACCAGTGTGGGTGTTTTGGATCTGATATCTTTTATATCTTGCCAAAATATAGGGCAGAAAAGGATGCAATTAAAGAATCGAGGTGTCTGAAGAAATAGCTGTAGCCAGCCGTAGCTTTGCCTTCTGTTCCTAGGAGCAAAAGATGAATATTTGAAGTATATTGCGACATTGTAGATAAAAGACAAAATATGTTTAAAGACACCAAGACAAGTTAACATTGTTTGATTTATTTTGCTATAAAAAGAGATGACAAGTAAATACACATTCGCAGACAAAATCAATGAAATTCAAGGTCTCTACAGTGGGTTATCTGCCATGTGCCTAAAAAAAAAAAAAAAATCAAGCACCTTATGAATGTAAAGAGGAACTATTTAGGTCTAATTGATTATGCAAAGAAAGAATAACCTTATGTTTTAAAAGTATAATGAAAAGAGAATAGTCAAATAGTCAAACAATCACTGTTCAGGTGAAAAATATTCACACCTTGTCTAAATTCAACTGTACTGTATATTATAGTGCAAGACAGTGCAAGATTATATGTATGTATATATATATATACACACACATATATACACACACATACACATGATGGACACACATTTAGCAGATGTACTGAGATTACTTAGTTACTGAAATGTTTACAGCTGGCTGCTAATACTTTGTCAGTATCTATAAGACTTACATAGGCCTAGTCAGATTAGCAAATAGCATATACCACAGAAAGTCAGGTAACATTATTACATTCAGAAATAAGATGTCACAAATGACCTAAACAAGCTTGTTTCACAGGCCAGTGCTACAGGTTTGACAAAGGGCTGTGCTGCCACATTACCAGTAAGTCAAACCAAATCATTTGAATCTCCAAACATTTGCTTTTGTCTGGATTCAAATTAGGAGGTACACAAAATAAATGTATTTGCTGTCTTCGTGCATTCCACTTCAAACCATTATTTCTGCTACTGATGCTGAAATTGTGTGTAAACCATAAAACAGATAGAGGCAAGGACATCAGAAATGCAGGGCGTGCAACTGCACTTGTTCCCCAGGCCACCAGGGGGCCAAGTAATACTGCCTGTTCCATCGATTTTAACAAAGCACCTCGAGGTCAGCTGGTAATGCTTTTACCTGTGTAATGAGTAGAGCTGTGTTGATGTTTCAGCATCTAATTCAAACTACATAATAAGAGCTGTTCAATCGTTGATGTTCATCAGTGGCAGAATTTCTCACATGATCACGTTGGTTTGATTTGATTGGAGAAGGAGAAGTATGATGGCATGTCCAGTGATCAGATAAATAAGCTTTCTACAGTAATGCTGGGAAATGTAAGTTTTGTCAGTTGTTGAGTTTTGCTATTTGAGGTATAACATGACAGGATTACAGAACACATCAGTTAAGCCTGTATAGTTTCAATGGTGTCAACACAGTGGTTTAGCAAATCTACACAATGTTAAAAGATGCAATATAAAGGCAATGGTAGCAAATAAAAGTACGTAAAAGTGAATCGCTGTGACCAGTCTGTGATGGCAAATAGTGAATTCTCAATGCAAAATATATAAATATCAGTTTATGATTTTTCTAGTCTAAAAATGACCAACCAGCCAAGAGTTGGATTATTACTGATAAATGTGTTTTGTGTCACACAAAACCAAAATCACCAAATCTGCCCTAAATTTCTCTTTAGTGTCCTTAAAACTTCAGGAGATTGTCTTTTAACCAACCCCATAATCTTGTGATCCACAGGCTCACGCCAAATTCTGATAAGTACTGTAGTTCAGGTGTGAGCATTTTTTGACAGAGAGTTTGTTTTTTTGGATCAATGTCTTTCTTCATGTTGTACCCTAAGATGGAGGACCCTCCAACTGGCTGCCAGGGCAGGAAACTGCTGTCCTGAATCATTCCAGCCTCGACTGCATCCCCACCTTCAATACAGATGGCCTTCATCTCAGAGTTCCTTCTCCTCAGCTCATTTACTTCCTGTTTCATTCTTTCTTTTCCATACACCTCCACCCTGGCCCAGAATGTAGAATTAAAGTGCTGATAGAGCTCCCAGTCAGCTTGGTTCCACTTTAAGGCTTTGGCTCTCAGCTCAGGACTCAGTTGAGATATAGATGAGCTCTTGCGAGCGTTGAGCTTAAAAAACAGCAAATCTTCCGTGTTCCAACAGAGTGTGTCCTTAAGCAGGATAAGAGACTCTTCAAAATACTCTGCTATCAGGACCAGATTAAAACGCAGTGATAAGGTGTGAATAACCTGCATTACACGAGGATCATCACCTTCGAGGTTGTTGTCAAAACCAAAGTCAAAGAAGAGCAAATTTTTAAGATAGAACGAATTGTAAGCCTCTGGAGTGTAGTACTTCCAAGGATGGTTAAGAAACTCAGCCAGTTTGTCATTTCCTTTGATGCTCCATGTAAGGGGAACTGCACGATGATAGTAATGGAAGGAAGACTCAAAGAGGTTCACAGGGTCTCGTAAGATGGTTATGTACACAGCATCTGCAGGCAAGAGCTTGGATACCTCCTGAGGGTCAAAGCGCATGTGGTTACAAATAATGTTGAAACATTCTCCGGTCTTGTAGTTCTTTACATGTGAGCACAGGAAAGGCGATGGGTAATAGAAGTCATTTCGACCATCAGGGAAGGCAAACCTCAGCTTGTGCTTTTCTCCAAAGCGAAACAGGATATTAAGTATTGTGCTACTGGCAGTTTTGTGTGTCTTCATGAACATGATGTTCATCTTGGGAGAGCACTTTTCTGACTGGGATTTTGGGCTTTGAGAGGCAGTGGTCATGTTTTTTTGTGACATGCTGAGGGCACACGTGGCTTCATTGGAGTCCCTGTAGGTAAAGTATAGGTGTAAGTAAGCATTCAAACTGTTTGATTGGTCTTTATGAAATAATGCCTTATATCCAAATATTTACCTGTTCTTTGTCTGCCATGGGTTTGACAGGTAGTATACTGCCAGCAAAATGACGTTGGTCAGCAAAACCCAGAGGACCAGCCCTCGTTTGACTGCTTTGTGCCTTCTTCTATTTTCAAACATGTTTAAATTTCAAAGGGAAACCTGAAAATGATAAATTAGAGAACAAACATGTACACAGAAAAAATGTTTAAAGGTTAAAAAAAATAATTATAATTACACAACTGATGTTGTTGATAGGATAAAATGTATTTGTCCCATGGGGAAATTTGTGTTGGACTCCAAGGTAGTCAGCATACATCACAAAAACATGCCAGGCATAAAAACAGTATGAAATATCATATAACCTATAGCATACCAACATATCACCAGCAGCATAATACAGTTGCACAGCTATTTAGGGGTATTCTTGATAAATAAGTATGATCTAAAATGTTTGTAGGCTGGGTTAATGCACTGTTACAAGTGTACACAAAACTCTGTGATGCAGGGCTTTAGTAGGATTTTAGCAAATACTAAACCCCTGAAGTCATGCCACACCTCAAACCCAACCCCTGAAGAAAATTTCAAAGAGATGCTATGTCTGTGAATTAAGAATTATCTAGATTTTAAGGTTTTATTCAATAATGATGTGATGTCAAATCTTATTGGGTTCTAAATTCTGCTGCCAAGTAACATAAAACACTACAATAGAAATTACAGTGGATTGACAATAAAGGATTCTTCATGGTTGTAGGTAATAAAAACAAGGCTTGACTTAAAAGCAAGCCACATGCATCATGTTAAAAAAAAAAAAAAAAAAANAAAAAAAAAAAAAAAAAAAATTAAAAAAAAAAAAGCTTAAACTGGACTATTGACTAAGAAAAAGCGCAGAATAAGAAAGTGTAGACACAGTGGAGATAATATCTCTGAAGTGAAAGGAAAGTGCTGCATCAATATTTTTTCAAATAAAACACAGAGGCCCTATGTTTGCACTTTAAACATGTTTATGCTTCTGAAATTGCCTTTCTCAACAAACCTGGGAACAGAAACTGACAGAGTGCTGACACAGAAAAGACAGTTTTAGTGCAAGAAGCTTAAAAGTAACTTAAAGTTAAAATGTTAAACTAACTTTTTAATTAATATTCACCACCATCAAACATCAAAATAAATTCCAACTGAATTCCTAGTCTTCACAAGAGTAGTTTTCAAATAAATGCATATTGCCATGTAAAATATTTCTTTGCATACCTGCTTTTTTAGTCTTTGACACTGACAGTCACCTGTGTATCTGTTTGATGCAAATATGTTCACGTGTCATGGAGTAATCATGGTCTGTGATCAGAGAAATTAAATGCAGTTTATGCTCACAGGTATGAAATATGCCTTAGCTCAAATTAAGAAGTTTGTGTTTTCCTAAACATTCGAAATATTCTGTAACTATTAAAAAAGTAGAGTATAAATTGAATGAAACAGGCAAGTAAGATACTTGGTGAACAATGCAATCTCAGAACCATCTTTGAGCTACAGGCGCTTCGCAAGGCCAGACGCATTATGGGTAGCAAGACCCATCCTTTAAAAGAAGAATTTCAGTTCTCTTACCTTTGGGAGGAAGGCTAAAACTGCCCAAAATAAAAACAACAGATTTAAATACTCATTTATTTGTACCATCTGCCATTTGTAAACTTGCATTATGAATAAATTATGAATAAATTTTAAACTACATGCTATTTTAGTTTTATCTAATTTGTATGTATCATTGACACTTGCTTCATCAATTTTTGTTTTGTTTGAGTGGCATTTATATTTCATGTATTCACTGTATGTTGATTGTTTGGTACTGTTGTTTTATCTTTTAGCCTATTCAAGCTGCTGTAGAACAAGTTTCTATTTGGGATAATAAAGTAAAGTGAAGTGAACAAAATATGTGAAAGGACTTGTAAATGAAAGGCTTAATTTTCTTCCAGGCGACAGCATCTGTGCATCAGAGAGATTTTCTATGAATGAAAAACACATCTCATGGGTTATGAGAACTAAAGCAAGTCAGATCTCCTCCCATAGTAACTGAACAAGAATTCTGCCTTACCTGATACAATGGTAAAAGTTTGTTAGGCTCCAATAATATTTTTAGAATCAAGATCCAAACCATGTTCACGCTATCATCCTCTCTGAACTTTTGCCATACACTTCATTCAAATCCCAGCAAAGTGTGAAGCACAGAGCCTAAGGTGAAGTGTCCCCACCTCTTGAAATGAAGGCATCATCATGGCATCTGGTAGAACAGGTTCTGTTTTCTATTTACTTCAGGAGGCAGTTGCTGCCATTAT
The DNA here is from genome assembly GCA_014773175.1 of Lucifuga dentata. Taxonomy (NCBI): domain Eukaryota; kingdom Metazoa; phylum Chordata; class Actinopteri; order Ophidiiformes; family Bythitidae; genus Lucifuga; species Lucifuga dentata. The sequence goes on along the minus strand of VXCM01000474.1, from coordinate 281,779 downwards.
TCTCAAACCATTTTTGTGAAATTAAATAAGACAAGATGCTGGTGTGCCTAAGTATAAATCATCAGCACGAGCTGCCTTAGAGATCTATAGTAACTTCCATAGTCACAATATCATTCTCTTTAACTGTGTCAAAAATATCATGTGGTTATTTTTGCTCAAGCACTTTTTTATTCAGCTGCACTGTAGGTGTGATGTTATCTGCTGAGGTCAAACGTGCAATCATGTGGCAGAGAACACACAATCATTCATCTCAGCCAGAGATTCCATTATGTCTGCTCATAGCAAGGCTTTAATTACAAGGTCATCGGTCTCAACAGCCACTGAACAGAGTTCCACATATTTGCAAATGGAAATTCAGAGTTCTGAGTGGATATTCTTTGTTTTTTTTTTTTTTTTTNTTTTTTTTTTTTTTTTTTGGTGTGTGACCCCATGACCTTTTATGTGGCACCACCATCAGGTAAAAATTTACTTGACCAAATGTTTGGTCCATCTACAGTTCCATCTACCATTCTTATTGCACATCCGGCCATTTGAGGAGAGGGAATCTCTCTTTGAATTGCCTCTCCCATGGTTTCTTCCATTTTTTCCTTATGTAATAAGGTTTTTTTTTTAACTAGTTTCTCCTTATCTTCATAGAGAGGTTGGGTTGGGTTGGAAACCGTTAACATGCGGGTCTGTAAAGCCCTTTGAACCATTGTATGTGATATTGGGTTATACAAATAACTTGACTTAAATCCAGTTTCTGTGGATATTGGCACTGGCTATAGTTGTTTGACTTTATTGACATCATACCATGTCAATGGAAGCAAAGTAACTTATTACAGGAACACAAAACAAGTGCTGTGGAAATTATAAAGATGATATTGACTCAACAACTGTACAAGTGAGGGCGTAGATTTTTCAACATTGGTAAGGATTTTTTTTTTCTTTTTTGGATGACCAACATGCACAGTGTGTACATTTGCTGTGATTTATGCTTTTCTATGTCATACACACATACATGCAGTTTTCATTACCGGTGCAGGTAACGTGTTAATTTTCATCACAAAATCTTTAATTTTCATCACATATTTTGTCACAGTTTTTGTTACTGGTGCCAGTATCATGTTAATTTTCGTCATCGTTTTCGTTAACAGAAATGTTAGAGGATACAGGTAAGTAATACTTGAGCAAGGTATTCCTTTAAGAATTTGGTACATGGTACATGGAACATTTAATATGTATTTTCACAAGAACATTTGATATATAATTGTCACAAGACAAGCACAGATGTAATGCTGCATGTTGTCATCTGTCCTGTCTGGGATCAGTGATTAAACAGGATTCATAAGCATAAGGTCATCCATCCCATGACCTTATGCTCCCATTTAAAAGACGAATTTCCAGTCAAAAAGAAGACATAAAGCAGCTTATAAACCAGTGGACACACCCACAGTGCCTGCATATGCTAAAAACAAACATGTTTCTGCATGTAGGCTCAATCACATCTGTTACAGCCGTGTTCAATCTTCTTGCTGAAGCCTGAAGAGTGAGAATTTTATACAAATGTTGAATTTATGACCTAATTGACAAAGCATTGACATGAAAGCATTGCTGCTAAGTGTTTAAGTTAGAGTGGGAGCAGGTTGCACATGGTAGAAGAGACTGGAATTTGGATAATTTTTTAAACTCACAAATGCCACAACGACTTGTGTTTATTTTGAAGTAAGAGGTTGTTTATTGTGTTTTTCAGTGATTCTATTTTAGTTTTACAGTTTTTCTATTTTACAGCAGTGATGAGCTATAAAACAAAACAAATTTGAAACCAAAAACCACAAAAGCAAATGCACTGAAATGACACCCAGTTCTTAATTAAAAAGTTGACATATGTTGACAGACTTCATGGTACATTATATTTCATTCAGCATCAGAGCAGCATTAAAAAGCACTTTTCTAACATCAAGTTCATCAAAAGGAACAAGAACTCCAGCTGACTCCAGCAGACTCCAGCCCTCCAGGCAAATATGAGGGAAGAAAACAATTTGTTAACTTGGAACATATTTACAAAAGTTCCAATAAATTAGAATTATTGCTATTGTTGTTATTGTTAGAATTGTGACTCGGATACTGGAAGATAACTGACTTTAAGTGAATTGCAGTTTTACACTAATCTCTCTCTCTCTCTCTCTGTGTGTATGTGTAGCATAACAAACCAAACTCAGCTGTTGCTCTTGACTCCCACAGCAGCTTGTATAAGAGTGCAGGTGTATGGTGTGTGTATGCGTGTGTTTGGGAACATTGTCCCCAGGCAAACTGCAGTCACAACAGAATGTTTTGGAACATTTTGTAATTGCTAAGAGCTCCCCGTGTTCTGCTTCTGCCATCTGCTGCTCTTATTGTTTGTGTTCTATGAGCAGAAGAAACACTGCTGTCTATAAAAAATAATCAGGAACATTTTGAGTATGAAACCAACCAGGCAAGAAGTATCTTTCAAAATCTGACTGGCGTTATTTAAATGTCTAGTTCAGTGTATACTGGGAAATATAACATTCAGACAACTGCAATTGAAGTGACTTGCGTGAGAATATTCAAATGTTTAATTCAGAGCAGAAATAAATCAAGTTTTGTGTATTTTTTATATGTAATTAAATCCATTAATAAATATACTCAAAACATTGTATAAATACTGTGCTGAGCAGCATCCCTGAAGGCAGTGATTCAGTGCAGCATCTTGCTTGATTGATGGGGTAGAATTTAAGGATTGTGAGCAATCAAACAGCACATCTTCTGTTTTGCAAAGTTGCATTTGGCCTTTGATGAATAACACTTTCCAAAACCTGCGAATACCATTTTATACAAATACAAAAAGACATATCTACGCAATTTTAAGTAATCAGCTCTACCATGCAGCACAATAAAAAATTTATGCATTATTTGTTAAGATATAAAGTAGATCAAAATATTGACACATAAAATCAGCAAAAAAATAACAATTAAAAAAATTAATATAATTTACAATCCCCTTTGAGGAGTGTAAAAAACAATACCAAGTTGTAACTTTGTTCACTTTGAAACAATGAGGCACTTTGAGTAACAGCTACTAAAAATAGACTTTACACTGGAGCATCTCTACATTATACTGCTCTTGGTTATACCTTGTACACTATATTTTAACCATCTATTTATTAAATATCACCCAAAAAAACATGAATAAAACCTATGACAGTAATGAAATACCAGTGAAAACTCAGAATCATATCATGCAGTCCTGACACTATCCTGCTGAGGAAAGGCACTAAAGTTCCTGTACTAAGAGTAGTAGTAAAATACACACAGAGGTGGTGGAATGCTTACAGAAGTACTGTGGACAGTGAAACGTTCCAAACCGGGACTCAGAAAACAGGTTTATAGAAGACCTGACCACTGAGCATCCTGCGCCTCAGCTCCTTCCACAGCAGGCTGCGCTCTCTCTGGGATCCCTTCATGAAGCCACGGTTTTCTTGAGCACGGCGGGACAGGTATGGAATGACCTCGTTCACAGGGCCGTACGGGACATATTTATACACTGGGAAACCGGCTTGACCTGTTCAGAACATAATCAATCAATATGTAGGATCTCCACCATGTCGGGATTCAAGGTCATGCATGTAATGTCCAACAGGGCATGCGAGGTTTTTAAAGTTTCTCTTTTCATTGCCTTTGTTAATTGTGTTTGGGTGCCTTTTTTGTTTCAGTCAGTGGACTCAGGACTCAGAAGAAAAAAAAACTACATTAGGCATCATTTTAATCATTCCGCAGTCAATAGTTGAAAAAGGAGTCATCCTGACATTAGCCAATGATAATTTTTATCTTGCAGTTACCTGAAATAACAATTCAGCTCACTCAACTGCTTACACTTGACAGAGGATAAAATGTCAAGTATTGCAATCAACGTTAGATAACAATTGACAAGATTAATGTAGGTTAACGGCAAACATTCCTTCTGACCCCATTTTACAATCTGTAACAGGATGGTCAGGACATTTAGTCATTTGTCAATAGACTGGCTGGAACATCTCAGAGATCAACTGGCTGCAAGGGTGTCGAAAAGCTGACGTCTGTCGTTGCTATTTTTTTGTGGAGCAAAAAAAACACGTGACGTAAACTTCACTGGTTGCGTAAGTAAGTGTTTACTTTTAGTATCTGAGCAGACGGTAACATACCGAGCGGGAAGCTGATCTGGTCACACATGCCCAGCAGCTGTCCAAAGTAAACCTTATTCTGAGTAGGTAAAAGGCCCATCTCATTCATCCTGAAAAAAAAAAGCAGAAAAATCACGATTCAAGGCCGTTACATAATGAGAACAGATGGTGCAAATTTCTTTTAGTAAATCCTGTAACTGCATAGGAAATTTGACAAAGACTACCGTAGATTATATCTACAGCAATAACCTGATCATTAGTTTAAATCTTTAGAGCTAATACCCCATGAATGAGAGATTTAAAGCTTTCATGCATGTTCAAACAAATCATGCTTTGTTGGAGGCAAAATGTTCTGCCGACTTTGAATTTGTCATGCAGGCTGTAGGCAAAGCTTACATTTGTAAAGTAAATTTCACTGTGTCCTCGTTGTGTGTTGCAACCATTACATTTGCCTTCCTGTTGTGTTCAATCTCCTCCAGCACATACTCCAAACACCTACACAAAGACACAAATCGACAAGGCGGCTGGTTAGAATTTATATTCATTTTAACTGAATCACAGAAAAGTGCCGATAATTTCAAACTCACTTGTGATACATCCTGTTAGTGGCCTCGTAGGTTGGGTTTAATGGATCTTCATAGCCGATCTGCTCGGCCCTGGCTCTCTCCTGGTACATGTAGGCTCCACGGACCAGTTTGGCACCAAAGTACCAACCCTCCCGCCGTGACAGCTCAACATCCAAAGTTACATTGTCATAGGCTTCCTGACAGTTAAAAAGCACAAAAATATGTTATTACACAACTATCTTTATAAGGCTAAATGCTAACTAATTAAGAGTAAAATTGTGAAGCATGAACATGTAATTAGCCATAATGGCAAAATTGTAGTCTCACCTTGAGGTAACACTGATAGGTGTTGAAAATGATTGGTTTTTCCCTGTTAAATTTCCGTTGCATTTCCAGGGTCAGTCTGCTAATTGCAGGCTGGAAGTAGGTCTGCTCAGCATCCACCATCAGCCTTACTCCGTTCTCCACAGCATGCTGCAGACACAGCATTTTCACATTATGATTCTGTCATTGGCACTCAGCAATGTGCATAAGACAAACAAACTTTTAACACTTCAGCAAACACAGTTCAGTTCAGAGTTCCTTGCTTGGTTACACTGAAACTGTTCTAAATTATTCAGAATTAAACCTACACATTATTTGTTTGAGTATGTTTGGTTTTCTGATTGGTATTACGATCGTTATTGAGTTATACCTTGGCCAGAATATCCACTCTCTGAAGCATTCTCTTCATCTGCCGCTCCTCCTCAGTTGTAAACATTTTCAACAAAGGTTCCAGCTGGCCTGTCTGCACAGACAACACATACAACATCGCATCAGTTTGCATTTTCCTTCAAAAATATCTTTATTGTCTGGAAAGCTCACAAATAAACATGAAGGCGTGGACATACGTAAAAGGAGAGCTCTCCCTAAAAATCTCTTTTAAAGATTTTTTTTTTTTTTTTCATGGCTGACTCACCTCAAGGTTCGGTACCATAAGCAGACTGGAAATTTTTGTGGTATCGTTTATTAGGCTGTTCCAGTCCAGCAAATCTATTGTTCTGCAGAAAAAGAAGTAAGAACGTGTAAATAAAAATATGTACAAATTCAGTAAGAATCCTTTCAATTAAATGTCCTTTAAGTGGTTATTCAATCTCATAGGAATGAATCACAACTTTTTAAATGCTGGTCTACAAACTTACCCTGTCAATCCCAGTTTCTCTCCAGTAAACCAGTTCTCAATGTCATCCTTTCCTCCAACACCCAGTTTAGCCAAACTTTCCTAAGGGAGATGATCCAGTGATTACGAAAACATACATTGCGTATATTTCATACTTATAAGATACTATAGATTATATGGGATATATAAAAAGCACACATTCCTGGGGAAACTAGGCTAGGTTTTAGTACCTATCAATCTAAAATCAAGGCTGTTTCTTTTCACAAAGGACATGAAGTTGTAAAAACAGACACACTGTTGAAATGATGACAGCAGTGATAAACAGGCATGAGTCTGCTTTAGCATTTGCTCCAGGCTTAACACACCTTGAGTTGTTCCAGCTCCAGTTTTTGCTCCAAAGCCGTCATTTCAGACTTTCCCTGTTGGGCTGCGAGGAAGTTAAAAAAACGCCTCCATTTCACCAGGACCTCTGAGAACTGAAGCTGTTGACACACACACAAACACAGAACCGCGTCAATATCAGCATATCAATACAAATAAGACAGTGATTAACTCAAGTTGTGCTGTCTTAGTTTATCTAAGGTGGACCACATATGTTTAATTTTATGTGAGAAACTTAAGATGGGCAAACATAAAGATATTTAAGGGTGTTACTGCAAACATACAAGGAACTGTGGGCGCCCCAATGCCGTCAGTTTCACAGCAGAAAATCCATCTGTTGAGGCTCCTCCTGAAAAATGAAAATTGATGACATCTTTTATCTTACTTCTTAATGTATACAGTTGAATAATTCAAATATTTAATCATTCTCAACAGAAACCCTTCTATTATTTTGAAACTTTCGTGAAAATAATAACTTACCAGATGCTTTAATACAGTCCAAGAAAGTCTCCATTTGCTTATCGCATTTGGCCTCATCTGCATAGAAGTATGTACGAGCGCTGATCACACCCCCACGCCTGTCCCCAAACTGACGATGGGCCTTATACTTCTTCTCACGATGATCACCATCTGGAGCCAAACAATGACAACATCAGCTGCTGACTTTGTGGTAAAGAAATTTTTACCATGAACTTAGACAACCATTAGGAAGAACACAGAAAAAAAGAATGATCTGATTTATTTTAGTGTGAAGTAGTGTGGCTGAATAGGATAGAGTCTAAATAATGACAAGCTCCAGCTCTCAAGAAAGTGATACGAGGTGCATCTCTCAACTGTAACTAAACATATAATGATAACGATGATGATGATGATAATGATAATATTTGTAAAAAACAAAAAAAAAAAGAGAGAGAGAAAAAAAACATCATTCAGACTAATGTGGAGGGATGTCAGCAGACATCAGCATTATTGCACTCCTTTGCTTTTTTATTTTGAACATGATACATTAAAGGTGCCCTGCAAGACTTCTGGCTACTAGTGTAGAGCAATTTCTTTTTTAAAATGTTTTTTGAGCATGTCCCATATTGCTTGTATCTCGTGTTCTCCCAGTGGGAATGCTCACATAAGCCTTAAACACCATGCAGGGTGGCCTCCCCTACAGCTGGCAGAAATGTGTATCACGTCTACCGACTGCAGAAGGCCTGTGTTGATGGTTAATAATGGGAGTAAGTGCTGCAAAAGGCAGCAATGTGCTAATGTGCTAAAGAGGACATGAAGAAAGTGGCAAGCCAGTGTGAACATGACATGTTTAAATTTTTTTTTTTTACTTTTCCAAATGTTTTACAACGTAGGATGGCTTACTGCTATTACTAAAACTACAACTAGTAACGCTAAGTAACAAGTATCAAGGAGGTTATATTGATATTCATGTAATGCTCATCATGTCACACCACATTTTGAAAATGAAGACCAGAGAATGCTACATATGGTGAAACATTATATGTAAGTCCCAAAGATCAATCCTAAACAGTCACCACCTACCCCTCACCCCACAATATACACTACACTGATGCCATTTTAAGCCCAACAGGATCCAGCTTTAACCAGTACAATCCAGGATGTCCTGCATGCCTGCGTGACTGGAAATACCGGTCCTGATATTCCTGACAGCACTGACTGGGGGTGTTTCTCTAGGCCTCACTGAAGAAATTCAGTATTATTACAAAACCAGCAGTTCATCTGTGCCCTGCAAGCCTTTCACTGATACTTGTTAAAACAGTTAAGGTCTTATGCTACGAAGCATGCAGTATTTGATACTGCAACAACTTATGTATGATTTTAAAGGAAATCACACAGTTCCACTACATTGAACAAACAAAATGAAGCTTCAGCTGATATACACACCTGGACTTTCTTTCTCAGCTTCAGAAACACATGAACTGAAAAACAAGGAGAGCAGTGGGAATTACTGTCAATGTAACTTCTTAAAACAATTTACTTTCCGAAAGAATAAGAAATGAAAAAAGGCTGGTAATTAATATAAAACATGTGCAATAATGACAATATGCTGTAATGATTCTTCCAAGTTGTGTGTTATTATGGATTTACATTTCATGACAACCACTCGTACAGTACCAGCTTCCCATTTCAAAACACATTTAATGTTTCCTTCCATAGCCATAGAGGCTTTACAGTCATGGTACTTTACAGTACCATGACCTTTCTATACATGCTAAAATACACATTGCTGACTTTTGTGTACAAATGCTGTCCTGTTTCTGCTGCTCTCAGATTGTCAATAGTTAGTCTCTTGTGTCACTTTCATAAATTACATTTAATTGCAAACAAAAGGCTTTTCTTTTATAAGTAATTTGAACCTTCCATGCTGAGACGATATGCAAATATGACCTTCTCTGCTCTACATGCTGTGACATGAGGCAAAGTCAAACACTATGGGAGCAAACTTGAACTACTTTTTTGTTCAAACATGTTCATCATATGCTTATAAAGTAAATGTTATCCACAAGTATAAAATCTGTGACGTAAATTGCTTTTGGTTATTGCGTCTTTCTAATATTATGAATTTGAAAAAAGATATAACTAGAACACTAATCATGAAAAATGTTTTTTTGGAATTCAATATCAGTATGCTTGTGATTCCCAGGTTAAAGTAAGACTGTTTCTGTTGCAAAACATTATATAACACTTTCAGCGTACTCCATGAAAGGATCCATTACATCAGCTTAGAGGCTGGCAGCCTCAAGTGCTTCATGTGACATTCTCCAGCGGAACAATCAGGACAACCAGTCAAATGAGAGGGGTCTGTCTGAGCTGACCAATGAGAGATCTGCACTGTTTTGCTACTGGAGGCAAAAAAAAATTTATTTGCTTGCTTGATTATGACCTGCTGGCATTACTAAGTAGGCCCAGAAAAACAGTACAATGTATTCTCAGACCTGAGGTAATAAGAACAAATATGATTTAATTTTTATGTAAACTTAACTAACTAGTGAAAGCAATTGAAAAGAACTGAAATTAAATTTATTACACTGATACAAGACTTGTTATAAACATAGACTTTTGTATATCTAATGGAAAAATAATTATTTTATTTTTCTATTTATTATTCTCCATCTAAGGCTATTATTGCACCCCAAAATATATTATGAGGTGATATCTCCCTTTGAAATTACTCTAACTTTCCTTATGTGTTGAGGTTTTGGGGTTGTTTTTCCTCATCTTTTTAGAGAGTTTAAGTTGGCTTAGAATGGAAGATTAAATGCTGGAGGTACAGTATATGCATGGATGTCAGTTGAATTTAAAAATAACTTACTCCATCTCCTTCTTCTCTGCCTCCTCTTGTGTCAGGTCTTCTTCCACACTGTAGTCTAACACTGCTCCAACACCGAAGGCCTGATTCTTCCTAATCAGAGGTTTTATGGAGTTGTGGTCTTCTCCTGCCACAAACTGGCCATAGAAGGTCATCTTCATCAGCTTCTCAAACATCCACTTGCCAAGTAACTTCTTACTAATCTCCATCAGCTGGAAAAACAAGATTTTATTATTTCCTTAAGTCTACTTACAGCCTGTTTATAACACCATACTTCCATGCCATTACAAAATTAATCACATTTGCATATTTATTGTTAATTACAACTTAATTATTTAGCTATTAATGCATGAATGTGGCAAAGTTAAATTGTGCACACTTTCTCAGTCCAGGGACAAAACAAAGAGTGTTAATTAAGCCATTAATTATATATTTGAACACAGCTCACCTCTTTGTTCTTGTCAACAAGGAAATCGAAAGTACAAAGCTTGAAGACCAGCAGACTTCGGAGCAGTTCAACATTATCTTTACTTCTGTAGGCTTCCTGGGTGTTGTCGAAGTCAATGTCGATTTTATTTACATGACTGTTTGCAACATTTTTGGTCTGGCTGATGAGCTCCACGGGCTCAGCTTCCACCACTGCGCACCCATCAATCTGTTGCTGTTTCTCTCCAACTTCTTCGGGCTTGGTGGATGCCACTGTCGATCTGAATCTCCCAGGAGAAATGCGTATTTTCCTGACATTTTCTGAGTTTGCCCTAACAAACACCGTTACAAACTTAGTATACGACATTGGAGTTAATAATAAGAAGAGTTAATTTAGTTCCAGTTGTCTTATCCTCATCACAACTATAATAGTGAAACATGCGACACTATGTAGGCTAGCGGCCTGACTGTGCTTATAAAATAGTTGGCGCGCGGGGGGCGGTGCATCACGTGTTACGTCATCCAGTTTAATGTGACGTACGCAACATATACCTGCTGCTGCTGCTGCTGCAAAAAAAGCATGCCTGCTGCGCGTTCCTGCACTCAGCTCAAATCTTGCACACTAGTGAGACTATAGTATCATTAATGACGCATTACATGGTTATTTTAGGACATTTTAACTTGTTATTTAAAAAAGTACAGGTACTAATAACATGAATGTATTCAATTTAGGTGTGGCACTAGCAACATTATTGAGCATGAATACCTGGACCTGGACACTGACACATATGAATGGAATACAGTCTTTAATGATGTTTGTTATTAATTGATGTTTGTTACTTAGATTAACAATTCATTTATTACACCTGTATTCAGTGAGTCAAAAAAGACCCTAGTATAAAAGATATAACTCTTTTAAAGTATGGACTATTGTATTGCTAAGTTATTTTGTTCCTCCTGTATGTACAAAGATGGGATAAAATAATGCAATACAATATAATGCACTCTTCAATGAACACAATCCAATTAAAAAAACCACACTGTTGCATGTTTTGTTCTATTTAGGATACAAGGCTATATGTTCTTTGCATTAGACAACAGCTAAGCGTTTTGCAAAGCATGCTGTAGTGTTTTAAAAAATAAATGTATTTTTCCTATCTTTCAGGTTTTCCATTCATTTCCATACAATGAGACAATTACATTATCATTATTAGTTACTTCTGTGATGTGCGATGTGTTTTCCTTTGTAACCTGCAGTATTGCACTAATCGCACCGGATCTGCTGGACAAAGAAGAAGCGATCAAGCTGCTAGCTAATGTTGCTCTCCGGAGCAGAAGGTGGCGGTAATGCACCACAAAGCCGAATGCCAAGTACCATAAAACTAAAGGGAGAGGAAGAAGAAGCTAACGTCGCTCCAAATCGGGTGGCGACAGCTCCATTGAAAGCTATTAAGCTAACACGGAAACGGTCTTACAGCGGAGCACTGAGAACTAATAACGTTGAAATCGAAACGAAGACACTTATTTGCTTCGAAAAGGTAAACATACGATAACATTGCTCACTGTGAGCGTTGTTCAGCATCATGCATGCCTTAAGCTTGCATTACCCACATCTGTATTTTGAAAATATTTAGCCTTTTAGCTGGTTAGCTGATTTCAGTTATCAGCAAAAAGCTATATGCGTCTAATTGCTGGAGTGGAGAATGCATCTTCAATTGGTAACTACTTTCAAGCTATAGCTAAATATCAAGATGGTTTGGTTAAAAGATTTATTTTTAGATGGGTCAGCTAACCCACCTTAATTAGCATCCGTCATCTTGCTCGGCGCTTGCTTAGCCATAATATTACAGCTACATAGCTGTTTGGCTAACTGGGCCTATGACTACCGCGGCAAAGCGGAAGGGCTTTGAAACCACGTATCCTTGTTAACTTTCGTATTATCTCGGTTATGATTTTTTTTTAAACTCGGTTATGATTTTTTTTTTTTTTTCNTTTTTTTTTTTTTTTTCTGCTATCAAAAATCCAATTTCACTATCCAGTGGCAGCGAACAAGTTCGACCAGTTGACCTACTATTGATATCAGTATTTCGTAGTTCGCGTTAACCAATTTCAAGGCCCAGGGGTTCAAAATTGATTTTACCGATTTTGTTCATCTAGCGTTAATGAAATACACGTAAACAACTACTGCTTCGAAGATTACCTCGTTAACATATGGCACAAGATAAATACTGTCACCATTTTATTTGGTACACATGTATAATGCCATGGGATTGAGCAGCCTGGAAATAATATTTATCTTTAAGAAATGTTTGTTGAATTGTTGTTTGTGTGTGCCAGAGCGTTGCGTAATCAACTCCATGATAATTTCTGAAATTGTAGTTAGTGGTAATGTTGGAATACATTACATTAACTATATTGTATGTGTATATATATATATGTATATTTATTAAATCTCAATTTAACGGAAATGTCCTTGATTGTATTGACTGGTAGATTTTATGAGTTTTTGTATTTTCTAGTCACACGTTATCTTAACTTGCTTTAAATGCTGGTTGATAATTGCAACAGTTTTTTTTTTTTGTTTGTTTGTTTTTAAATTTGGTGCGAGTGTAATTGAAGGTGTGAGCATCTAATACACCCACTGAAGGAAAAGAGATGTGTAGGTGTAAGTGTACACAGTAGATTTTTTCTATTTGGTTTGGTCTATCTGGTGTTTTTAACATTAAACAGCATATTACTGTAACTGTTTATTTAGTGTTTTGGACATTCATTACTCTATGTTTTTAAGCTTTCAGGATTGGATCCAACATCCTGTGCTATTTGTCTTGAACTCATCATTTACTACTATCATGGCTTCATCCCTGGTTTAGAGTTTCATTTTGTCAAAATTAAGAAATTGGAAGCAGATGGACTAACTTATGGATTGGGACTAGGATTAGGATAAGGACGACCTCTACAGCTATTTGTGAGAACAAGAAGTGATCTTAAAGTCTGCGGGTGCCTCCATTCTGTGTCAGCAGAGCCAGTCATTTTACCACCATGTCGGATGGACGGATCTATGTCGGGAACCTTCCAATGGATGTCCAGGAGAGAGACATTGAGGATCTCTTCTACAAATATGGAAAAATCCGGGACGTCGAATTGAAGAACAATAGAGGCACCATCCCTTTTGCCTTTGTCCGATTTGAAGACCCACGGTGAGTTTTGCGGATGGTCATTGGCAAGTCGAATCACATACCACTCGTTGGGAAATTTTGTGCTATAATAACATCTCCAGTGACTGCCGGCAGGGAATGGATGGAGAACGCATTGCCAGGTGTGTGTCCCTTAGTGAAACAAGCGTACTTTGGTAAGGAGTTCTGTGCTCTCTTCTCTAGGGATGCAGATGATGCTGTCTATGGAAGGAATGGATATGGATATGGAGACTCCAAGCTGCGTGTGGAGTATCCACGATCTTCTGGTACTAAATTTGGTCCTATGGGAGGTGGTGGAGGAGGATCTAGGGGAAGGTTTGGACCCCCTACTCGAAGATCTGAATTCCGGGTCTTAGTGACTGGTAGGTGGACGTCATGAGTCATAGCTAAGTATTTCTCTCTCTCTCGGTGGAATGACGGTCAAGGAAACTAGTAGATGGACATAATGAGTCATAGGCAGATAAGAGTCTTTCTCTCATGGCGGACTGGAGGACAAGGAGACAAGTAGTTGGATGTAATGAGCCATAGACAGATATGTGTCTCTCTCTCATGGAGGACTGAAGACGAAGGGGACAAGTAGTTGGACCTAAAGAGTCATAGGCAGATAAGTTTCTCTCTCATGGCGGACTGGAAGTCAAGGGGACTAAGTGGATGAGGTCAAGGCAGCTCCTTAAGTCATGAAAAACAAAACGCTATACTCAGACTGGTCATGTTGGCTGCATAATCCAAAACACCGGTTATAGTGACTGGTAGGTGTAATTTTATCTTTTCTTTTTCTTTTTTTTCTTTTTTTTGTGTGTGTGTGTGTGTGTGTGGTGTTTATCAAATGTTTATATAAGGTTTTAGAATTAGGCTGCTTATCCAAGACCATCCCCCCCAAAGTTTAAAATTACTATCTTTATCTGACTTGACCAGCCATACTGGATTACATTCTTGGAACTTGTGCAGCAAAGTGGGGTCCTGTTGTTGTAAATATCAGGGCACTTTGTAATATTCCCCAGTAATTTTGCTTAATTGGCTTGTATCTGACTCTCGGTCTAAGTACTGTAAGTGAAGAGTCAAAAAGAAGAAGGTCTTATGAATGCAGTTTGTAAAGGTGGGCGGGGTAAATTGCAGCAGAGTCGTGAATTTTTTTGTCATATTTATGGTCTCAGGATTGCCTCCAAGTGGGAGCTGGCAGGATCTGAAGGACCACATGCGCGAGGCGGGAGACGTGTGTTTTGCAGACGTGCAGCGAGATGGAGAGGGCGTGGTGGAGTTTCTCCGTAGAGAGGATATGGAGTATGCATTACGCCGATTGGATAGGACTGAATTCCGTTCCCATCAAGTGAGTAACAGCGACCTGGCGACATGTTCCTAAACCGTGTCACTGAAGTTAAGATGCCAAAAGTAACATCCGCAGAAGTCCGTTTGGGAAGAAGTTTTATTTTTCTCTTTTTTTGTAGGGTGAGACCGCATACATCCGTGTCTTCGAGGAGAGAGGTGGGGCCCCTAGCTGGGATCGATCACGTTCCCGCTCCAGATCCAGGGGGCGCTATTCTCCTCCTTATCATAACAGAGGTGGTTCTCCTCCAATCTTCCAGTCACCCCCACGTCATGCTATGTCACGCCATAGTCCACCTAACAGAAGACCCCCTCCACAGAACCATAGCCCACCACCTCGCCATTATCGATAGAAAGGTTGGTTTATGTTTTATAATTGATCTTTTTTTTTTTTTTTATNTTTTTTTTTTTTTTTAATCTCCAGGCCTTTTTGTAGGATTTACCCTTCTGTTACTGCTTGCTACATACATTCCATAATACCCTGAATTCCCTTTTCTCCTCAGCCATAGTGGGTTTTTTTGTAAACAGGCTTGTGGCTACTCTGGATTTTTAGCGACATTACTGCATTTGAGAATTTCACAAATAGGAATTTTCTTCCATAAAGAAATCCTCAGTTGTAATGTCAACACATACATATGGCACTCTCCAAGATTAATTACACAATTCTATGCTTTACATAGTCTTCTTTATGTCACATAATAACTTTCTAAGTTTAAAGCGTGATGTCATTTTTGGAGCAGCTAGTCTAAGAAGGTGTTTAACATTATTTTCCTCTCATTCACATTAATTAAAAACTGTGACTTTTTAACATAGTGACATATGTTGACTGTCAGCTTCACCTGTCATTTTTTTTTTTTTNCCTGTCATTTTTTTTTTTTATGAACTGTGGACCTTTGACCATGCTGGCCTCAAGGTGGACTGATTTGTATGCATCTCTAATGTTTTTTGTTTTTCTTATTTTTTTTTCTTACCAATAAAATAAAGCTTTTACTGTGCCTGTTTAAATCCTTGACTTAATCTTGATTATGTAGATATGAAGATAGCTATGCATCACTGATATATAGCTATCTTGTCATTTTCTTTCATTTATTTGATGGGAAAATTTGGCAAATTGCATAGGTTTAAAGGTCTCTTAGGTTTGTAGGATTTATTTTTCCAAATACTTGGAGCACATTTTTACCCGTTGGTGTGGATATTGAACAAATACTCAATGTATAACACTGCTGTGAATACCCCCCAAATTATTATGTAATTCCTTTAAAATGTAATGGAGACACTCATCCCCACCCTCCCTTAAATAAACAATTCTATCCTTCATGTACAGATACAACTCTAGGTTGTTTACAGTACCTTGAAATAATTGAACTACTACCCCATGTGTATTTCACGGTCTGCACCAGTTACATTTTAAAACAAGAACAATGATTTAAGGAACTATGCCAGTGGTTTTGCATGTTAGAGCCCAATAAATGACTGTTACGTTGCTGCCAGACATTTTTTTAAAAGGCATAAAACTGTTTAGTTTTCGTGTTATTTTGCCAAAGCTCCTAATATTTTAAGTTTTTTCATTTAAAGTAATACACTCACCTTAAAATTCAACATTCCATCTAGCACAGTCATTTTAATTTCTCTGGTAAAAATAATCTTTTCTCCTGGAACTATGTTCCCTGGTGGAGACAAGTTCTTCCATGTAGCTCTGTTGGATTGGTTAAATTAAATAACTTCAACAAAATATAACAACGGCTTGTGTTTCGCTGTGATGGATTACCTATTTGAAGCACATTTCAAATTGATTTTTAGAGGGTACTAGATTGAACTGAAACCAATGGCTGGCTGAAAGATAGAAAAAATAATTTTGAAAGTTTAACTCTCTAGTAATACCATTTTGAAAATGGTTGGCAGTAATGTAATGTTTATGTGGTTAGTATTTATTGGACTCAACAATGCAAAGCCATCGTTATGGTCCTTTAATATCGTATAAATCTGTTGAAGGCCAGTCTTTTTTTTTTTTTTTAAACACACATTGATTATTTGAATACCTGCTTAATTTTTGTAATTTATAAAAGAATGAAATGTATTTCTCATTTCTCAAAAAAATGCACAAGGCACATGCACTGCAAAATATATTATTTATTTAATACACAATAAATTAATTATACTTGGAGACAAGTTAAGAGGACACTGAAAAAAATAAATAGATTTCCATTGGCTAATTTTCGTCTAATCCGATAAAGCCATTATACAGACAATGTATTGCATTTCATAAATATGTATTATCTTTTTTCTTTACAACAAATTCCATTTCTTTAAAACACTGTTTACAGTAAACTTGTTGACAACACACACGTCACAAACAGTAATACACAGACATGTTATAGAAGATCATATGGTAACACATTAGCAATGATATCAAAACGCTGGAATTTAAGCCACGGTTAACAACACATGAATGAACTGCATGTTGCCTATTATATAACTGAATGGTCCCTCTTAGGATGGCGTCAACAGAGTCCTATTAATCTTTGCTGTGAGAACCTGCTTTGTGATGATAAAAATTTGCATGCAGTCTAAGTTATGACAGCCTGAGCAGTACAGTAGAGACATGAAAATGAACTGAGGCTCTTGAGTGAGCGGTTAATGTTCAGCCGTGCTAGGAGGTGTATGAAAATAAATCTGGTGATGTTTCTCCGGCACAAAAAGCGAGTGCTCGGAGGAACTGGAGAGCTCCAGGTGCAACCGAGCGGACAGAGTTACAGCAACACGTGTTGACTGCTCATTCACACAGTGTACCGTGGTTCCTGGGAGCACACAAGTTCCTACAAGGAAGTAAATGTAGTAGGGGAAGGCGCTGAATGAGGATTGGGACATGAACTTGACATAGTTCTGGTTTCAGGTTAAAACAGTTATGGAACGTGAGTGGCTATCAACCAGAAAGAGGGATGCTACTTGACATCTATGGAAATAGGGTACTTGATTTAATAGTGAAGAACAATGTGCAGCAGACTGTAGATTGACAGCAATCAGAATAAACCTTGTTGCCAAAAGGCTTGTTATCTAAAAGACCAGAGGGTGGTAAATTCAGTTGGTCAAGATCAGGAAGAGAAAACTTGGGGGGGGGGAATACTGAAACTGAGATGCAAGGTGCAAGGAAGCACGCTTTCACTGCACGCCCCACTGAGTTCACCAAGAGCTCACAGTTAACCATTACAACAGCTCACAATACAACAAGGAAGCAGAATTTGTAACTGAACTAAAAAAAAAATTCCACAGCAGAATTCTTATGTTTGAACAACATTGTGTGTTTAAGAGCAGCAGAATAAGCTGAATTTCTATAAGCAGGAGTTAATGCCAAAACAAAAATATCAGGCTTCCAGTTCACTTTTGTGCACAGAAACAAGTGATTGGCTGTTACTTCACTTGACTACGTCTTTTTGGACTCTTACTGGTGTCTTACTGTCTCTCAGAGCTCAGTTGTTGCGTCTTCCTGCATTGTTACTCTTAGTTTTGTATCCTTGTCATTTGGCTGCTTTCTCCCCTACAGCTCTTACTGCACACCTGGCCATTTGAGGAGAGGGGATCTCTCTCTGAATTGCCTCTCTTGGGATTTCTTCCATATTTTTTCCCATAGATATTCAGTTTTATGGAGTTTTTCCTTGTCTTCTTAGGGAGCTTGGCCTGGGTCGGGAACTGTTGATGCATGTGCTTGTAAACGTGTGGTCTATACAAATAAAGTTGGCTAAGTGCTAGCAGTGACCAGAGGGCAACAACTGAAGTTACACTGGCTAAATCACCTAGTAATCAATGCAAGAAGGAGGTCAGCTTGGCCACCAGAGGAAAGATTGGACTGGAGAGAGTTCAGAGGTACTGTCAGGATAGCCTGAAAGCACAGGAGGGCCATTAAGCCTCAGGGAAACATTAAATCTGCCCTCAGAATGGCAAATCAGGAGCACTACAGTGACTACACCTGCTGGTACACAGTCTAGCATTGATCAACCTCAGCATGGTTTCCAATGACAAAACCAAATCATATGTAACACCAAATATTAGTACGGAAAATATATTCAAGTCTACAACAAGATTTATAACCCTGGTAGCTACACCTTAATCAAAATACTGAAAATATATTCAAGTGTATCACAAGATGTAGGACCTGACAAAATAATAATAAAATGAAGAATTTGGTTGTTGTGTCCCTGAAAATATAGCTAAATTTAAGGCAAAATAAATAACCTCCTAAAGCAGTTTCAATAAGGGTACATTCACAAGGTGAACATTAATTCATGAATAAATTTACTGGCAGTAATTGCATCACTTGAAAAAGAAAGGAGCAACTGGACACAATAATCAGCAGTTTTAATGACCAGCTGTCCCGACAGTGCTTACTGAATACTGCATTTCATGAACAATATATTTTTTCCCCTTTGAATACATGATTGTTATGCAATTGTTTCAGTAAGCTTTTAACAATTAGCACATAGAATCTATGGCAGTTAAACAGCAGCATCCCAGATCACTTGTTTTCTATGAGGGTCTGCACTTTGTGGACTAAGTCTTGAGCCATCATCAGCACCTGTGGGACGTTGTGTCGCTCTGCCATCTCTGAGAAGAGAATTTATAATAAATAATTTATAATAAATGTGAGATAAATTTCCTTTTAAATAGTACTGATAAAAAATGAAAAATGAATGGAATATTATGTTACCATAAAATCTCAGAAATGTACAACATTAAGGAGAACATTTAATAGTTAAGTTTAATAGGGTGAGTTTAAAGGACCATACCAGTGATTTTGCATGTTTTTGAGTCCAATAAATATTATCCAGATACACATTACATTCTGCCAACCATTTTCCAGGAGTACCAAAACCTAAAATGAGTTAATGGGGATTAATAGGGGATTATGAGTTATTGAGGAAATAGTTGTCAGTAACCTAATGTGTTTGCAGATTTTATGTATTGGGCTCAAACATGCAAAATCACCAGTATGTTCCTTTAACAGTAAATGCCTTCACAGGAAAACTAACTCTGTAAAATTGCTATTAAAACTTTCTGTAGCTATTTTGAAATGGTCCCATTATCGTCGCTAAAGTATCATCTTACATAAGTGGTTCATTTTGCTTGAAATGATTATCAGAATTTAATTTATATCTTTTATATTTGCTTGGTGTAGTTCGGAAGAAGCTAGGGTGGTTTAAAATCATTTAAATTCAATAGTTTCCATTCCTTACCATTGAAGAACTTGATGATATCTGTGAAGTCCATGTTATTCTCTAGGATGATGTCTCGATACATCTCCACAAGTGCTAGCGCGATGAACAGCACAAAGTGATCGGAGGAGGTATACTTCGCTGCCCAGATTGTTTCCCACACAGAAAACACATCATCATACACCATCTCTGTGTGGAAAACAGCAATAAATCAGTTTAAAGTCAGTATACTTTTTATGAAATACTAAAGAGAGTACAGTGTATAGTTCATTTGACCATTTTTGCACTGACTAGTTAGCTATTTCCTATCACCTCTTTTGAAATCCAGTAGAAACCAGCGATAACAGAAATAGAAGTGTGTATAGTCTCCATTCTGCTGCATCAGCTCAAACAGCTCAGAATCCAGGATCTAGTTAGTCAAAGAAAACATGGTAAATGTATTTTTACACTGCAGCCTATGTACGCATATGTGTGTGTATACACTAAGTCGAGTGTGCATTCATGTCTGTGCATCATACCTGAATAAGAGAACGCATATTGGCAAAGTGAGAGTCCATAGCACCTCCGTGAGGAAAATTCTGGTTCATCCTCTTCATCAGCTCGGTGAAGCAGCTAAATGCCATGACCTCTGGGAAGCAGAGACATCAAGTTACTTAGGTGCATATATAGATGAGAAAGTAAAGAAATATTTCTACAATTTTCATTTTAAAAATCATTCACTGACCATCATCCAGAATAACCAGAAGGGGAGCCAGCAGATCACACATGCCCTGCACGTAACCCGTTTCCAAATGTTGCCACACGTAGCTATAAAGACAACCAGATATTTGCCACTGTGTTGTTGTTTTTCAACGTTTGGGTTGAGACAAACCTTAAAGGAGCATACCGGTGATTTTGCATGTTTCAGCCCACAACCAGCATACACGCTATGTTACTGCCAACTATTTTCCAAAACATACCACTGGAGCGGTAAATATTAGAATTGTTTTTCCTTCCTTCCAGACTGCCATTGGTTTCAGTTCATTCCTCTATGCCATAAAAATCAACTTGTAGAGACTTGAAATGTGCGAGATAGGTAATCCATCACAGTGAACCAAATTTTGCCCTTATTTTTGCCAAAGTTTAACCGGTCTAACACAGAGCTGCACGGAAGAAAATGTATGTGTCCACAGGAGAAGATGGCTTTTACTGAGAAATTAAAAACAAGCATGCCTTTGAAACATTAAATTTTAAGGTGGGTATATCACCTGAACTTATAATTTTGAAAGATTACGGGATTTGGAAAAATAACAGGAAAAATAAAATACGGTTTTATGGAAATTGGAAAATGGTTGTCAGTAACATAATGTGTAGGGCAGTATTTATTGGGTTTAAACATACAAAATTTCCAGTATGGTCCTTTTACTACCTCCTTGACTTTAACTATAACCTCAGTTACTTTTCAGACTGTAATACATTAAACCTACCTGCACATGATTTTACGCAACTTCTCCAGGTTAGCAGGAGTGAAGTACCAATACGTTCTGTCACACCGTCTGACATCTTTGTCAATGCGATGTAAGTTGATCAAGTACATGTCCAGTTGCTCTTGCTGCAAAAACAAATCATATCAGTTTATCTTTATGATAGAAAAAAGAATGTCTGTATTAAAATAATTTGTAATACTTACAGAATATGTTTGTTCTTCTGAGGAAAACTGAGAGGATTCACCATGATTGTCATCTCCTCCCACCTCTGCAGACACATTCTCCATCTCAGGCTCCTCTTCAGAAAGGCCCAGGTCTGTGCCCTCAGGACTGGTGTTACAAGCTGTGTCCAAATGGTGATCCAGGTCTTCTGATCCAGCTTTCTCCCTGTGGGCCAGAGCAAAAGAGGGTGCAGCAAGACCCAGTAAAGGCCTAGCCCTATTTTCCTCAGACGTCACACATGTTATCCCTGCAGGAATGTCCTCCATTTCCAAGGCAGAAGGAGAGTCATCTGAATCTGCTGTGTCTGGAGACTGCCTGGAGTGGGACGATAAAGAAATGCTTCCTCTGGACGCTGACTGAAGAGCATTGAGCACTTGTCTGACAGGTGAATTCAAACCAGGTTTCTCAAGTGGCATGTCAGCAACTTTTTTGGTTTCGGCTATATCAGTAGCTGTTTCTTCAGCATCCTTTCTTTCTGGTTCAGCACTACAGGCCTGTATCATTTGTGAGGTTTCAGGTTTTTCAGAAATCTCAGGCTTTTTTTCAGATGGTGAACAATTATCTTCCTCAGTTGCCGGCAGACATAATGGCTCCAATTCCAGCTCTTTACTCTTGTGTGCTTGAAAAGTTAAGGTCTGCCCAAGTGGAGGTGCTTGGAAATATTCATTATGAACCTCTGTTTCTAGCTTAACAATATTAGTGTTCTCTGGAGCTGTTTTCAAATCAATATTTGTGTCTACTGCTTTTAAAACTTTAGACAGCTCATTTGTTGTGACTTCCTCTTCGACCTCGGCATCTCGTAAAGACCGTATTGCTTCTTTATCATCATATTTGGCTTCAGGGGCCTCTTGTGTCTTTCTGATCTCAGAGTCCTCAACCACGTCACTTTGTGTTATATTGGTCTTCTCCGTCATTGGAGCCTCTTCCTTGGACACCGGCTGCATTTCATCCTCTCCTGAGCCACAGACAGGGAGCTGACTTCTCTCTGGCATTGATCCAGCCTCACTGGAGCCTTCAGATGATTTTGGTGTCTGCTGAGAGGTTGTAGATCCAACAGCTGAATCACTTAGAGGAGGGCTGTTGTCCAAACTTGGACACTGATCTGACAGGCCTGGGGGAGAGAGGTCAACAGGAGGTTGTGCAGAATCATGTGGAGTCTCTTTCACTGGGCTACTTGGTTGCAGTTCCTCTTCCTCAGGCCTGGGCTCTGTCTCAATCTGATCCACTCCCTCTACTGATCCAAATACCTGGTGACAGAAGGAACGTGAATTACATTACATTTTGTATCGCATAGTACTGAAATGCACAAATTTTAAAGGATTATGTAGTTTTGCATGTTTCAGCCCATTAATTTCAGATCACATATACTTTATTTTATCAATCAACTCGCAAAGAGTTGAAAGACAAATGATATGTGTATTACATTTCTGTGAACGTTTAGTCATGCTCTTTTTTTTTTTTTTTTTTTTTAAATCAAAGCTGCATTATTGTTGTATGGCCATCCAATTCATCCAGTTCAAGGACATTGTTGATTTTCAGATAACATACTTTATCAATGTTCAGCTTTTTGGTGTAATGTTATGAATTGTTAGATATTAGTGTGTCCTTGAATGCACCACCAAGGATAATTTTGAAAATGGTCCATATTTGCAACTGCGGTGCAACACAAAATAACAACAACATGTTAACTGCAATGCATTACCGATTGCAAGCATGTTTGCAAGTGTATTGTAATGCGTGAAAACCAATAACGGTTTGGAAGGCAGGAAATAAATCTAAAAAAAACTGAGATCCTTGGGGAAAATTGCAGTGTTTACTTGATTTGTAGTTAACACATGTGGTCCTTTACAAGATACTAGAGACAATTTTGTGATGTAAGTAATGCACTACCTGTGCGCTACTGCTGGAATCATTTTGTGAGTGGGAATTCTGATGCTCTGAGCTGCAACTTAGAGAGGACTGGAGTGGGAAAAGCAACACAAAAGAAGGAAAAAGACAGAACCGTCATTAGAGACCCAAGTTGCTTTGCAATTTCCTCTTCATACATATAATATCTGATCTGGTGCTTTTTTTTTTTTTTTTTTTTTACTGTAATTATGGAGATATTGTGTAAAACATTCTCATGTTTTGCAGTTTAAAGGGCACACTTGCATCTGTACTGATGGTGGAGTCTCGCTGCACTGGTCCTCTTTCGACGCTGGCTCCTGAGGAACATCTGGCAAGCGCCTCAGCATGTTTCTCTCTCTCCCTCTGACGGACAATGGCCTCACATCCCTGCCACTCCTTCATAGTCTGTTCATAAATCGTCCGCATCTGTTCGTCAATCTAAAACAGAAAACTTGTGTACACTCAGACTGCAATATTCCAAATGGTGTGTGCATCAGTCTTGTTGCATGCATGATAATTATTGAACAGCATATGGAATGTACCTCCAGCCGGCATTTCTCAGTCATGGTGAAGTGATAGTGTCCCAACA
Organism: Lucifuga dentata; assembly: GCA_014773175.1. NCBI lineage: Eukaryota > Metazoa > Chordata > Actinopteri > Ophidiiformes > Bythitidae > Lucifuga > Lucifuga dentata. The sequence continues at coordinate 257,868 of VXCM01000474.1, read as the reverse complement.
AGAAGGGCCAGACCTCTTTGCGCAGTGTCGGGGCCACACCACCAAAATACACAAGTCTATGAATCTCATTTTCATCATAAGCCTAAACCAGAGAATCATAGTATAATCACACAGTAAATAAGCAAAAATAATGTACAAACAATATACAGTATTTGACATTTCTATTCTTTCAGTTTAAATTCTTTACTCTTGTGCATCTTACAGAGCTGTCCTGAAGGAAACTGCCCCAGACATTCACAGAGAGGCCTCCTCGGGCATCACAGGGCACATCAGGATCGACAGTGGTGGGGTTAACCAGAGCAGAAAGGTGGGTACGGACTGTGGACAGATGACGGCAGTATGCTAGCCCTAGAGAGGAACGAGAAAGGGAAGCGATTTCGTAATTACTAATCAATCATTTGCTAATGTGAATGATCTACAGGAATTGTTGTTTCACCAAGTTAAATCGCAGCCGGTTGTACTCACATCCATAAAAAGCACGGGAAATGATCTGGTACTTCATGGTGTCACAAAGGAGCTTTAATGGAGCCCTGATAGAGTAAGACAATGCCAAACTTAGACAGTTGGTATAATCAGAACATAGATTTGAGGCTGCAGGGAATACTTACCTTTCTTGATTACAGCCATTAGGCAGAGAGCTGTCAGGTGAGCCATTCTGTGAGCAGGAGGAGCAGGAGGACTTTCGGGGGGCGGGCTGCCATATGTTCATGCCCTGGTCCATCAATTCTGGAGCCACTGTACACCATAACAGCCATTATTAATCTTGTTATTGCTGCTACTGCTGCTGCTCTCATTATCATCATGATCATCATGCAAGTAAAATGAGGTGAGTTCTAACACAATGGGACTTAAAGGACCATACCGGTGGTTTTGCACGTATGTTTGAGCCCAATACATACAACCCACATACATGTTATGTTTTGGACAACCATTTCCCAAAACAGTAAATATTATAATTGTTTTTCCTACCATCCAGGCAGCCATTAGTTTCAGTTCTCTCCAATTTGCAATTAAAATCAACTTGTAGAGACTTAAAATGTGGTTGAGATAAGTAATCTATCACAATGCAATGAAGCCTATTACATTTTTTTTTCTAAATAACTTAATTTACCAGTCCAATATGGAGCTACATGGACGAAAATGTATATCTCAGCCAGGGAAATAGGAGAAGATGGCTTTTACGTATTAGCAGATGAAACACTGAATTTTAACGTGGGCGCAGCACCAGAACATTTGATTTTGAAAGATTAGGAGATCTGGCAAAATAAGAGGAAAATTAAAATTTGATTTTATGTTTTAGAAAATGGTTGACAGTAATTAAGATATATGTAGCTAGTATTTATTTGGGCTTAAACTTGCAAAATCACCAGTATGATATTTAAGTTCAACATTTGAAAGAATTTAAAGAAAGGTACATAGTGTCTCCACCAACTCTATGTAATATCTTCACTGATGTTATCTAATGTGTAAATAAGAATTAAGAGTGTAATGTTTTAAGATATCAGCATCACAGATGATGCTTTACCAGATAAGGACAGAGAGGCAGAATGGAGAGATTAAAGACACTTACTAAACTCCATCTGATTGCCAGGAAAGAGGATCCGAAACACATAATCTGTTGCTTCATCATCTTCCTTATCTGAGACAGAATCACATGAGCCCTGTGGACTCCTCTTTCGCAGTTTGGGAAAAACCTTACCCTGTGAATGAAAAGATAATGTACTTTCTAGATTATATAGATTATCAGCTAATATTACAACAAAGAAGGGAAGTTGTTAAAAAGTATGCTTTGTAACTGTGTTATGAGACTCCAGTAACACTCTATGTGATGCTCTATGGAGAAATAAGTGATAAACTTTTCAACATAATAATCTGTTATTATGGCAAGAATACTTTGGCTAGAAAAGGATCCCCAGTGGGAAATAAGTGGAATTCTCCTTTGAGGGGATTATTATTAAATTATCTCAGAAGATTTAATAGGTTAATAAGATAGTACATGTAATAATTTTTCAGAATTGTATCACATAAACTATGCATGCATGCTTACAGCTTAAAAATTACAATTGACAGCATATATTATCTTTTTTTTTTTATCAATAATATACAAGAAATTCTGAATATTTAGACAAATTCTCCATAGCCATGTGTTATGATAAAACTGTACAGTGTATTCTTCTGCACCACAGTGACATCTACTGGCTAAAATAAATTAGCAAACATATCAAAGGATTTTAGATGTCTTAATGCTAACTTTAAATACAGTTGGGAAATAATTACCGGTATGTGTTATCATGATTATTTGAAAAAGATGCTTTTGAAGCATCAGTTCAACAAAATTCTAGGTTATATAAGTATTATGTTATCCTCTGTTCGTGCCAACCTTTCCTCTTTGAGACCAGAGTGGTGGGTCCAGCTGCCCGTGAGGAAGCAGGCCAGTCTCCAGGCAGGTGAGGAACTGGAGCAGGTGGCCTCCTTTCGGGAAATGCAGAGGAGGCCTCTGGATCCCATCCTGGCTCACGAGAACCACTGTCCCACCACTGTTCACTGGAGAGATGAGCACATTAAGAGTGAGATGAATAAACTCTCGCTCTCCAGGAACACAGAATTTAATTACTGTCAGAAGCCCACTCTATGAGTAATGTGTAGTTAACCAAAAGTCACAATGTTGAGAAAAAAAGTTTTAAAATTTACCTTGTTGATGACAGTGAAGATAAACAATCTCTTCCAAACGAATACTCATAGCATAGTCCCAATAAACACTGAAAGATGAGTGAATATGAGCTAATAAGTTAACAATAACATTATAGATAATATACTCTTTAGTGTGCAAGTCTAACCTTTTCTCTGAATCTAGCTCGCCTACGTTGCCATTCATCAGCTGATTTGGGGTCCATTTCAGTGTCATGAGATCTGCAGTTTGATGTAGCGAAAGGTAGCCGGGAATTGCCTCCATGTCATCTCTCTGCAAGCACAAGTAAGAGCTTACAAACTCATAATACATTTCAGTTCAAATAAGTGACATTAACAGATATACAATCTTTTCTTGAAAGCATACAATCCTGTCTTGACATGCCATCTCGCAAAATATCTGATTGCTTGTACTCTATACTCAATAAAGACACATACCGGCTGCACCAGGACGTTGTTCTTTCCAAACAAAAGTGTGGCTCTGGAATTTTGGTGGAGTGATTCAACATAGTCCCTCACCCACATGAGGGGCCGATCATCCATGCTACCACTGGACTGCCTCTTCTGGATCTGATACAGGTCAAGGTCACATTACAAGTATTACACAGCTGAGATCTCATAGAATAGTGTATTCTGGGTTTTTATTTTTAAGTCCCAGAGTATCTAACCAGTGCAGGCCGTCTGGAAGGAGAATCCTGCCGACAGTGGCCACTATGGATGCGGTGCCGTTGTACCAACTCATCAGCAGAGGGGTCAGTCCAGAAATGGTCTGCAGTCTTAACTTTGGTGTACTCTAAAGCGCACGGCCCAACTGTAAAATAATATCCAATGTTGTTTTTGTGAATAGGTTTATTCTAAATTTCACTTTCTTTGATAAATAGTAGGCATACATATACCCCATATTTTAAGTCCTGATACTCTTAAATCTAGTGATAACCTATCCGCGTTCAATGCACACCAACTGGAGGTTGACTGTTAGAGTTGTCAAACAATGTGTAGGTTAATTAGATTCATAAATACCTAATAGAGATGCAAGAATTGGTCCATCCACAGGATCTAACAGCATGGCTTCTTTGTCATAGAAAGTACTGCAGGAAAAAAGATAGCACATAATTAGTGGAGCAGCTAAAAGAGCATAAGGAGCATATGGCTCAACCATGGCAGTTTGACTATTCTAAAATTAAAAGTACATTATATATATAGACATATATATATATATATATATCACTTCACACTATATCACTATGAAATCCATTTGTGAAAATTTCTTGTGGATAATTTAATTTATTTTAGAATTACACTCCCCAATGAATTTTTGTTCTATTTTACATGTTCACATTCTGACTAGAGCTCTATGTGTGACATTATGGTTGCTGATAGTATTATGAGCAGCCATGAATTTAATTAATTACTGTCTGTTCATCTAGTTTATTGTGACCTAAGTGGTCTTACCCAGTGTAAAGCTTGGTGTGTCACATAAATTATGAGTGTTTAAGAAATATCAAAAAGGATAATATGTTCCTTTTAAACTCCACCTATTTGGCTCTAGGATTTATTTTCTAGATATAGTATTTTTTCCAAAGCAGAACAGAAAGAAAAACAAATCAAACAAAAACAATTAAATTTAAATCGTTCAATTCTGAACCTGTAAAATAGGCAACATAATCTTGTTAGTATTTCCTGAATTACTGAGGGCAAAAGTTATAGCACTGAATGGAGTAAGCATGGTTTAAAGACAGAGACTTATTAATGCTTTAAATAATGCATTACCCGCTGTTCTCCACTAAGTACAGGACAATCTTGTCTAGGAGCTTCTCCATCAGTGCAGTTCGGATCCACAAGTGTTTAAGCGCCTGGGGCGGGAGATTAGCCAACTTGGACTCCCGACTGCGGTCATTACTCAGTGAGGAACTGTTCTGCTTGCTGAAAAACAAAAAGAAACCAGATAGATGAGGTTTCTGTATAAAAGATATGAATTTAGTATAAGTCAAGACATTAGGCGACACTGTATTACTTAAAAGCAGAAAATGAAGGAAAACATATACTGGGATTAAACAGAATACAATTTTAGCTTAATGATGAATTTTTATTTATTTATTTATTTTTTGGCATCAGCATCTCACAGGCAGAAGTTAACATTTCACCTGTTTTTGATATGCTGCTCCAGTTCCTGAACTTTCTGGCAGAGTTGTTCAGCAGGTGAAAAGCTTTTGCCCACCTTCATGAAGAGGGCAGCTACCTTATTACTGCACAGCAGGCCTGCAATACGACGCTTCAAACCATGCAGCACACAGGCTTCCACTACAGCTGTATTCACACACACACACATACATGCACAAATTTGTTTTTATTTTATTTTTTTGTTTTTTCACACCCCTTCAGTTTTTAATCACTGGAGCACAAGCTGTAATTTTCTCTGTGTGAAAGATCACACCATTACGCTGTACGTGACTGTGACTTCTCATCTACTAATAAATGTGTGTTTTGGTCCAATGACATTGCCTAAAGCTTTAATATTATTGGAAGAAACAGGTGTAAGGCAAGCACAGGTGGCTGATGGCCAAATAAGAAATAGACTGAAATCTTTCCCAGCTTACTGTTGCTAGGATATGAAGGACGTGATTCACACCTGACTCGCTTCTGTTTAGTATCAACACCTTTGAATGGTGTTAGTCTAACATATTCATTCATCCATCCACCTTTTAAACATAAATGGGCATGAGAAATGACATTTTGACAACAGAACTTTAGGACTTATATCACTTGAAGACTATAAAGAACAATTTCTTTGTATACTGAGCACATGGAGACTGGCACAGGCTAGTGTCAGCTTTAATTCTAAACTGTACATGTAACTATGGTTGAAAATTAAGATACAGATTAATTCTTTGTTAATTGTGGTTTAATTCTGTTAAATCCAGCATATCCTGTGCTAAAAATGAGACACAAAGTGCAAAGGTTAAAACATGACATGACAAAATCTATTTTCTTCAAATAATCTCTCTGTCTCTGTGTTCCTCTCCTTCGCCCTCTCTCCTGTAACATATGATACCCATTCTAAGATTAAGGTTAAAGATTAATCTGACCGACCCTTTGCCATAATTTTGGATCCCAGCATGACCAGTGTTACTTTTACTAGCTAAGGAAAGACAGCTTAGTATGCAAAGCAGGCAAAGTAGACAGTTGAAAAAACTATTTACCGCAGAAGGATATGATGTGGCTGCTGTCTGCATGCACAAATTTCCTCGTCACTGCCTCCTCCATAATTTGCTTCACCTGAGACAAAAATGCAAATAAATTAGACTGCTGTACATAATAAAAAAAAACAAGCTGTACATGATGTGATAAAGTGGCAAAACAGAGCAAAAAATAAAACAATGCAGGAATATGCAGTCAATTTCTGCTTTCATTTCTGCTTAGCTTTCAATTTTTGCCTTCATTTCTGTTTAGCTTATGCTCTACACTCATCTGACTTTCATTTGCAAGGATATATTAAAATATTCGTTTTATTAAGCTGATTTGTTGTCTGCTTAATTTGGGTAAAGGGGCATTTTATTTGTTGCTTTTTCCATATTAATCTCATATGGTGTGCTTATGGCCTTGGAATAGAAAACTAAATGTCTTATGAAGCTTAAGTAAAAGCACTGGCCATCATTCAGAATGCTGCACACAGGTGATGAATTTGTTTGTATTACGGTTTGAGTGATGTGTGCATGCATGAAAGACACCAGGAATGTAGCAGGAAATCCAACAGTATGCATGACAAGGATTTTCACTAATATTACGCAAAGTGTAATGAACCATTTGATTTGAAAAGCTGTGTTGTTTCAAAAGTGCTATAGGTTGAATTCTCAGTCCTGTTTTTTTATGTGACATTTGCATGTATCATACAATCTGAACAAATTGGAGCCTTTGAAAATTACAGTCAAACTTATCCATAAATGGAAAGCAATCAAAGCCATAACTTTAATGCCTTTCAACTAAATGTGAAGTTGATGACTAAAGCTGAGGAGGTAATGGACCAGAAATCAGACATTGATTGCAAGAGACTGGCAAAATGTCAGTAAGAAAAAAAAGATTCTTTAGCTTTCTGTTCTGAGGCCATTTGCTCGCACAGCAGCAGTGTGTTCTGATGTCAGCAGCAGAAGATTTTTGCTCAGGGTAATGTTTGTTCTGTGTATTGATGTTCAAATGCTGGCAAAAACATTTAGATGTGAACGTTCCATTCAATTCAATGTAATGTTCTGTGCTACATGAATGATATGAACATAATTTTGTAACAGTAATAATTATAAATATACAATGTGAATTTATTGTCTTAGTTCAACATCATTATAATTTGATGTTATTTAAACATGTCAAACATCAATTTTAGATTGAGATTTGGTACATAACTATTAGTGTAGAACAGAAAAATTCAGTGGCACACTGTAGGAGCACAACATTGTATTGCAATATGTGGGGATTGAAACAGAAATATAATTGCATTCTGTATTGTAAAATGACTTGCTCATTTCTTGTAGATTACGAAAAGCACAAAATAAAAGGCTTAAAGCTTTAGGAAATCATGAGCCTGCTTTGTATGGATGACAATTAAGCTTGATTCAGAGGAAAATAGATGTGTGTTGTACACAAAAGCAAATAATACATGACCTATATGCTCATAAAGCATTAGGCACTTATGGTATGAAGTATTCAATAACATGTCCTGAATTCTAAAAAAATACAAACATCAGAAATCTGCTTTATAAATCTTATGCTGAGATGTAACCATATATGTCATAATTGCTCCTCCTTCCTGCAGAATCTGTACCAAGAGGAGTCATGGATGTTTCACAGTCAGTGAGTCACAGGTGAGGGGGAGCATAGACACGATATGAAGCTGGAAGCACCCAGCCCTCTCAGCTATGAATAAAACATCTTGTTCCTCTGCCTGGGGAATCACTGGGCACTTTGCTAAGAGTCTTTCTTGATTTTTTTTTTATTTTTTAGATTAATATCAATCACTTTAGAATTTAAAATACCCATCTGGGATTGGACTCCTATTTTTTATTGTATTTTTTTTAATTATGGGTTAGTTTAAGCCTAGATAAGAAATATTCTATGCAAAAAAAAAAAAAAAAAAAAAANGTTCACACACATTAACCTGTATACCATTTCATAAATGTTTAATTGTTGACTTGGTATAAAAATCACCATCATCATCATCACCACCACTGGCCATCATCACATCACCATCATCATTATTATCGTCATCTTCCGCCAATCCAATAACACGCAAACACAAACACAATCCACTGTTAATTTCATTTAGCACTGCATAATAAATAGGCTGCTTTTTCATAAAACAGGCCCTTGATATTGCCGTGACTCAGTCCAATGCCTGAAATCGTCTAATCGTGCAAACCCACTAGAATAAACAACAACACACGTAACGAACCTCTTTCTTCACATTGCGCAGTAATTTCTGACGCGTCTCAGCTTCTGTCACGGGAAAAAAACATGATGAATACGCTGATTATAATGCTGTATAGGACATGAATTCTGATCAATAAGCTCTTGACAGAAAAATAAAAACGTTGCCGTACCGCCCATCGCTCCAGGCAGGGGTGTAGAGGGCAACACGGGCAGATTTGTGGCGAATATCCTCAGAATAATACCGACTACACCGGTTTAAGGCAGTGATGCTCCAAAATGTACGATGTCTGTCTTCTTAGCGACTAAATTAAACCTATCTGATACCTCTCCGTGAACCAACACCCCTTTAAAGTAACAGCAGCCTTTACAATAAGCCCCTCAACGCCTACACGAACGTTATGCACTCCATATAATACACACAAATGATACATTTGTCGTGTCTACTTTTAAAAATCAATTAAAACTAGGCTCTTTGTCACATTTTCAGTAAAGACACTGAGGTCGTGTAGTCTCATTGACAAGTCATTCACTGATGATCATAATTAGGATACAAGAGATGGACAAAATAATACTCAATAATATAAATCTTCCTGTAAAGTCACTTTGTAATAAGATTACATTTATGAGTGGAGTATACAGTCTTCAGCTATTTTGAAACTAACCGGCATGTGTTCAACTCAATTATAAATTAGCATGTGTTATTTCGTCCACCCCTGTGCATGAAGAAAGAAAGAAAGAAAGAAAGAAAGAAAGAAAGAAAGAAAGAAAGAAACTCAGTGGAGCATCCCTCCCAAATCTGGCACCATTAATGATTGTTTTACTTCTTTTTTTTTTTTTTTTTNTTTTTTTTTTTTTTTTTTCAAAGTGACATTTCTCCTCTGATTATTGCAAGATACTATGAAGCACCCATAACACTCACACACATGTTGTATTTGGCTGACAGACCTCTTCTGTGTAGGAGTCTGCAGACCATGACTGTTCTGATAGCTTTGATGCTCTGGCACCTGCTAGGACAACTGACATTTTTATAATGAAGTAGCTTGGTGACCTCAAACGTGAAAAGAGGTCTAATCAGCCAGAAAATATCTGTGTGGGTGTGCAGGACCTCTATATTCCAAATTTGGCGAATGGCAAAAAAAAATCTGATGCCTATACTGTGTATAAATATATTTTTCATCAAGACTGGGTTGGAGTATAATATAATTATTGGAGTATGATATAATGACAGAGGTAAAAATAAATAAATAAATAAAATAATATAAATAAAAGGATCTAGGTGAAAAACAAGTTTCTCAATGAACTTAAACTTATTACCCAAAACAAAATTTTATGGAAAATGAAGAATAAAAGATCCAAGCAGTAGCAACCAAAAAATAATCTGCTTCCACACAGACAAGGATGGAAACAAACACGACAGGATTCAAAAAACAAACTCAGAAGGAAGAAAACACCGATGGAAACGAGGAAGGAAGCAAAGTAGAAAGAAAGCAGACAAAGAAGGAAGCAAACTTAGAAGGAGGCACAGAGCGCCTGTGTGAGTGTTGGAATGGGACACTGCTTTGTTCCACAGTAGGGGAGGGCCAGGTGCTTTTCCTGACAGGCTCGTTAACCACTGTCTGCTCCGCCGGATTACCCTTTATATCTTTGCCTTAGCAGCTTTATAATACATTTTGCAAATAATAACCCTGACAGGAGTTTTACTGAGGGATGTCAAAGCGAGTGCGAAGCAGAGAGGTCTGCGCTGACTGCAGTGCGCTGGGTATGATAGCAAACCAACTAGCTTTAGCTGCCGAGCTAACAGGCTAATCCTAACTACAAACTCACCTCTAGTTTGCTAGTTAACATCACCAACTGTTGATAATTAAGTAGCAATTCGCATGTGATCACTAGCCTAATTCTAAAATGTAGCCAACTTATAAAATATGGTGTTTTGATGAAAAAAATGTTTTAAATTCGACTATAGCTAGTTATGTCGATGTAATGCTTAATTAGCTAACTGAAACTGATTTCTTGATATGACTTAAGTTAGCGAGTGATACAGTTAGTTTACTTGACGTTAGCTAGCCAGTTTTTTTCATTTAGGCTAACTATTTAACTCAGCATTGCTACACTCAAGTTGTTTTTGATAGACAAGCAGCTGGATGTGACTGATTTTGGATGTCGACATTAGCAACTGATGCTGACATTCCTCCGTTATGTGTTGCTGTCATCGCCTAGCTAGAATCCTTTTTTAAATTTTTATAAATGTCTCACTTGTATATTGTGTGTAATTACTATTCAGCTACACTGGAAGCTGACATTTGAATTGCATTTTCACTGTGTTGTAGAGCCCCGCTGGGCCTCAGTGAGCAGAGGTGTGTTGATCTGTGATGAATGCTGCAGCATCCATCGAGGTTTGGGTCGTCACAGCTCCCAAGTGCGACACCTGACTCATTCTGCATGGCCCCCCTCCCAGTTACAGGTGAGGGGACAGGGACACCCACACATACAACAAAACCTCCAGCTTGCACAACATAACTGTGATCTCACAAGTGCAGACTGGATAGATAATGCAATAGTTGCACAGTCAAACATACCAAAGTACTATTTTGTAGAAATCTTAATTTTTTTGAAGTTGACAGTTTTTGTGGTTTCATGTCTTAGATGGTTCAGACACTTTATGGAAATGGAGCTAATTCCATATGGGAGCACAGTCTTCTGGATCCTTCCTCTGTGACGGGCGGGAAGCGCAAGGCCAACCCACAGGACAAAGTTCAGTAAGTCTTTTTTGGTGTCTTTGAATGCGGTAAGTGTGGTGTAGGTGATTTTTACCTCCACAAAGAGGTAATGTTTTCACCCCATTGGTTTGTGATTTGTGATTTTGGATGTGTCGACATTAGCAACTCAAAGGATTACTCAAAAAGTTATGAGCCGATTATGATGGAACTTGAAGGTTAAGGCATGGCCCAGGGAAGAGCACATTAAATTTTATTGCTGATACGGATCAAGGGGCAGATCCAGGAATTGAAAAAAAAATATTTCTAAAATTACAAGGATGTTTTGTTTTTGTTTTTTTTTATATTTTTGTCAGTTTCTTCAAAAGTAATACACCAAACTTGATTAAATAAGAAGACACATTTATCCCATGCAATTTGTTTCGGATCCGGAGAAATTTTAAAAACTGTTTCTTATGACAAATAAGGCAATGAAGTCCTATTGTTATTCTAGTCACTTCTTTCTCTATAGGCCAGTATATTATTAGAACAAGATAAATACCGTCTAAGCTTGTTTGGTTTTGGCAGAGACCACTAATGAGTGTCCTTCTAGTTTTATGATTGGATTTGTTCAGGCAACCATATACCCTCACCTATGATATAACAATCTGAATGGAATTTATTGTGTCAGTGCTAAATTGTGTGTCCTTGCATTGAATTTGATAAAAAGCTTAATTGGTGCCACTGATTCATATGAACATTTGTAATATAAATATAAAACTCAGAGAGTAAAGCAGATGTTAACTGCCAGGAGCAAAAAATATAGTAAAATAATAAAATAAAATAAAATTGTAAAAATAAAATTGTAAAATAATACAGAATGAATACACTTTATTTCCCATCACTAGTCAACATAACACTGAGGTTGGTTTGACTAATGGGGGAATTACTTGGAATCAATTAAACGAGTGAATGATTAATAACAGAGAACAGTAACAAGGACAGTAAGATGGAAACAGACAAAGAAAAGGGATGCATTGAGGAGCTGTTAAACGGGTAGAAACAATCCATCAGGCTGTTGTGTGGCTGGTGGAGTAAAGACAAGCATACTGTGCATGAGCAAACACAGCGAGTCACTTTGGACACAGACAACAGACTCGATATAGGAGAAACACACGCTAGGAGGTAGCGCCTATTGCCTAACTTGGTTTTCAGATTCACATTTGTAGATGAATTGAATGTTTTAGCTAAGGAGAAAAGATTATATTTCTCATGTAATTGAGAGGGTTGGTCACATGGCAGTGAGTGATGATAACGTTTGAGTTTGGATGGGAATATTTACATATTGGCTTCCTCATTGCAAGGAATAGATTGCAGAGATGGGGAGTTCAGTTTAAAATTCTGATGTACAATCAAATCTGCAGAGTTTAGAGTTTATCTTGATTAAAACAAAGTACTTGACAGACACACCAAACAAGCATTAACTAGGATTAAAATAATTTTGGATTTAAATCTAAGCATCTTTATTATTTCTAGTCCCACCAAAACAGAGTTCATCAAGGCCAAATACCAGATGCTAGCATACGTCCATCGGATGCCTTGTCGTGAAGATGATAGTGTCACTGCAAAAGACCTCAGTAAGGTGAGAAATGAATTATTGTTAAAATTTCTGGATTAATTTCTCTACACCTCCATTTGTTATTTATCTGGTTTAAAAATATCACAGCAAAGGTTAAAGGTTTATGTATGTAAGTTCAGCACTTTGAATCAGAGGACTGTCAAAGGACCACACCGGCTGTTTTGCATGTTTGAACTTAATATATTCAATTTTCATACACGTAACATTACTGACAATCATTTCCCAAAGCATACTACTGGAAAGGTGAATTAAAAAATTTTTTTCCTACCTTCAAGTCTGCCATTGGTTTCAGTTCATTCTGGTACACTATCAAAATCAACTTGTTGATAATTGAAACTTTTTTGGGATAGGTAATTCATCATTGCTAACAAGACATGTATTCAAGTTTTTTTCAAAGTTTTGTAATTTTTGCATTTAAGCGCAATAAAAAGCGGAGTGAATGTATGTCTCCAACAGAGAATATAGTCCCAAAAGAAGACCTGTGTTTATCAAAAAATTGAAAGGACCGTGACTTCATAAGGCTGTGTAACTATTAGCAGGCGAAACATCGATTTTTAAGGTGGGTGTATTGCTTGAATATTTGATTTGAAAGATTAAGAGATTTTGCAAACTATTGGGAAAGCTGAAATACGGTTTTATCCTTTGGGAAATGGTTGTCAGTAACATAACATGTATGAAAATTGAATATATTAGGCTCAAACATGCAAAATGGCCAGTAGGGTCCTTTAAAGGAAATCAAAGTAGAATAATGGTGTCCAAATCTAATACTAATAAATATAAAGCTGGAAAAACCTGTTGTTATTAAGTGTATATACTTAATCAGATTAATAAAAGTGCATATAATTTTCTATTTAGCAACTCCATTCCAGTGTTCGGACCGGCAATCTAGAGACCTGTCTACGACTGTTATCTTTGGGAGCACAGGCCAACTTCTTCCATCCTGTAAGTTAAGTGGAATAAGCTAAAACAAACATATAAATGGTTGAAGTGTCACATTTTGCTATGTTAAACCTGACAGAATAACTTTTTTCGGGCTACAGGAGAAAGGAAACACCCCTTTGCACATAGCAGCAAAAGCAGGGCAACTGTTACAGGCGGAGCTGTTGACAGTTTATGGAGCTGACCCCGGAGCTCTGGACTCCACTGGAAAGACCCCCATTGATTACGCAAGGTATATTTCTCATCTAGCACTTGATTGTTCCTTTATTTGATTTGTTGAATTTGTTTTGAGAGAAGGTTTATGGATATGATCAGTGGGAACTGGTTAACACAAACACATGCAAGTCTAAATAGATTGTGCATTAAGATTGGTAGAAACAGCTTGGTTAGAAAGTGATGAAAACGTGGTAGCCAGCGGAAATTGTTGAAATACTCTGCATGCCTTGCACTACAATGAACACTACACACAGACCTACACCAGTGGCATTATGGAAACATCTCATTCAAACAATACATTTTAGATTGAATCACATGTCGTGTTATTCAAAAAAAGAAAGCATGTGCAAAATCATGATCTCATGACTCCAACGAGCTAAGGTGGTGGTGTTGCCATTGTTTGATTTGGGTCAATATATTTTGTACACACACTCAGAGATGCCTTTATGTAACTTTACATGCACAGTGGCATAGTTAAAAGAACAGACCAATGAATCTAGAATGAAGCTTTTAACATTTAGTTTATGTTTAACATTTAAAAGAGAACTGCAAGCACTTCTTTCTGTCTCATCACACTTTTTCTACTTTATTTCTGACAATTTCATATATATAGTTCTGTTACATTCTTAATGTCCATGTTGAAATCAAAACAGGCTTTGGTTTTTGCATGTTAACCACTGTAACTCAGCTGCGAACATACAGTATTTCTGAAGAGTGACCTTTTATTCTTGACCTCTGCAGACAAGCCGGGCATCAGGAGCTGGCAGAGAGGCTGGTGGAGATCCAGTACGAACTCACTGACCGCTTAACATTTTATCTCTGTGGTAGACGGCCAGGTAAAGAATTCAAAACAGAAGTATGGCTACAAAATGAAGTTTTTTTTTTGTTTGTTTTTTTTAAAATCACAACAGTTTTCTATCATATGTTTTTGTGTTGTAGATCATAGAAATGGGCAACACTTCATCATTCCACAAATGGCAGACAGGTAAGAACTGTGCTGTATTTCACAGTAAGGTTTTCTGTCACGCATAACAGAGATGTTAAGATCTTGTCATTCACAGAAAACAAATACAGGTGATATTAGATCAGAGTTTGGCGCCTAGATACCTGTGATTGCTAGTGGTACTTCACATCAGTACACTTTACTTCACATCACTTCACCAGAACAGAAATGCAATTTAAAGACTCTGTATGACTAAATGTAAATATAACAGTTTTCACTCTTCATAAACAATTAATATGTCACAACATAGGAAAATTTGATAGATTTCAGCAGTCGCTTCAGCAAGTTGCAATCACAATTGCAGCTCCTTAGGAAATGCATTTCTAGTTACTATTCTAATGCTGTGTTCAAATTTAGTTACATCATTACAATATGATTTCTCTCCTATGCTGCACTATTTTAATGGATAAGAAATAAGTAAGTATTTTTGTTGCTGTTAGAGTTGTGGGTCTTCTTGTTTGTTTGGCAGCAAAATAAATAACACCAGTTTCTTGTCCAAAGCAGCCTGGATTTGTCTGAGTTTGCAAAAGCTGCAAAGAAGAAACTGCAGTCTGTAAGACAGTTTTTACTTGATTTGTTTTCTTTGATATCCAAAATAGGGATGTCTTGCTACTGTTTGTTAAACCTACAAGTGAACCAAAGATTCTTCTTTGTTATGTTATTTAAGCTAAGTAATCATCAATTTGAAGAACTCGCCATGGATGTTTATGATGAAGTTGACAGGAGAGAAACAGATGCAGGTAAACTGTGAGGAATTGAGAAAAGCCCTGTAGCATCTGTCATCATATTAGTTACATATTAGTTACAATAGTGTAAGATTGCAACTGTTGCAGCTGTTTATTTCTGTCACATCTTATTTGGCGTTTTTACAGTTTGGTTGGCTACTCAGAACCACAGCACACTTGTAACAGACACCACAGTTGTACCTTTTCTGCCTGTCAACCCAGAGTACTCGTCTACCAGAAACCAGGCAAGTGAATGCATCACTTCTTAAAAATTCAGCTAGTTGTGTGTACAGGTTTTAACAGTGTTGCCTTATTTTCTGTTATCTGCATTTGACACATTTGTTTTCTCAGGGCCGTCAAAAGTTGGCACGGTTCAGCGCTCATGAATTTGCAACTCTAGTCATCGATATTTTAACTGATGCTAAACAGCGCCAGTGGGGTAATTCCTGTGAAAGTCCCAAAGGTACAACACACTTTCTCAGTAATGAATCATTTATGTATGTGTGTGTGTGTGTGTGTATATGTATACCAGTGTGTGTGTGTGTGTGTAAATATATATATATATATATATATAAATATACACCGGTATNTATGTATACCAGTGTGTGTGTGTGTGTGTAAATATATATATATATATATATATATAAATATACACCGGTATATATTACAGATCTTGAATTTCCTTGCTATTGTACATTTGTGTTTATGTTTGTGTCTATAAGAATCGAGGTTTTTTTTGCATTCAGCATTTGAGTCCAATAAGTGCAATGTAAAATCCATGTAGTAGAGATGAAAGTAGTCTACTTATATCCTATTGAAAGTACAGTTATACTGTATGTAAAGTTACATGTTACAGTAAAAGTTTCTTCCACCACATGTAGAATAAGCTCGCCAATTTCATTGCCTTCTGTAAATTTATATGCTTGAAAAATACTTGTTAAATTTTCCATTTTCTGAACAAAACTCAAGTCGGGATAATCAAAGTGGAATACTGAAAATGCACTACATGTGGTATTATGCAGCTTACATTGAATTCTGAGCCTGAGTGTGTGGTGGAAAGTAATCTGCTTTATAGTCTTGTTATCTAACAAAAACTCTTTGGTGAGGGAATGCCACATTTGTGCCCTTGTAAGGTATACCTCTGAAATAAAAATGACCCCTCATAGATCATATCATTAGTTCCAGCATTTCCAGAACAGCCTGAGGGTGTTACTGTACTCACATGCAATGTCTTTTACCTTTTCTGGCTGCTATGCACATTTTCCATAGTATAAATTGTGCATTAATAAAGCTCAAATTGTGAATGAAAATGCCTACATTTTGTAAAATGAAAACATGAAAACATTACAGCCTGGTGTTGTTTGTTGTTGTACATGCTTAAAATACAGGGCAGAGTGTTAGCTGCTACTTTTTGAGATTACATCTGCTTTAAAATGTGACCTTTCATCATTTGAGTTCAGCTAAGACGTTTGATTCAGACAGCTTCCTGCAGCCTGCGGGGCTTATTTGATGCCTGATCCTTTGATCTTGTGGTCTGCCTTCAGAGAATGTGGAGCTGATTCTTCAGGGAATAGACGGTCACCACAGCAGCGAGAGCCAGGACAATGACCAACCAGATTATGATAGCGTGGCATCAGATGAAGACCCAGTGCAAGAGGCCACCTGTGGGGACAGTTGCAATGATGGAAGAACCAAGGTTAATGTTTCCTGGTGCCACTGCTACTATGATATTAACACAATATCTAGCCTTCCTTTTCAAACTGTCCAAATGAATCCTATACCATGTCACCTGTTTTGCTGCAGAGCTCCGAGTCATCTGACCTCTCTGATGGCCCTATCACGGTGCAGGAATTTATGGAGGTGAAGAGCGCCCTCACTGCTTCAGAGGCCAAAATACAACAGCTTCTCAAAGTCAACTGTCACCTCAGTGAAGAGCTGCGATTAATGCAGGGCAAGGTTGGCTGAATCACATTTTATCCATGAGCAAAGTGGGAAGTGCACTGCAGATTGTTGCATTCAATCCCATTGTGCCCTCGCTGCACTGTGCGTTGCACTCAATTTGATTGCATCATATTAATTAACACATGATTAAATAATGCTGTGTACTAGACAGGTGAAGTGTGCTGTATTTAAAAGTGTTAGTAGCCCTTTTTAGCTGTTGTGATTTAATTTCAAATTAATTTAGTAATTACATTATGTGCATTGTGGTGCATGGTCTAGGTATATGAGAGAGGCCAAATTTGCAGGCTTAACAAATTTACAAGCTTTACAAGTTGTTCTGTATGAAGGACACAGGATGATTCTCATGCAGAAAATAGAACAGCTCACGTTGCTCATTGCTGTTTATGTTGTTTATGTACTGTAAATACGGGCAACCACTTACTCAGCTGTTTCTCAGCAGGTCAAGAGTTGCTATCAGCACATACTGTAAACATTTCAGTTGCCAAAGGAAGCTGATAAGGGAAAAAAGGAGGTGAAGAGGACTATGCCATAGTGAAATTGCTTTGCATCTAGAGGATTAGCTGTATTCTACTCTATTATTAATCTTTGGCCAAGGTTTTGTAAGAAGATCGCCCCTCGGCTGTAGCTCAACAAATGAAAGATGTATTGTTCTCTTCAGCTTAACTCCCTGCAGAACGAAAACACTACACTACGATGGCAGACCCCCAGCGGACCACAGCACCACCATGGGCCCTTTGGTCAACATCCAGGCCGTGGAGGTCGTCCGATGTCCATGTATGAGACAGGTTCTACTCTGAGGCAGTACCCCCAGAGAGGGGAAACGGCTCGCTGTGAAGATGGAGTCATCTTACAACCTTTCCCAACCAGTGTAAGCACAGAAGCACCCATGTTACTGCTGGACTGTCCTCAAAATCAAAATGATGCCTGGCTTGGGGCTGGTGTTGGTTTTTTTCATTCATTCAGTCATTCATTTCCATCTCAGTATAGTATGCTTAACTTGGTTTGAACCCTTTCTAGATTGGGAGGGGTCCTTTGGGAACGGCTGCTTCCTCTCTCCCTACCTTCCCTTCTTCCCTGTCCTGGTCACGGGATGAGAGATCTCAAAGGGTTAAGTACTGAAGTTCCCCTTAGTTCAAAAGCAGCCACGGGGGGTTTGGAAGTGGAGAAACTGTCTACTTGCTTGGCCCAATTCTCTTCTCCCTCCTGACTTGCATCTTCAAACTGCTCCTATGTGGCTCATTAGCGTCGCCTGCCTGCCTGCAAGCACAGTGTATCTGCTGTAGTTCGGTCATTTGAACACCCTTGGCTTATTATCCACAGAGAACCTTAACCAGAGCTTCTTAAGCTACGTTCACATTATTGCAAAAAACTATGCTCTTGTGCTCTGCGCATCACATTGTTCAGCGCAAACATTACCACCCTAGAACTGTCGGTGGCGCTATACTACATTTCATATGATTTGTGTCTTGGGCGCCAAACTTCTCTACACTGCTAACAGGGTGTCATTGTCTGTTTCAGAGACGTTTTTATCGTAATATATGATGCCAAGGTGTCTATTGTGTGTCTCAAGTACATAAAGGCGGGCATATTGTTTTAAATATTGGTAGTGAAACGAGAAACAACCTAATATTTAGCATTAGCACTATATCGTGAACTATGTATGCTATTTTTATTCATCTAAATATGTATGCTATTGTTGTGTAGCCTGCAATGTGGGTACTGCGTTGCTCCATTCTATTTTTTTCTGATCGATTGGGATCATGCGACCAAATAAGAACATAATTAAAAACCACTCAAAATCAATGAAGTGGTGTGTTGCTATGCATTTGGTCTATGTCAAAATATGTTTTTCTGCAATAATGTGAAGATAGCTTGAGGCTCAAGTGAACATAAAATCTGATAAAGTGCATTAGACAAGCATGTTTGAATGTTCAGCAGGACCGAGAGTCCGCTGAA
Source organism: Lucifuga dentata (assembly GCA_014773175.1). NCBI lineage: Eukaryota > Metazoa > Chordata > Actinopteri > Ophidiiformes > Bythitidae > Lucifuga > Lucifuga dentata. The sequence goes on along the minus strand of VXCM01000474.1, from coordinate 238,629 downwards.
GTTAAACTATGGTTCATCACAATGTAATATCAAGTCATAGCCACTGATAAGTTGACATCAGGATTTCTACTGTCGACTAACACTAACAGCATCCACAGCATTACAAGGATCCACTTTCACTTTTGGTTTCTTTTTCTCTTCATCTGCTTTGAAACCAAATGTGTGACACTGTAGACATGACTTTATTTCAGAAATGCATGATTCTGATTATGTCTGCAAGATAACTCTGGCAACAAGTTTGTACGACTCATATACATACTGTTAGTCCACTGATTTCACTGTTTTAATGGTACCCACCCCCACTACAGGGTTGTAGTCTGGAAGGACACAGCACCATGCTGGAGAATGATTATGACACTACTCCAAACCACTCCGAACTGGAAGAGGCTGGGTAAGAACCTTTCATGTTTACTTTGTAGCCACTCTTGCAAAATAGCATTAACTGTGGAAATCCTTTTAGTTTCATCACTGGTGCTACAGATTGATATTTTAGATGCCAAATTCTACTTGTAGATACACAGCAGTGTTACTTTTATGTTATTCTGCAGTTGCTATCTTTGTGGAATGACATGACTAATGGTGTAAAAAAGACTGACTGTATATACTGTATGTGAGATTTGCTGAATCAAACTACCGTAGCAGTGCTACAACATAAAGAATGGTTTAAAAATGTTGAAAGTAAAACAAATTGGAAACTTTTATTTGTTGTCTCTAACCATCAGGATATTTTCAGGTTAAAAGTCATAGGGCGAGTAGAGGAAGCTAGACTAATATTGGCTTTGGCAAACATTTATGGAGAGACCTGAGGTGTAATAATAGCTGTCACACTAGCTTGGTGAGTGTACTGAATATTAATGTATTACAACATTAAGACTTTGCGATTTTAAGACACTCATAGCAAGAAATCAATATCAGCATATTAATGCAAAAGAAATGCTTGCGCGTATGGGAGACATTTTCCTCTAGTTCCTGCAAGTTAATGTTGCTTATGGCTGTTGAGCAGCTACCGGTATATAGTAGTGATTTATTCTCTTGGAACATGAAAGGAGTGAAACTTTACCAAACCTTTCGATTCTGTAGTTTCATATGTTGATGAGATTTGGATGTCCACTAATACACACTGAAATGTAATGCTGCTGAGACAACATAGATTGCATTTTTTTTTTTAAAGAGATGCTTCAGGTCATACCTGAACCATTTTTTTCAAACTCTTCAAATGTTAAAATAGTGTATACAAATTTCTGTCTCTTTGCATTGAAATTCATTATGCAGTTATCAGGTTAAAAGTTCTTTTTCTCCATTTTTAGCAGCCCTCTTCCAGCCCCTGAAGCAGTGGATCCAGAAGAGGAGGGAGAGGAAGATGCCTCCTTGCCGTGTACAGAGGATGTTATCTGTAAGACAGAGCAGATTACCAAGAACATACAGGAGCTTCTGAGAGCTGCACAGGAGAACAGTCACGAAAGGTACATTATGATTAATAACAACATCATGCTTAACTGTGTCAGTTTCCGTGTCTGAAAGAGTACTGCTACAGTTTGGACTCGAACTGTAATACTAAATTCTTATGACATTGTTAAAGGATCATACCGACCATTTTGCATGTTTCAGCATAATATATTCAGTTTTCATACATTACATTACTGACATTCTTTTCCTAAAGGATAAAACCGTATTTCAGCTTTCTTGATATTTTACAAAATCTCTTAATTTTTCAAAATCAAATATTCAAGCGATACACCCACCTTAAAAATTGACGTTTTGCCTGCTAATAGTTACGCATCTTATGAAGTCACAGTCATTTGATAAATGCAGGTCTTCTTTTGGGACTCTATTCCCCAATGGAGACATACATTCACTCTGCACTTTTTATTGCACTTAAACGCTAAAATTATGTAACTTCTGAAAAACAAAAAAACTGAATACACGTCTTGTTTGTGATGATGGATCACCTATCCCAAGACCGTTTCAAGTATCAACAATTGATTTTAATAGCGTACCAGAATGAATTGAAACCAATGGTGGTCTGGAAGGTAGGAAAAAAAAATTAATTCACTGTTCAAGTAGTATGCTTTGGAAAATGATGGCCAAGTAAAGTTAAGTGTATGAAAATTGAATTTATTAGGCTCAAACATGCAAAATGGACAGTATGGTCCTTTAAACAATATTTTTTCAACAGCAGTTCTTCATTGATGATGTTAGTTAAAAAGTTGATACTAGTTATGACAAGACTGAAAGAGCTCTCTCTCTGCAATGTGAAAAATTGTTACAAATCTGATATTATTTGTACAGCTACTAACGTACATATGAATAATAACCAACTTTATGTGAAAAATAGTATCAGCTATTATTAAATTGTAGACATTCAGTCCTTTGTAGAAGACTCAGAGACGCTGTATCTGTAGTATGTGATGGTTTAGTCTTGCTGCATTCTTTCATGTTCTTTCCTTGTGATTTCATCAGTCATGGTATGGCTGTTTCACTCTGAGAAGTCAGTGGATTGTTTCTACCTCTCTACTTCTGCAGGAAAAGGGAGGCTTCATAGAATGTCCTAGAATCAACCAATAGTCTCAGCTGATTGTAGGACAGTGGTTTGCAGTTGCCCTCAGGATTCAGAACCCTGCTGTTTTTAATTCTAGTCAGATTACCAGCAGCTGATTCACACCTGCGGTGCAAAGTGAATGCAGTTTACTACTTAGTATAGAAAAACCAGCAGTGCTTTGGTCCCAAAGACCAGGATTGAACCCACATCTCTTCAGCCTCATAGTCTGTCCCTGTCTCCAAGGTGCTATATGTCTGCTTGCCTTTCTGTCTAATATAGCTGTCTGGAAACAAACATCACATGATCATCATAATCCCACATGACCCGCTAAATACACAGGAGATTCAGTCAGTGAAGTTTCCCCTGTCTTGTATTTCCTTGCAGTTTTACATCACTGGAAGTAATTTTCCATCGACTTTTTTAATGTTGTGAGACACTATCTAAATGTCTTGATAGTAAGTACAGTACTCAGACATTATTTGTTTAAAATCGTGCTTTATTTTTTGTTTTTTAAAGCTGGAAGAAGAAAAGAAGGGTGTTGTTTTGGTTTGTTTGTGGGCTTGACTGGATTGTGATTGCAAGAAGGTGAATCCTAACCAAACCATGGAGATCTTTTTATTTTGGCAACACAGACATTAGATACCCCACCCCTGTCTTGCCTCACCTCTCATGGTGCTTCTGAATGTATGATGCAGGTTTTGACAACATATTTAGAATATTGTGTTTAAAAGTGTTCAGGTTGCTTCCTGTCCGTGTAACATGGTAGTTGTAAACCTCATACGTTTATCCTTTGTGTTGCGAGAATGAAAGCTGTTTGTTTTATTAGCCCAGTGTGGTATTTGCTCAGCTTTTGCACTTGTGTGTCACATTTCCCCTGAGCTGGTTGTCGGAGTTCTCCTGAAATGATCCACTGATGCAAATAATAGATTGCAAATACAGGTTAATATTGTCATTATTTAGAAATGTTGGTGCTGTATAAACAGTAATATTTATAGTTAGGATTGTTTCTTTGTCAGGAGCTGCTGGATTAAAAAATTAATGACAAGAAAAGCCTATGATGACAAAATTCACTATTGAGCAAAGCAGCAGTTTGTTATACGTATATATATATAGTGTAAGTATAAAGGAATATTGTTATTCAGCCTTTTGTCTCTCTGCCTTCCCCCTCCCTCTCCCCCTCNTCCCCCTCCCCCACAGTTTTTTGCCTTGCTCAGAAAAGATCCATCTGGCTGTGACAGAGATGGCCACCCTATTTCCCAAGGTAAGTTGACTCCTACCAGCAGCTTAGTGACACTCCCGTTTCTGTTGTATATTTGTTGAACAGCCAAGTGAATTGACTTTTCGTTCAATTATTTTGTCTTATATTCACCAGAAGTTAAGTATATTTTTTATTTTTTTAACTTTAACATAGTGCATGGGTATATGAAACCACAATGGGAGTTTGTTTATATTGCCTTGTCTCATTAACTTACCGAGTCCCCTTCTTTTTTTTCCTCAGAGACCGTCCTCAGAGACTGTGCGCAACTCCTTGTACCTACTCACTTCCAGCGCCAGCAGACTCCAAGGAGAATGCCAGAAGGCCACAGATCACAGCCCTTCCTGCCCGGCGGACATGCAGCTGGTCACTCAACAGGTCATCCAGTGCGCCTATGACATTGCCAAAGCTGCCAAGCAACTTGTCACTGTGACAACCAAAGAAAACAACAATTAGCTAAAGCTCAGAGATGCAACATTTCTCAAATACCGAATTTCACCTTTAGTGTTACCACCATTGTTTGTTTTTTTTTTACTCATCATTCAGTGTAATGAAGTTCATAATACAGTTCTTGTGGAGAAAAACAAAATTATGAATCAGTCAAAAACTTTATTTATTTTGCAGTTTTTCAGCATATTAGAAAGCAAACATGCGTCTTTAAAGATGAAATACTGTTCTTTACCTCATTCACACAATCTCCATAAAGTGCAATGTTGTACATACAGTATAAAACAATAATGATAAGTAGTTGAGCCTTTCATATTGTGCTTTTCATACACCAGAGATTATCAGTTCTGGTCTTTGACATTGATTTCCAGCATGGCTTAAATACCAGGGACCAAAAGTCTGTGAGAGACCAGAAGGATCAAAAATGATGTGACTATTTAAATGTCTTAAGACAGAACAACAGTATTTAATCTTAAATTCCTGTGGTGTGATCATGCTCATTTCATGCAGGAACAGAAGCAGGTGGTACTGATCACTCCCTCCTCTCTGGTTAAGTAAGTGTGTATATGTGTGTGAGAATAAGTAAATTTAGTAATTACTCATTTTTGGAGGTGTAATGTTACAGCCATACTTCTTATGAGTGTGTGTGCGTACGTGTATGTGCGCATGTGCGTGTGTCCGTCCATGCATTTGGCCTCAGTTGCCAATGCAAAATCCATTATATATGAATTTTTAAAGCAGTATGCAAATATAAAAGATGTATCCATATAGTTCTTTATTCAAATAACCAAATGCTATTCTATTTATAACTGTATGTCATACCTCCAAGAAAATGTCAGTGTTTATTTTCATAAGCTCTGTTTAACACGATGCTCCTGCAGGCTGGGTTTTTTGCTTTTGATGTTTGGCAGTTAGTGATAAGCTAAGAAACTTGTGATCTCTGTTTATTTGGCGTGGTGCTGTAACTCCAGTGTATTAGGTGCTGCCTGTGAGCTAATATGTGCCATTATAGTTTACAATCAATGATAAACTAAATGTGCCCGCAAAGTTAGAATTCTTGTATTAGAACTTTTTAAAAAATGGGACTAATGCGTCATTCATTATTGTGAGTTAGATAAGTTTCAACCAGGGGTGGAAAGCGACTTAAAATTTCAAACTCAGGCAGAGTACAGATACTTGAAAACAACTCAAATAAAAACACAAAAGTAGCTGTTTTGAGGCAACAGTTACTTGTGACATATGGTAATCATGAAAGCCAAGTGTACCAGTGTGTACGGTGGCCCCTTGGGCCAAAACACATACAACAACAGTGAAAACAGAAAATTAGGGAAATACGCTCCAAATCCAAAACTGTGCTTTGTGTTTTAGTATTTGCAATATTTCTGCATTTGGTGCATGTTTCCCGTAATGTTTGTGTTTTCACTTTTATATACGTTTTGTCCCTAGGGGTCCCTGCAGATGTTGCATCCTGACTGTAATGTTACATGATGGCCCCTACCCCCAAAGCAATCCCTGGTGATCACTGTTTAGAAACACTTTCTTAAAGTCTTAAATAAAGGAAATACATGTAAAGCAAAATTAACAAGAAGATGTAAGTTGTAAGCCCTGTAAAAATATCCAAATCTCTTTGCTATATAAATCCAAGGCATTACATGGTTTTGAAAGTTTAATATAGTATTATATTTTTTAATACTCAGTTGCATAAATAAATTACTGCTTTTGTATGTTATTGTTTGTATGTAGAGTTCTGGTTAGAAACTAGTGGTCATCATACCAACTGCCATCTGATTTATTTCCCACTCCAATTTAAAAAAAAAAAAAAAAAAAAAAAAAATCATATAGTCTGTCAGTTGATGTAACGTGGACTCCACCAATTTTAAAGTGGACTCCACCAATTTTACACATCAAATTCAGCTATTGGCTTTAAACAGCATGTGAAAATAACTATATTAAAGGTTTTTGTGGCTGTAGGGTGCTGTGTATAGTCAGGGAAACTGATCTCTGTGACATCACAAGGGTTACTTCCTGTTGGTGCTAAAAACGAAAATGAAAGACACTCTTACAAGATGAATTCACTGAAAAGGTGTAGGTTTAGTTTTCAAACTTGTAGCCACACACTAAAGCAACAACAGGAAGCAACTCCTGTTAATGATGTCTTTGCACAGCGCCCTCTACAGTCACAAAAACCTTTTCACATGCTAAATAGTGCTCCTATGACCAAACTGAATTTGGTGTGTAACATTGGTGAAGTACACCTTCAAAGAAAATATCGTAATGATTGGTTCAAAATATTCCCAAATATAACATTTGGATTAACAAATGAAAAATCTATTTTCTGACTTTATAATACAGGCTGTTAAAAAAAAAAAAAAGTAAATAAAGTGGAACTTTCCGCCCCTGGTTTCAAACCTGACATTTCCCTGTCAAGCCTAAAATTGCCTTTGTGGTTAGAAACCATCCTTGCCTTGTGTATAATAAAGTATAATTAATAATCGACCTGCTTATCGTCATTGTGTGTAGTGGATTTCAACACGCTCGTCTGTAATTTCCCACCTGTTGGAGCAGCAGAAAGTGATAGGGGCTGCTGCTTCCCCACCCATCCCACATGAGGAGGAGAGTTCCGGGTTCTCTGATCTGACTGTAGGACTCGGTGCTGCGTTATTACCGCGTTACACGGCCGGACCATGAGTCTTTTATTGGAGTGCCAATTCACAGAACTTCCTCCTGATAATTCGTTGGACACTAAGCAGTTCCTGGACGCTGTCAGCCACATTCCGTCTTTTTTCGGTGAGTATGGACACCTGAACGTTGCAGCATTAGTTATGAGACTCCGTCGGAGCGCTACTGTGGCGTAGACATGCTTCAGTTTTTAGTTCTTCTTCATGATGTTGAATCAAATGTCAGTTCTGATAGTGTGAATTTAAGCCAGGAATTAGTGTGGATGTTTCCACGCACATAAGAATTAGCTGTTTGTTTGGTCCCGTTGTGGCCGGAGCCGATAGAGAAACTCTTTGTACATTGAATGCAGCACACAGCCCTCATTGTGACTTTAAACATTCTAAACAATGCGTTCAATGCCCGTTCCCCCTCCAGTTATTTCTATTTGTCCACGAAGACTGTATCTCTCTGGCAGGAGACGTGTGATGAAGTCATTCATATTTTATTATATTGCTCTCAAATGTCTCTTCTTGCAGACTGCCTGGGATCAAAAGTATTTACACTCATCAAATCAGACATTAATGGCAATATAACGGTGAGACATCCATTTGTCTGATGTGTTTTCCTAACACTTAGGAGCTTGAGTGGGATTGTGAGCTGTGGTTTTTAAATACAAACTCAAATGCACTTTTCCAGAAAATTAAGGGAGTATATGTAAAGGATCCTGCCAGGTATGCAACCCTACAGCAGATTCTGGAGGCAGAAAGGGAGGATCATGCAGCAGAATGGCCTAAAGTTGGAGCAACTTTAGCTCTGATGTGGCTAAAGAGGTAAGCAGTCCCTTAGCTGTAAGGTTATGGTATGTCTTGAACTTTCACCTGTTGAGCACATGTGGTATTTGCAAAACTAAAGCAGTGAAAGCCTGTGTTTGTGGATTTTACTGGGTTTTTCCTGCAGGGGTCTCCGTTTCGTCCAGATCCTTCTGAAGAGTTTGGCAGATGGAGAGAAAGACGAGAATAACCCCAACCTTATTCAAGTCAACGTCACCAAAGCTTATGAAGAAGCACTGAAGAAATACCATGGCTGGATAGTCCAAAAGATTTTCAAAGTGAGGAACATTCCTATCTAAATGTTCTCTATTTATTGTAATGTGGTACCCATGGGACATGCATTACACAACACACCTGCAGCATCTTACAGGTGTCAGTGTTGTTGTGTGCACCATTGACGACCATGAGGTGCTATCCATAACATTTTTCTGGAGAGTTTACCTTCTACTGTTCGGTATTTCCCCATCAAATTATATTCATGGCATTATTGGAAAAGGGCTCCAAAATTCATTCAGGTTCTATTCAAGTTCTAAAATAGGCCTGAAAATTATATTTAGAAACTTGACGTAAAATTGACAAACTACATATGTTAATGGAAACATATAATTTGATTTCATTTATTTCAATATGTGATTTTATAGTGTAACCGCTGCACCATAATGGAATCTTCTTTGTATTTGCTGTGTAGGCAGCGTTAATCGCTGCTCCCTACAGATCAGACTTCCTGAAGGCTCTGTCAAAAGGAGAGGAAGTGAAAGAGGAGGACTGTTTGGCAAATGTTCGTCAGTTCCTGGTAAATTATACAGTCACTGTGGACGCCATCTATGATATGTACACAAACCTAAACGCAGAGCTGGACTACACTGTTTGATGTCTTCAGACTGGACTGGAGCAGCAGCATTCTGATCCTGTCTCAGATGTCAGAACTAGTTCAGGTTTTCACAAATGTTTCCAGTGTTTTGTTTTAAGATTATCATTTCCTTTCAGTGTGGTATTTATTAATTTGATCATATCCTGCCTTGCTAATTTTTATTATGTGTCTTTAAAATGGTGTGGATGCTTCAATTTTTTTTTTTTTTAATTAAGGAAGATGACATGTTTTCTTGTGTAATATTTNTGGATGCTTCAATTTTTTTTTTTTTTAATTAAGGAAGATGACATGTTTTCTTGTGTAATATTTCAAGATGTGAAAGTATCAACGGCAGCTTTCCCCTTGTCAGGACTGAGTAAATGAGTTGCTACTTCATTTGTGACACTGATGAGTGACTTTTGGCTGTTGATGCATAAAACCTTGTGAACACTGCTCCAGGTTATGCAGAAAGGAAAACATTTCTCTCATAACGCTAGTCAAATGCTCTCTACCTCCTGAGCCATCTATGATTTTAAGTTATTAATTGTTGGGCCTTGTACCTCTAGCCCAAGGTCAGAACTTAAACACATTTTCTTTCCTGTGGAGTGTGTGGTGTTTGTTTGCTTGATGTATTTGGGTTCTTTTTGATTTATGGTTTCATGGCCCTGTAACAACATGTCTCATCTTTTACACAGTACTGATTTTAAAAATATTTCCTCAAGAAGAAAGCATTTCATGTTCAACATTTATTATTCATTTATTATTAAGATTTCTGTTTAGGCAATTACTTAGGCTGTGTTTGTGGATACATAAGCAGCAGTGATCAAATGTATCCTTGTCATGAGCTCTTACTGCCTGAGTAAAAGTTTGATTAAAATTTGATGATGTGAGCTTAAGCATGTTGTTCATAAATTGTCCTGTGGGTGGCGACATTTGCTTTGTTTTAATGTATGTTATTTTTGAGGTAAAAATCACAGTGATTTTTTGCAATGTAGATCCAGTTCGAGTTCTTGGATGTGACTTGACAGGATTAGATATTAAATGACCCACAATCGTTTTTAAAAATAATTTTGATGTGATGTTTATAAAAACAAAAAATAGAAATAACAGGAATGGGTTTGTGATTTTCAAAGCTTTTCCATTACACTATATTGTGGTTTGCACAGCTGATGTAGAACAATACTGTAATTTTATCAAATGCTAGCAGGAAACTGGAAGAGAATCATAATTCCCCAGATCAAGCATCCTCTTCCTCCTTTTACTCTCTGCCCACTCTTCCTCTTTTATCTGCAGTATGTCCCAAAGGCCAAAGTGGCTCTAGTTCCCCTCCCAGAGGAACCCAGCCTGAGCTAATCTCCTCTGAGTGAGAGCAAGAGGAGCATGTCTGTAATCCTGTAGGTTTATCAGCAAAGCGGCCTGGCCTGGCCTGACTGATAGATAGGACAGAAAGGCCCCAAGCAAAGCCAGTAGACAAAAGGCTAAAGACAGAACCTCATTTGCAACAATGCCTCAGTGAAAAGCCACTCACCAGCTCGAAACACCAGATCTTTAACACTGAAATATTGTTAATTTACCGCAAGATCATCAATCGAATACCCCAATTTTATTCCCACCAGTGCTAATGCCATTATTCACGCCATCTAGGTTGTTTTGTAATAGAGTACTTTGCTGTAGATGCATGGGATGATCCACTAAGCTGCATTATTACTGCAACATCCAGTTTAGGAGTGCATATAAATAAGGCAAAATAATAGGCACAGGTACTCTAAGGCCTACACTTTTATAGCCAGGTCATGGCAAGCCCATTTCCATGTAATGTAATGTGACTGTATTAATACAAATATTGTTGTGCATTTATCCTCAAAAAGATGTATTTTCTTACACAACAGCATTATCAAGGTTGAGCAGAAGGAAAGTGCCTGTATTTCCTCATTCACATGCTGTATATTTTTAATGTGGTTTCTGCCTCAAGCTTTTGGCCGTCATTTGCATTTGACTATGATGTAAAAATGATCCCATACAAAGTTAATTGGTCATTTATAGAGAAACCAGTCAGGCATATTTCAGCTAGGGATTTGTTTACGTCAAATGATAAACCTGAGATTCTGAGGTGAAATATAATTAAATGTATGAGAGAAGACTTCAGTCCCTTTGCAATTAAACAAGAACAAGTTACGTCTAAGCTGTAAAAACTAATAATATGTAACAATGTACCAGCTTTATAAAATGTCATTTAATTGACAATCCTTATTAAGGATAGGCAAAGTGGGTAAGGGATTAGGGTCATACCTTGCAAATGTACTTATTTCAACAACATATTTCATGTAGAGCACTCACATTTTCATATATAATAATTGCACTTTATAATCATAGAGACAGTTTGCCATGTAACTCAACAGCCTGACATAAATAAATAATGTTACAGAACCAGTGCAGACACACAAAGAACTACTCAATCATCATACATCTCAAAACACCAGACAGAGTGTATAGCCCTACAGAGAAAATAATGGAAAGGATTCAGATGGCCTGCTCTCCAACATGGCACTATAGTATACCCGAATATTTGATTAAAGAGACAATGTAAAGACTCTTGAACTACTGAATTTAAAACAAAAATGCTACAAAAAAAAAGACAAAATGGCACATCTTGCATGGCCTAAATACCATAGCATTGATTTGGGTATGCATGTCTGTATATGCTGTGCTGAGCACAAGTACATTAATTTAGATGTTTAATTTTGATTGAATAAGATGTTGAATGAGTTTTCATGATGGCAGAATTGAAGAAAATAATAACCCAGCATATTTACATTTCATGGAAATACTAAAAATGTGATACAATATATATCCTGGTGGTTAGTAACGTATTACCTATGTCACAGAAATCACTAAAAACTGAATCCCAACAGCAAAGCAACTTGACGAACAAAAGTTCAATCAATGATAAAGTAATATCCCCTCTCAGTTAAGAAGCAACAGCTAAATATTTAATGAAAAAATTATACAGTTCATTCACAAAACCTTTGACAAAATTCAAGTAAATATCTCAGTTTGTAGTGGGATATGTTCAGGAAGAACATTTCCATTTTTGCACAAGGCATACAGAGGAATTACCTGCAAATCACATTTAGCCTTTATGAGGTGATGTGAAAAGACAATGACAAAGTTTGACTTAGTGCTCAGCATCAGTATTATGTGAGGAATATAGGCATAGTTGATGGCCAATAAAGAAAAATGAAGCATTAAAAAGTTGTAAGATAAACCTGTATTTTAGGGTGTGATTATTGTTTACCTTTTCAGGCTTACAACACAGAGCTTTCTAAAATTACAGTACATGCATAAACTAAATAGCATGTCTCAGTCTCAATCTGACACACTTCCATTGGCTATAAAAGGTTTATCATTTCTGCGTACTGTTTTCTCATGTCTTATCTGTACACCGGGAGCTGGATGTGGCTTTGCTGGGGATGCTCCAGTAGCTGAGGCATCCCTGCAGCCTCGTACCCCCGGCCCAGCATGCACTCTTTAATGCAAGGAGGGTGGATCTCACTGATGAGGCACTCCAGAGACTGCAGGCTGCTGCTAAGTGCTGCGGCGTGGCACAGGCTAGCACTGGGCAGCCCACAATAGAGATTTTGGTCTATGCTGTAGGTCTGGGCATGAAGAGGAGGGTGGTGCTGTGGCTGGCGGTGATATTGTTGGTTTGGATGGGGATGGGGATGGGAAAGCCCCATGTCTCTCGGCCTAACCATGCACACACCTGTCACCAGCTCCTGAGAAGCGTAACAGTCGCTGTTTGGAGTAGCCCTGACACTGTCCCATGGTGGAGGAAAGTACTGTCCCACAGAAAACTCCCCATGCATGGCAGCACAGTTCTGAGTGGAGCTGCTGACCCGCTCCTGTACAGTGGGATGTGGCCTATATGACAGGTGTGAGGTGCCTGGCAAAGGGAGGCAGGTTTCAGGAGACCCTTTGTGCCCCTGAGCACTGTTACATACTCCGTACATCCTAAGTGTTTCCTGTTGATAGGGCTGCTGATGCTGTCTTTGCGGAATTTGATGTTGCTTGTGCTGCCACACTGTGTAGTCTCCTTTAGCGATGTCTGCACTCTGTGTGGGTAGCACGGCTCCTGAGAACGCCTGGCTGCTCAAAGGTGGAACTCCCAGGGCCAGGTCTGAATCTGGATGAGCCACAGCAGCCACAGCCTGGAGATAGGGGCTGGCTCGTGCTTCACCCCCCAGCTGCAGGGCCTGGCTGTGGGGGACTCTCTTCATCTGCCTCATCAGGCTTTGAACCTCCACCAGCTCAGCCTGGGGGGTTAGGCTCTGATCTCCAGAGGCCATTGCAGCACTGGAACAAAGTGTCTCAATGGGCATGTCTGGGGGCTTACATGAGCTTATGTGATAGGCCTTGTGCCCGTGTGTGGTGAGTGTGTAGCCTTTATTGAGAGAATTACTGTATGGTGCCACAGACGTCTGGGTGTATGCATGTTTAGTCCTCTTGCCTTCAGAATTTTTCACCACTCCTTTGACTACCACAGAGGCCTTGATGATGGCTAGCAAGCCCTGGTACCCCCCTGAGTATGGGTGTGAATAGGGACTGTAGCATTGGCCTGTGGTGTCTAAGCCATTGACTGTTCTGTTAAGCTGTTTGTGTTGTGGCACCCGGATGTCAGATGGGAAGATTTTGATGGATAGTGGGCTGTTGGCTGTCTTCTGTGCAAAGGCATCCAACTCTGCGGGAGAGGGGTACCGAGAAATCATGGAAGCTGGCTTGCCTGAGAAGGAAGCAGACAAAAACAAATGATTTTTCTACTTTACCAAATAAACCTAAAAAAAAAAAAAAAAAAAAGTAATACTCGAATGAAACATTGTTATCTCTATTTTCCCGAACCCATTTTAAGCATTAATGATACACATCAGCACATCTCATAAACCAATTTAGGGAGGGAAACACCTCCAGCACTGTTGGATCTGTGCTTGATGAAATTAATTCAGAGTTAGTTCAAACTGGAATTAGTTTACCCAGGGAAATCAAATAGAAGGTCAGAGGTGCCAAGGGAGGAGAGGGAAGCTAATTTTACTACAGCGACTCCAATGAGATTCATTTGATGACATTTAGCTTTGAAACCACTACAGAGAGAACAGAAGAAATTTTAAGAGCTGCCTTAGACTCATCGCTTTCTTCTCTAACTTTCTGTTAAAATAGGAAAATTGGAACTGAGTAGCACGGTCATTAATATCTGATTATGATTTCAGTATGATAGTACTTAAGTAATTTGCTTAATTCTCACTATACATAAACATTTTCTCAACAATTATAAATGTTAACACCTTTATGCAGATGATACTGTACTGTTAAAAATCTTCATGTTGCCTTTTACTCATCATCAATTTTAGTAAATTTCAAACTCATTAAATCCATCCATAGATAAATATGTTGTTTTCAAAATGTAAAACTAAACTCCCTGACCCTCACATCATTACCCTACAAGGCATCCCCAATGAATTAGTTTCTGTACATAAGCACCTTGGCATTTGGATTGATGAGAAATTTATTTTCAAGAAACACATTGGTAAAGTGATTACAAAATCATCAGAATGAGCTGCCCTCTTAAGCAATATGTCTTCTTTCCAGATTTCTTTGAGAAAACAGGTTGAAGCAATCTCTCTTTCCGTTCTGTGCAGCTTTGTAATGATTTAATTATTCCCACTGCCTTCCTATGACACATTTACTTGATAGTTATATGAACCTGAACAGACTCTACTGTAAAAGCATGAAGTCTAATATGTGAAGAAAAAGTTGAAGCAGATGGAAAAAGAGCAATCACCAAGAGGATTGTTGATTGAATGGTGTGCGGGAAAGCTGAGGGGACAAACCAGGATTGGATTTAAACACTATTATTCAGGCAATTTCATGGCTGCTTAACTCCTAGCGACAAACGAAAGGTGGAAAAGGTACTCCATTTAAAAACTATAAATCACCTGGTAGAAATTACCACCACCCTTCAGAATGACACTTTTATGGAATTCCTGACATTAATAAAAAAGTGCTAAAATTAACCCAGATCGCACTGTCGTCAGTAGAAATCATAGGAGGCAAAAGAACAAGGCGGTAATCTGCAATAAAAGGGAGAAAAACCAAACAAAACACTTCATTTCATTTCCAATAACAAAACCAATTCCAGTTATGCAGGGGAGACTCACTTGTTGTTCCCATTTGAAATTGATTTGGGAGTTCATTTCATTTCAGGCTCACTACAGTGAGCCCCCGACTGTGAAAATGATTCAATCTACAAGATCCATCTCATGAAGGAAATAAATTGGGTGTTTAAAATGGAGGGAGGAGGTAAGGTGGAGGGTTCAATCCATCCAGCAATCTCTCAGTGGAGCATAAGGAACAGCACCATGGTGCCAGCAGCATGAATGAATTCTACAGAGAAATACAACACTGCAAAACATGGCCTATTATGTATCACAGCGTAGTGCTGCTACAGAAAACAATGACATCTGGGATGCTGAAGACGTGTATATAGAACCTCAGGATGCAAGCCCCCTCCTCTGTGGTTTCATTTAATCCTACATATGGAGGAAGAGCTAACAGGAAAACTAGGCCACAACTGCCACAATGCTTTCTAGTCTTTAGCTAAAAACTGAATATTCATAATCCTAAATGCTTGGAAAGAGAGGAGGATTTTTATTAGTAGGACCCCTCATATTCAATACAGTAGGCCAAAAATACAATTTACCCAGGATGTTTGTTTTTTTTTTTTTTTTTTNTTTTTTTTTTTTTTTTTTTGCTGCAACCTGACAGACAACTTGTAATTGAGACATCACTATCCTTTCCCTGTTGTCTTTCACCTAGTAGTAGCTGCAGTTTGCATTTTAACTATCTAAGGTAGGACCTCAGGTTTAAAAGAGGAAATGATATGTTCACAACTAGCCAATACAAAGAAAAGAAAGGTTGGCATTTGTTAGGTGGACCTTTAGAACTTGTATTTGAGTCCCCTAATCTAAACTGGTTTCTTGCATTAGTGCACACCAGGAATGGCAGCACTGCACCAAACAGCATGTACTTGCTCGGGATAATGTTGCTCAACAATCAAAAATAAGTAATTTAAAGAAACAAGTCAAAGATGGTCACTATGGAGAGTGTAAGTGCTAATCCGTGGCTACGCAGATTGGCTTGCTGTTCCGTAAACACTTCAAACATTCCAAATGCTAACACGTCTTCACAGGGTATCTAAGTCCTCAGATTACAGCCCTGTCAGAGCCACGGAGACACAACACAGCTGTACCACCCACTGTGGCTCGCTTAATGTGGCACAACTAAAAGCTCATTAGCAACAGGCCCTCCCCACTCAGCATTCTCATGTTTATCACATGAGGGCCACCCCTGCAAGCGGTGCAAACATTAAAATAAGATATTTTTCCTGCTCCTGAAAAGAAGCCTGAAAAAAGCCCCAAAACTATTGCGTCACATGGGCATGATCATAGACACCACCACATTAAAGCAGAACTATATATGCTCCAAATAACATGTAATTGTTTCGATCTTGAGGCCTTAATACCAAAAAATAATGTTGAATTGCAGTGAACTGACAACAGCACTTTAATTATGTTTATGGCAATGTCATTCCTCATGACCTCCTCTGATTTCACTTGGCTTTTTGCAAACACAACTAAAGTCGTACCTAAACTGTGCAGCTCATTAAAGACAATCTGGCACTGTCTGCAGATGTGAGGAAATCAAAGGGCCTGTAGTGCAGAGGATTCTGTCTTACCTAAGTCCTAAGTATGAAGGCCCAGATAGTATGAAACAAAGTGATAACTGATGTGCAAAAGTATCACTTCTGTGGTGTACTGCAGGCGTCTAAAAGACTCATTAGCACACTCTGAACTCAAGACACGTCTGAACTATAAATGTCAAGGCAGTTTTCACCTGAGATTTAATATTTTTTTTCTTCTGAGAATTTGTTAAACATTTCAAAACATGGCTGTTAGTTGCATTTTGGCCATTATACTGGAAACAAGCAAATAAATAACAAGAGCCACATTGTTTTTCCCAAAGTACTTTTTAGGCTACACCAGGTATGAGCATATGCTACTCTACATTAAAGCTCTATACTTTATTATTAATTCTACACGTCAGATTTGGCTGCTGCAGATACCAGGCATTTGGATGTAATTGCATGGAAATTTTGCAGTTTCAGTTCATTATTATTTTTAGGGTGCTTTAAAGCTTTTCCTCTTCTGATCATACTGAATGCCACAGTATTATTCCATGTAGACAAACAGGATATATCTACAGTGCATTACATTTCTGTTTGCCTGTGACCTTTAAGATGTAAAGATTTCTTTAACCCTGACACCATTTCATGTGTTTCTTAGTGGTACAGTACTTACAAATAAGAGAAGAAAAATCAAGTGCATAAAATGAAGATAAGGAACAAAAAGAAATTTGAGGTTGTTGTTCACATGACAATAGGGAACTAAATGGCAGCTATGTGATGTTAGGAGTGGTACAGAGAGGTAATTAGCAGTCTGACCTTAAGCATTTAATCAGCCTGAACCTGCAGCCTGCACAGTCACACCTCAGCCCTGACAGAGCGCAGAGGGGCAGAGGCACATAAAAAAAAAAAACGTGATCTAAAATGGAGTCATGGCATCATGCAGTGCTGACATATTTTAACTCTTTGACCATTTTTTAAATTTTTACTTGCTTTTTACAGGCCTCATTGAGGACAATTACTAGGTATTCAAAAGCTGTTGGTGTATTTCTCTCTAAAATTGACAGAATGACATGATGTGCGATGTATCGAGATTGATATCTGTAATGGTCCCACTGGTGAGCCTTGAATGTTTGTGGGCAGACATGAAACATGCTGCACAGCTGGTGTGGCACCATGCTGAGAAAAGCTGGCATGTTTTCACATGAAACACCTAATCCTGATTTCCTCTTTCCATGCAGGAGATGTGCTTGGGGAGAAAGAGTTGGGCGTGGGAGCCAATATTAAACTCCCAATTACCACAATTTACCAGAGGGAAGGGGGAAAAATACAAAATCATGGCCTGTATATGGTTTTTCATAACCCTGGTTCCACCCCCATACAATCCCACTCAATGCCTTCTGTCACTTTAAGCTGGCTAATCTTTTTCCCATGGTCACACTTGAAGCAGTTCCCTCCAGATTAGACTGGAAACCTCATTGTTTCGGAGCTGTTTGAGTTAATCACTAATTTATGGGCAAAACAAGCCCTAGAGGCAGAGCTGAACACTGGAGTTGGATAAGCTCATTGCTTTTCCAATACCATGGCCTCTCTTCTGACCCCAAACATGAGGAAATCATTAGAATGACTACTACATATCCCTTCCATATGAGGTAAAACAAAAATTCATAAGATAATCCCAGTTAATAACCAAAAACAGCCAAACAAAAAGACTTACCAATGACATTTTCATGCCATTTTAAAATCATCAAACCCAAGTATCAGCTCCAGGAACATGACAGAACATAATTACAGAACAATGCTTCTCAGCAGGCATAAATACTTGTTTACCACACCAACAATCCCGATCTTTAAAATGCTCTGTCCTACCTTCAACAACAAGGGACCCAGCTCACCACAACCCCTACACGTAAAACCTATGTCTTCGTTGCCATGACAACCTCCTCTATGCACCCAGTTGGCCCAATAAGCCCAGTCATTAGAACCATGTAATTAATTGGCCCTGCCTTCATTCATCTGGTTTGAGCTTTTGCAAGTAAAAGCTGTTTAGGCAGAGAAAGGATTCCTAAACTAACAGCTGCTAACTGGAAATAAAATTCTGAATACCATACATTTTTCAGAACACATATCAATATATGTAAATATATGTAATTGATATGCAGTGCTTATGAATTTTTATAACATTTTATAACCCTGACTCATTGTCAAACATTCATGCAACACAACTGAGTCATGTGCAAGCCTCCTCTCTGTGCATAGGCCTGTGCTCTTAATAATATCACAATTAAGATGCAGCGTCAGCAGCCTTCATATCAATGTACCCATATAAATAGGTATTAATATTTATGCCCTGTGGGGTTAACAGGGGGGCTGCCAGTTAATATCTCTACGTGGAACAGAGAGAGAGAGAGAGAGAGAGAGAGAGAGAGACATATTGCTNCAGTTAATATCTCTACGTGGAACAGAGAGAGAGAGAGAGAGAGAGAGAGAGAGAGACATATTGCTGGATTACCACAAGGGTCCCACTCAAGTCAAAGGGTTCACTCTACCTAGCAACCACAGCACTATTTGACATGGCCAAAGTGGAAAAAAGCAAACATGGACATACTGACAACAGATACATGCTCTTAACGCTCACCCACACCAGGCACTCCCTTCACTGCTCCTTCTGTAAACACAAACAAATTTTAAAAAAGATACTCATTCAGCCCTTTTTCTTGTCTTCCTCTTTCCATGCCAAAACAGAGTAACATCAGGGCTGAACATTAGTTATGTGTGATCGAGGAGGCTCTGGCGGATATTTCTTTACAGCAGTGTCACTCTTCATTTATTTCTGTGCCACTTGGCCCAGCTTGGGCAAAGTTTCCCTCTCAAACAAGCCTGATCACAGGCCATCAGCGTGGGAAAAACACTTCCAGCCCTACTTTCATGCTGAGAGATAGCAGAGATGGCATTCGCTCTCATCACACTCCCAAATCTTTTACACGGGTTTGTGTGGTTGAGGACTTTCATGTGTCGCGCCACGCATTTATTGATAGCTAAAAATGGAAATGGCTTTAAAAAGCATCGCAGCAACAAAAGACTGCCCTTATTTTACTTGATCCAATTATGACTCCTTTAATGAAGAAGCCTGGCCACATAGCCAGGACCTTCCTTAGCAATCTATTCCCTGCGGCTGTGCTTGAAATGCCAGATGAGAGCTGGAAGCAAGAGGGTGCTCTGCTGTGCACAGTCACTGTACATGAAGCCCAAAGGCGGGAAAAGACCCTGTAGGTAAACAGGATGGGAAAGGCACCCCTGGCTCTGCCTGAGGCAAACCAGGGCCTTCTGTTCCAGCATTTAGCAGACAAGTGCTCCACTGATTCCTGATTAATATTTAATAACAAAAAAGACAAAGAGGCATTTCATTGGCAGAGAGAAATGAGGACGATGAAGAGGTTGAAGTAATGAGGGCAGGAAGGTCCAGCATTTCAAAATTGACTTAAGTTGGTGATGCACAAGATTGGGGTTCAAGGAAAAAAGAACTGATAAATTATAATTTAAACCCCTCAGCAAAGCTTTGTCAAAGAATTCATTAAAAAAGCACACAATTATAAATCAAGGGAAAGTTGAATTGAGGTACTGCCTGCGTCGATCAATTTAGAATGCTATTTGCTGTGTAAATCAAACAACAGCTATTATTGAAATCACTACAAATCAGACCCAGCAAAGACTTATGAGCCATTAGATTATTAAAAAATCAGAAAATAGGAAACCGCAAAAGAACATAACAGTATGATGTCATGATGTGAATCTAGTCATGCTGAAAAACATGGACACTGTATGATATACATAAGAGAACAACACTGTTTGTAGATATACTGTATATAATCACATTTAATAAGATAAGACAGTCCCAGAGGTATTTCAACCTTCAATTAGTCAATCATCAGTCAAGATGGCGGCTACAAATAAATCAATGAACACTAGCATTTTCAGAATAAAAATGTGAACATCATTAGTTAACCTGCATGGCAGAGTTGATTACCATTGTTACTTCAGAGTCCACTTTGACTTGCACTCATTCTCACTGCAGGAGCACACTGATTAGTAGCCTACTTATAAAAGTGCTGTCCTCAGGAGGCCAATTATATAAATTATAGCACCTTCCTTCATCAACTTCAAAATGTACTTCAAAATCATTTCAAATAATAACTTCAAATAAGTTCTCAGCTCATCAACATGTAGTTCCAGTATGATCCTTGTGAGCACTGTGCACACTCAGTATGCAGGGGGTCAAGCTTATTAAGGAGTGTTTAATTTAGGACCAGGACCAAGATTCTATAAATTACAGATTTTGTACCTCTATGAAGGTTCTAAGTCATTCAGGTCATTGGATGTTTAGCAGTAGTACTTTAAGGCTGCAGGAAGCTTCATCCAAAGTGCCTGTCAGATAGCAGCAGAAACCCCTTTTTGATGGTCAAATCGGAACTTTTTGAATCCGCCAGTCTGTAATTACAAAGACAAAGACACACGCACACACCACCCCTTCTCTCTCCATTACGGTAGGTTTTCCGTCCCACCTTCCATTGTCGGTATGCTGAAAACACAGTTGCTTTCGGACAGGCTAGGTCAGCTGAAGCATACTGTGGCCTTAAAGAGTACAACAACTCTCACATGACTGCCATGTGACCCAAAGAGTCACCTGGCCCAAGGTGTGAATGACTCTCAGAGGATAAATGCTAGTTTGCTGCCCACCACTGACTCAGAACTAAGTCTGCAAGACTAAACATCAAGTCCAGTTGCCTATTTCTACTGCTAGACACTGACACTAGTGAAAAACGATGCTACGGCTCTGATAAAGTGTGTGCTTGGGATGTCAGGTTATCTGTAGGTTGCTTGTTCTCTCACGTATTTGATGCAAACTCACCTTTTTTAGTGCACTGCTGCAGTGGTGGCAGTGGCAGCAGTAACGGGGGTGGTGGTCCATCAAGGCTTTTAGGTGTGTAGGCCACACGCTGGGATGAGAGGTTCTGCTGTCTCTGTAAACAGGCCAGCATGATGGTTCACTGGGGCTGCAGGGAGCCTTGGTAAACCTGCTAGAATAAAGGAAAACCACATTTTTACTTCTTGGCCAGAAATGTATATGAAAAGACCACGATTCTTGACGTCTTCACCTCACATCTTTGTGACTTCGCAGCTAAATAATAAAGATGATAAATAGAAAGAAAATACATGCCAACTTTAGAAAAATCTCATTCTAAGCAATAGATACCAAATTTTACTTCAAACACCAGTGTGATCCTGGAATATAACTTCAAGCTTGCTGACAGATGAAACCCCGTAGGATTCTCTTCTTTCAAAAACATCTTTCACACTTTACTTATAAAACTCTGCAATCACTTGGGTCCTTTTACCATATTAAAATTCAGGAGCTCCTCTTTGAACTGCCGAGACTGTGCATTTAAGAAAGTAATATCCCTTAATGATGACTCCATTTCCTCTTTCTGCTTAGCTGTTATGATGGCTCTTTCCTGTTACCAACCTTGTTCTGTCAGCTGCAATTGCACAGATCATTTACAAGGCCTCCTGTGGCCCTCCGGCTGCGTGTTTCAATTTGTAACTAGCCCTGAGAACCGCACTTCTTGTTCTATGAATTTATGGCAGTATTGATTAGTGGAGAAAGCCAAAAGCAGCTCACTCCTTAAAAAAGGTTCTGCTGTTTGCAGAGTTAAGTACTGTCAGAGGTAATGAGAGCCTGCGTGTGGAAAAAGAAGCAGCCTCTCCACAGCTGTGCCAATTAGAATAGAAAGCCTGGTATTAATGGATCATTTCACAGATAACCGCATTTAATATTCTTTTTGATTATCTGATAGTCAGCAAATCTCTATGCTAGCACTGCAAAAATAGAAAACTCGAGGCTACAGGCATTACTGTGCGTGATTTAGGTGCAACATCTATGCTAAATATCTCAGACTTATGGGTTATAAATATTAAAAGATTTCCCTTCAATTCAACGATTAGAAATGGTATGGAAACAAAGGATTTCGATTATGATGCAGTGCCCCTCAACACGGCTAATATGAGCCTGCAGCATCCTGCTGTCAGATTGCCTTTATCTCTTTTTTTCTTGCTCAATTTTACTTTGAAGGTTCTGCAGATTATTGTTTTCATTTCTCCCTCAGGGTCCAGAGAGCAGTTTAAGTGAGTCAACCCCAGCACAGGGTTTTCAGTGACTATATAGAAACATGATTACCTTCATCTCAAAAGGAGGAAGAAACAGATAGACCTAAAAAGAGTCCCTCAGCTTTTCCTTTCTCCTATATCATCTCCTGTCAAACTCACTACAAGCTGTCTCATCTGAGCTCTCACATCTGAAGGACTAAAAGCCTTCATTTGGTCAGATTGCATTTTGTAAAGAATTTCATAACAGCCTGTCTATCACCACCTATTTGTCAAGGAGGATGAGCAGAAAAAAAGCAGAAAGAACACAAGAGAGATGATAGGTATCTCCAGGGAAATCCCTTCAGCAGCAGAAAATGAGACATAAATTGGAACACCTTCCATTGCCACCATAATTTGCAACAGGATGAAAATGCATCCAGGAGTGCATTATAATTCAGAGGACAGTACTTTAAAGTAAAAGTTTTACTGAGAGCGATTGAAAAATAAGACATAAATGTATAACAGATGAAAGATGCTTTCATCCTTCCATCTAAGCTTAAAATTTAAAGAGATGTTATGAAAACTTAAAATGCTTAAAAATGCCACCTTACTTTTGAGAAGAATTACCAAAAAAGGGCAAGAGACACGAGATCAAAGTCAGCCCAGGATGCATGATATCTAGGCTGTGATCCTAAGTGATTCTTAACAAAGTTCTGTGTCTTGCACTTTCCCATATGAGCCCCATAAGATATACTGAACAAACCACGTGCACACAATTGCAAGGATATGAAATTATAGTTTCAATATGACAAAGCAAACTTATTCTCAGCAATATAAAAATGCTGTCATCAGCATAATTCAAACCTTTAGGTTATTCCAAGCCAGTTTTCTTCCAATCAGCAGTTAATCTCAAATGCTACAAGACATTGTTTTAGAGGTTATATGCCAGCTGTCTAGCTTCTCCGTTTTCCTGTAATCTCTCTGACTTCCATGTCTCACATGTTAATATTTTCCAAGTCTTTTCCATCATGCACAATAGGAAAATGCCACAAAGTTTAAGCTGTGAAGATGTCTGATCATTGCCTCTCTTGGGTGACATCCATGCAGCTGATAAGCAGCGTGATGTGGTCCACTGAGGGTTTGCCAGAGAGATAAAGACCTTGTGCTTCACAGTCCATCTTCTGCCCTCAGTGGTTTTCTGATAAGGATGTTTTGACAGACAGATTGCCCTCTTTTATCAATGATGAACTAATTTTTTAGAATGTGAGGGAAAATAGCTTAAAAAAATAAAATTTCTCATTTTCTAATGGTTTCTGTCCTGGGATGAGGACAGGATGCTGTGTGAGGAGATAACAAGGTCCTTTGAGGAGTCACAAGGGCAAGGATGGGGAGACTGTATTATAGTTGCTGTGGTTTAAAAGTGCAGAGTGCTGATTCCTCAAAAGTTAAACTGAATTGAAATGGCATTTCTTAATGAAAAATACACCCCTCAGCAAATTTTCTTGACACTGCAATTCATATGTTATCAATCTGGTACTACTCTTTTTATATTGTAAAACGAATCCCGGCTTGAGTTAAGATCCTGACAATCGAGGCATTGCGAACCTATTTCTCATGATAACAAATACCCAGGAAATGTACTATCAAGTATATTAATTTAGTAGTTTATTAAAACAGAAAAGTAAAATGTGACCCCATCACCCCAAAAATCTCTAAATTATACATTAACTAAAACAAGAGCAGTTGTTTTTAGCTTGTAGCAGATTGCCCGAGGACCCTTCAACAAACATTAAATGTGCAAAAAAGGGCACTGAAATTACACACACACGCACAACCTCACCATTTTTCACACCTGTCCCTAATCCAACCATCTCAGCTCCAGTTAGCAGTTCTCAGAATCCTCAGTTAATAATTAGATGATAATGAAAAAGGTTTAAGGCAAGCACCCTTTTCACTCTCTAGATGGATTAACATGTGAGTGCTATGGTAATGTTTTTCCCTCTTTATCAGCTCAGAAACTGCAGATGAGCAATACAGAAAGGAAAAGAACAGCAAAAGAGACATAATACGTTTAGGGACAAATAAAAGAGTAATATATAGGGCAATCATTTACAATAAAAGAAAGAAATATCTCACTTTTGGGGTGAAAGACAAATGGAATTACAATGTGCTTAGAGTATAATTACATCACTTTGTGTATTACGTATGGTGCTTATAATATGGTCTTCAAAGTAGGCACTGAAGGAACTTGTCTTCATTATAGAGACTGAACAAGGAGTCTGACATACAGACAGAATTAGCCAGCAGTGCTGCTGCAGCTGCTGGGTTCATCTCTGCATACCCCCCCCCCCCNCCACAGTGATCCTCCCCGACCCCCTCATACATTTTTAATAGAATCTATTACTCCTGGATTAGCCGATAAGAGCTGGCCTGGTTAAATTCTATAATAGTTTGCATAATTGGTATCAGAGCAGCACATAAGAGAGACCCAGATTTCTCCCTTCTCCTTCTCTGTTATAAAAAAGACACAAAGGTTCAAACGCAGGATAACCAAACAACCTGGAGCCACTCTGCTCTACACCATGAGAACACTCAAGGCCTGAGGCTGATAACAATGAGCCTCATTTCCATTGAGATTAGCTCCTGTAAAAGGTATTACAACAGCGTTAAACAGGCTTTCCTTTTTCAACTCACGCACAGGCACAAAATATATGGAAATACAATTGCTGGCCAATATTCAGACAGATGTCCACCTCATTCACTTGGATGTAAATTGTACAGCATTAATGGTCAGGTGTCTAGGATATAAATGGTAAACATAAACGTTTCAGTTTGTCTCATGTAAAATTTAACTGAACCACCTATCAGATGTTACAATGAAGCAAATGGTAAAAAAGTTCAGAAACCACAGATCTTCAACTCTATAATGACAATCATACACAATTTACAGGTTTACAGACCCTTCTCAACTATCTTACTTAGTTTCCTTCACAACTGCAAAGACTAAACAGAAAAAGAACACAGGTGATTCTACATATATATAAATATATATACAAATATAAGCTACATTTTAACCTTGAAATTGACAAAACACACACACACACCAAGGATTCCTTTTACAGTCATGCATAAAACTTGCCATCACCCCATTCATTCATTCCCACAATGTCATGGAAAATGTCAGTTACAGAATGAAAAGTTATGTCCCCTTCACTTGCAATAACTGGAAGTGGTGATATAAGCAACTAATTTGTTCTGTGGCCTTTAGCGTCTAAGGTTAATGGTTTGCTAATGCTAATGCTAATGGTTTAGGATGAAAGACAGCCCAACTTCTCTGAACATGACCATAAATGATTAATTTTCTTAACAGCAGCTACATGATCTAGCATGAAACAGTGGGGGATATGAGGATTAAAGTTTGACAAACAACAAATCATTAATTTTGGTGTTGGTGTAGACCTTTTCTGTGAGTCTTTTTAGAAAACAATGTTGATATCCACAATATATAACTTATATGAAAACTGAGCTTATCATTGGAGATTAATGAATAGCTGGTATTTGTCATTTATGTATATTTTTATCTACACATTTTATTTGTGCACAGAGCTTTATATATTAATGTGGGATACACTAGATTAAAATTTAATACAATACAAATCTACAGAATTACCAGCAGAGGTTGTAATCCTCGGTTTGGTTTTAGGAAAACATTGGTGAATTGCTAAATAAATTGCTAAATATAACTAAAAATTAGTCCTCATTAATCCAAAGCTGCACTGTTAAATCTTATCTTAGTAAGTAGCCTTGGTAGGGAGCCTTGGACGCACACAAATTTGTCCTTGCATACGACCAGTGCCAAGGTAAAAGAAACGCTGCATGAGGTAAAGTCTGCCCAATACCAATGTGGCATTAAAGGGTAAACACAGCCTTATCTTATCCCAGAGCGCACACTGACACACACACTCAAATAACTAGAGATATGCTGTATAGCTTTTGGACAACTTTGACTTCAAAAGATAAAAAGTAGTGAAAGAGTAAGCTGTATTTTTTTTTTAGAGATATCCCTTTAAAAGAATCAAACTACGACTGAAGACAAATTTACATCTACCAGTCATCTGAAGCATGTGTGGAAATCATAGTAGTGCATTTTTTTTCTTGATCTATTACTAAAATTATAGAAGATAACAAATGACTGATTTAAAAATCGTTTCAATTCTGTATTTTATAAATTAAGTTAATCAATTGTGCGCTCAAGTTTTACTGTTGCGTCTATAATCTTGCATTGCTTGGCTAAATTTAACTTTCAGCATGAGACTGACAGAAGTGTTGCCCTTTGTAAATTCCCACCAATAAATCAATTCATACACACCAGATAAGACTGGACATGTACCTTTTCAAAAACCTCATGCAACAGAGCTTATTTTGGTTTCATACTGCTGTACTTTATTGAGCTTTAGTTAGCCAACATTACAGTTTGTAACACCATTTATAATTAACAATTCTAATTTTACAAAACTCACCAAGGAACGGTCCTCATAAACTCGAACCCACAAACACAATCTTCCAGACCAACACCTTCTCCCCAGACCCTGTGCTCTGGCTGTTTAGTATACTGTTACACTGTTAAGGGTCACTGATTCCTTGAACTCATTATAAGATGTAAATAAAATGTTCCCTTAGAGATAACTTAATGATGATCTCTCTACCAAGCATCACAAAAACATTGAGATGTTGTCAGAAAAAGCTCTTTGATCCCTGACCTAACTATGTCATCAGCTGGCTCCTTTCCTCTTTAAACCAGATAATGTAGCATCAAGTGGAATCTGGCGGCGTACACCATTAAGTTGAAGTAATGACTGAGCACCATTGTGTAGACAAAATAAAGACTACTCAAATTCCAAGTAAGACTAGCAGCCCTGTCCCCTCCCCAGTGACCTCAGAGGCCCAGTCCTTAACCTTCCACCTTTAACCTCCATCCCACTACAGCTTCATCCTATTAAAATGAAAAGACCAATTATTTCAAAAGATGGCAGATTGCCTGTAATTACATACGACATCTCTCAGCAGATAAAAAGGTGATTACTATGGGTCCATGGAAGAAATTGCTAAGCAACCAAGTCATTGACATTATCCCTGTAGG
Organism: Lucifuga dentata; assembly: GCA_014773175.1. Taxonomy (NCBI): domain Eukaryota; kingdom Metazoa; phylum Chordata; class Actinopteri; order Ophidiiformes; family Bythitidae; genus Lucifuga; species Lucifuga dentata. The sequence goes on along the minus strand of VXCM01000474.1, from coordinate 211,034 downwards.
ATGAGCAGAGAGGTTGGGCCCCTGTCATTTTTTCCAAGTCATTGTGCACCATCCTATCATGTGGTCTCTTAACTGTAGACTGCTACACATAAAACACAGTGTGTGCATGCAGTAACTATCCAAGAACAGGAAGCTACATGGTGGATGGTGGAAAAAACATGACCTTAAAAAGTCCTTAAACCTTGCTGAGTTATAATCATGCCAAAAACAAGAAAAGGTCATTCTCATGTTAATTCAGTACCCCTTGAGACCGAGTGAGCCTGGGGAAAATTCACAATTTATCAGAGCTTAGCTTTGCCACTGAGAAAGCAGAGGGGAGCAGGCAGCCAAATACAAATCCCTTCTCATCAGAGTTACTGCTGCGGTGTGATGTGAGATCAGAGGGAAACCCCAGGGATACGTACACATCCAACTGTTCACAATATCACCCAATTTACAGGCTTCTCAAACATGTTCAGGCCCAAAATGAGCACATTTCACACATAAACAAACCATCTAAACATAAACTATACTAACAAACATCAGCACAAAATAACCAGAAACCACAAATTCCCTTTAGCTTCTATGACACACATCCTGCACTACATATTCAACAGAAAGAAAACAAGATTGAGGCACTTTGCAACTGTGGATTCCATACAGAGTGAAAGAAAGACACAGACTAATGTGTTGAATATCAAACCAATTAAAGCAGGATATAAGGCACTTTTCATTTAAGGACATTAAAGGCCACACTATTTATATCTGGGGATAGGCTCCAGTTCGCCCAACTCTGTACAGCAGGCATAAAGAATGGATGGATGAATTGAATACATTTAAACTAAATTGTAAGAAAGACAGGACAGATGCTTCAAAATAATTATAACACGGCCACTGAGCCCTCACATATCATGCCCTTTTGGCCAAGGAAACAGGGCTGTAAGAGGACAATAAATTGCAACTGCACCCCATGGGAAGCTGTGACATCCCGTCTTTGTAGGCAATAAAGGATTTGGCACAGGCAGGCAGGCATCCAGGATAGAATTTCACACCTGGCCAATAATCTATAAGGCCCTCTGCTGCGGCTAACCTTCAACCTCAGCTGCCACCAGTGCAGTGAGGTGCGATGATCCCACCTCCGGCTTCAGACAATAGAGCTGGAAGCCTTCAGAGGCAGCTCTGAATGACCGATAATATACTTCAAAGCACTTCCTGTATCCACTGAGACTCCATGGATCACAAAAACCATTATCCACATGAACACTGGCAGATGAGACTCACTTTGTAGTGGCTCATAACTAGGAAAAAAAAAATCTGCGTTACGCATGATTATTGTCTTTAATCCATATAATAACAGCTATATATCTACTGTATTAACATGTTACTCTTTTCAGCGCATTTCTGGTACTAGTTATCACTTGTTATTTTAAACAGAATATTTAAATAACAGTTCTAACAGTTCAGGGACTCAGCCCATATAAATAAACATTAGCCTGAAGCAGCAGGACATTGATGTGTTATAAGGACGAGACGCTCCAATCCATTAGTGCGCACTGGGCATCTTTCTCCACTTCAGCGCTGTCGACCTAAAATCAATTCAGGTTCAATCCCGAAGTCATGTATTAAAACCGAATTTACTCACAAACCAAAATATCTTTCTTATTATGTTTGTCATATCTATGATTAAACGTAATTCGGCTGCTGTAACTGCAAATAAAATATTTTCCACACTAAAGCGCATTTTCTATGAGACTACAATATTTATTAAACATGCTGTATCAAGATTTAATAATATCATAAAACATATCTTACATAGTTTTATCTTATCATAAGGCTTGTTTATCTTTGGTTCGCCACGGCTGATTGGTTGTTCTCCTGGTCGGAAGGCGTATTTCCTCTGCAAAAGAAATCTCTGATTTCGCGATGAGAACTGGACAACTCTGTAGAAATATCCATTGATGACTCTGAATCCATTAACTGTACTTCGACATAATCAAAGGATACACATAAAAGATAAATTCACCGATTACGTTTTGTGCACAGCTACTCGTATCCCATCTCGACAGCAGACTGAGCTTATCTATATTCTCTACAGAGTGATGTCGGAATAAAAATGAGTCCTCTGTTCAGTTGAAACCGGCTTCTGACCAATCAATCAAGAGGGAATTCGAATATTCCCACGGCTCAGCCAATCGGATGGAAGAGAAGGCGGCTTCTGTGGTGACGTAAAACCCGTCAAAGTAAGCACGTTGCTGTTTCGCGGAAATATTTAAAGCGAAAGCGTCTGCTATCAGCAAAGCTTATGTTACAGTGAATGGAATACGTATTAAAAGTTAAAATGTACCAGGAAGCATGTTAGAAATTAGTTATAGTAAAACGGACAAGCACCCATGTGGAAGGCTTGTAGGGAACTTTTCTGACATCCACTGGCAAGAAATAATTATATAATTTTTAAAAACAAACTCAGGTTGCAAGATCATACATTATCCCATTAATTCTTAGAGAAATATTCTTTGACACCCACACACAACAAGTACGAATTTTATAAAAGACTTATAAAAAAAAAAAATGTTTATTTGTTCTATGGTTGTACTCACACTATCATTTTCTGGAGAAATATGGAGGATTTTATGCTGACCATGCACAACATGTAGGGGTCACAAATACTATTACTTAAATTCCATATCCATAAACTTCTCTAAATCTCTCTCTCTTCCTTCAGTGAATTTATCAAATGAATTTGGAAATTATATTGAGTCTCTAAATCCAAAAATTAAAAATACATTTAATCTGCATTGTGAATTATTTAAAATGACTCAAAATACATAATGTACTTGCTGGTTGCATAATTAATTGTACTAAGATGTGTGATTGTTCCTGCTTATTATACATTTTTGGCATGAAAAAAATACAATTCCATTCTTGTCAAACTAGTGACAATATCTGTATCACAAAAGATTATCTGTACTGTGTGTAGTAGGGATGTCAGAGTTTGTTATAAAGACAAAAAAAAAATGTTGTCAATCACTTGGTGTCAAAAAAGAAAATGCAGTAATGAATAGGCCAGGACATTCAGTGCTGTGAGCATCATAATCCTGCTCAAATACAAATGGCCTCTGTCCTGCAAGCTTTTATTTCATCTTGAAAGCTCATAGCTCTGCTCACATAGATCAATTTCTACAGCTCAGCCAATCAGCATTGATAAATTAGCCATCAGGCATCATTAAAGGCCCTGCACACCCACACAAGTGTTTTCAGTTATTCTGGCTGATTAGACCTCTTTTCAGATTGATGTTAGGTGGAGGCATGCCTGGCAGTTTGTTGGGATCATCAACTTCCTATAATAATAATCATAAAGGTTTAACTTATCCTGCACTAACAGGTGCAGCAAACCTAAAAGAGGAGTCAGTGAATATATCATTCAAGCACAGTCTGTATTGTCCCACATAATGCTGAAAAGAGGTGTAATCAACCAAAATAATTGAAAACAGGTGTGGGTGTTGGTCTTTAATGTTATTAGTTACACCTGTGCTTTTTGCACTATAAAACAAAAAGACTAACAGAAGAAGGTCTATGCAACAGAACAAGTGTTTTACTGCAAATGTTGTCTCCTTTTCTTTCATGACAAAAGTCTGTGACACAATGATGCTGAAAATGATTGAATTTGAGTTTACGTGTGTGTATAAGTGCATCTGCTTAGTGTAACCTTGATTCCTTTTATCTATTGTTCTTTTGGCAGTTCTTTACTTCTTTTCATTCTTTTTTCTTTTATGCTGTGTTGCATTTGGCATTCTACATAAACATGCCTCTCCTGGCCTTACTGTGAGGGCCAACACCTACAGAACTGTAATGACATACTAGTCCATCCAGTTTGCATTATGAATTATAGCATGTGACAACTGGGAGTTTGCTTTCTATGTTGAACATACAAATGGATTTTCATATTGTATAAACCTTTCTCACAACACACATTTTAACTTGGCAGCTGGAAAACCACAGGTGCAACTAATAACATTAATGAAGTTTTTGTGTAATTTAGGGGTGCTTGAGCTGGCATGCACGATACCAGGGCTTATAGGCATTGGCACATCTGAAAGTTAATCGCCCATCATTAAAGTTATTAGTTACAACTGTTTTTGGCAAGGCACAATGTCCATCCTGAGAACACTCGTTACAGTTTGCTTCCTGAGGTTGGTACCCTGAAGCAGGATTGTTTAAAGTAGAAGCATTTATCAATATAATGTCCAATTGTCTTGAGTGTTACCCTTAAGGACATGAGATATGTGAAACATTGTCATAGAAAAGACAATGTAAGCTTGAATCTAATAATGGTTCCCTATGTCTACCAAAATGAACATGTTATAAGCCTTAATGGCATCACAGAATGGGGCAACTGCCTTATAGGAGAACTAAATGTACCTGTGCATGTGAGTGTGTATGTTAATATCTCTGTGTGTCCCAGTCAATGTGTCTACATGAGCTGTCACACAAAAATGATTCCAATTCTAGCATATAGCTGATGGGGCGAAACATTACATCCACCTCTGCTTTTAGCTTTTGGCTCCCTACTGTCATCCTTGGATTTTTCAGCTATGGCCTCACATCCTATTTAGTCAAACATGCTGATACAAATTGGCACCCATTTTTCAGCATTTCAGTGTGCTTTTATTCTCTGATGCTAAATTATACTTTGAACACACTGTTAATTTTTCCTCATTTAATGCACCTTATTGCACTGATCTGAACTCCTGTGAAAATGACAGATTGAACTTTTTACTCAAATTTAACCCTTGATTGGCTCCACCTCAAAGACAGCTGTTTCATATTTGCTGAGAAAGACTGTTGCTGTAGGTGCACACCAAGCAAAATGACTTCAAGCAGACATAGTCTAAGCCACTATTGCTGCAAGAAATAATATTGAATTGTTAGTTGACAGCTCCCTGCATGTCATTCTTCAGTATGAATGAGGCCTGCAGATGGCAAATGAGGTTACCATGCCAACTAGTGTCCTTATATTGAACGCTGAAGAGGCAGATAGGGAAATATTCTCTAGTTAATCATGGGTTATTGTAGCTATATTACCTCAAAAGGAAAAGGAATCCACTTTCATCATGTGCCCATGGAACATATTATGCCAATATAACACTGGTCAATCCATCTGTAGCCAAGCACACAATGGTGCCTCTAGAATCCACATGTAGTTAATTTTCATTTTGCAAAAGCATCACACAGCAAACCTGAGCCAAGAACCCTTTAGGTTCAAATATATCTCTTGTTGATCAAGCCAGCAACTGTAAATTACATAGTGCATTACCCTCTATTATAAAGTAATTATAGTGTCAACCTACATTATTCTATATCTATTTTGTTATGATTTGATGGTAATTGGACGTTAAGTGATTCAAAACACATCCTCCAATCACATCCTGCATGTGTGTCACAATCAGTGATTACTAATTTCAGACAAGAATAATGTGTATACATATTTCAAATCGGGCACTGAATTAGTATATACTGTTTAATCTATTTAATGTTAATTCATTGCACATATTTTCTTCTGATTGATGATTTGCATCAGAAAGAAAAAACATAAGGTTTTTGGATTTTTATTTGTAAGTATTTGCATACCTTATTGAAATTGTATCATTCAGATCTGCTGGATGAGTTTAGTGACTTTTTACCACAGAAAAACTGATAGCTTTATCCAGTGTCAGGAGTAAAAGATAATTTCATGTAGTTAATCATATGCAGAGGAACATGTACTGTAAGTATCACAACTACTGCATAAGTTGTTTATGTCAAAAACATGCTACCCTCATATTGATTCTATATGTAACAGCATAACTAACACAATGGAACAAAAAGATTGGATAACCTTAAATCATTAAAGCAAAAAAAAAAAAAAAAAAAAGCACGGTATATCTACAAATTAAAGTCTTATTCTGTTTGGACCATGTCATCCTGTCTTTATGTGATGTCAAGCTCTCCCTCTTAAGATGGCCCTCATCAGACTTAAATGAACCTAGCAGTGACAGTAATAAAGAGCTCCATCTGTGCCTGGCAGGCAGACGCAAATGAACCAATTAAATTCGATGAAGCCTCCTCTTTCACCTATTGGCAATGGCTGCCATCATTTCAGTCATGATGAAAAGGAGAGGGAGTGCAAGGGTAATTAAATATCTGCAGAGGCCAGGGGCAATCCTAATAACTCTCTGTAACAAGCCTACAGGAGACGTTATTGCTTTAGGGTTCATACAACCCAGAGCATGTCAACATTAAAAGAGACGACTTGCTGTATGCAAACATTAAGATGGTTAAAAGGTCTGTATTGTCCAAAGAGATATTTTACCTTGTGGGGAGATCTATTATAGTGTTCAGAAATAAGCACAAAAGCTTTGCTGTTTTTATGCTATTGTTTATGGGCCACTGAATCAGGTTTAGTATTTTGACAGTCCTCCATATTGTAGCATGTTGCCATCTGCTGGCAAGAGCACGCTTATGCAACACTATTCTGGTGTGTATGTGGAACGAGGTGCACTGTGCATGCCCCAGTTCTATTGCTGTTATTATGATAGTCTTATTTGAAAAATGACTATTAGGGGCTGAATTGATAGACTTCCTATACAGATGTAACTGGAAGATGATGTCCGACTTGAAACAGAGCTTAACTATGAGCTTAAAATTGTCATTAATTTGGACTAATGTATGGGTATAATCTTTCAATTGGATGTGAGTATCCAAAATTGTAACCTGATTTATAAATGCTATATTAGATGGTGATGATGATGATGATGATGATGATGATGATTATTATTATTATCATTATTATAACTAATAGGCTATTGATGCCAAGGTTCAGTTTCAATAACCTCTTCATAAAGTCATATGAGGGTTAATCTGGTTAACAAAAACAAAACAAAACAACAATTTGTATTATGTTATAAAACTCCAGCTGTACAAAATTAAATATCTATTCCATTGTACATTGAGCGAAACATATGATTCACAGCAACAGGTCTTACAGCTGCTTTCTTGGCTTCGTGTGTGGACCAACTGATGTGGCTGGGTTGGCCCAAGGGTATTTAACTTCACCTGCGACTTGTTTTAGATGACGACAAATACTTTGCCTCAGGGACAGAACTGTTTAACAACCTGAAAATACTTCATTACCCTAATCATGAGCAAATGCAAAGAAACTGGCTTGTGGATATGGATATGTAAGCAAGTGTAAAGTGTAAAGACTCCAAATGTGGGAATCTTTACCCTGGGTGTATCCTGTCAGGAAACTCTCACAGAGAGAACGCCACAGGCTAAATATTTAATATTTTAAAATTACATGTTGTTGGAGCCATGGGTTACGATATAAACAGTTCTACTACAACTTCAATGTAGCACACTTAACTAGGGAGGTAGAAATGCACGAATGACGCAAAACCAATGGTAAACTTTTGCCTCGCTGCAAGACATTTGCTCTGTACGTTCCTAGGGCAACAAGCTGAAGCTTCGTTCTAAAGGATCATGGGAAACATTTAAGCTAGTGGAGCGGAGGGAGTTTCGAAATATTTTATCATTAGCAGATGGTATTACTTATGTTTAAATCACGGTTTCCACTGTAATTACGTACATTATGCATGAGAGTAAAACACTTGTAGCTGAAATACGTAGGTTAGGGTTTTCCGGGACCAGTGCTCTACGAAATAAGGAAAATTAGCTAGGTGGCTAGCGCTAGTTGCGGTTAGCTTGACTATGTTCAAACCTTACTTAAACATTTCAGTTAGTTTGTCGAGTTCTGTTAAAAAAAATATTATATTACAGAGAATAACTGTGTTTTAATGTTTGCTACTTAGCTAAGTTAAGTATCGTTTTACTTGTCCGTTTCGGGGAATCCTGCAGTTTTGATGACGCCTCTGCCTCCCTGATTGTGCGATCAAGCTGCAGAACTGATGCTGACCTTCAACATGGAGCTAAAGCTGGAGGTTGTGTTGTCATCCAGCATCAAAAGGAAAAAACCATGGCCGCGATTCTGCTGGCTTGGGCAGGTAAGTAGAGCAAAATGTTTAACTTTTGAAAGAAATAGCTTGATTGATTATCCAGGTCAGTGACTATGAAACTGTATCATGTCACTCTCTAGGAGAAGGAGTCTGTGTTTCTGTTAGATGACAAGCGGATCAGTGAGATCAACATGGTGTCTGGTCGCACCAAGAAAAAGACGCCTAAACTCCATCCCCTGCTCAACAGTGTGGTGACAATGACTTCATCCCACAATGGTAGGTTTAATGTGACATCTCGGCACAAAGCAGTGTTTCCAATCTGATCATGCACTACTACATTCTTGTTGTTTTTCAGGAATGTGGCTTTGTGGACTGTTGATCTCAGGAGAGCTTTTTCTGTGGAACAAAGACAAAGACTTATTGAAGACTGCTGCAGGAGCCCCACAAGTAGCTCACATGATTACTGCTTTTCAAGGCATGTGCACTATGTTTACATGTGTGTGAGGATCATTTTAAATAGTAATCAGTAGGGTTGCCTTGAGTTCTACTGCCTTAACATTTCTCAGTTTGGAAAGTTGTTTATTTGGAGATCCATTGGGGTCAGTTGCATTGTCTCGTAATATGAGGTAACTTTTAATATGCAGGAAGTGTAACTTAGCCAACTTAGCCAGTGACTGTGAATTGTTCATAGATGATTATATAATTTATAGTCATTGGAGCAAAGTGATTTTAACTTACAAGGTTCAGAGATACCCAATGGTCTGTTAGTTGTACAAGATGGAAAAATGAGGCCAATATGCAATGATTATGTATTTGCCGGCTGCTACTCCTAATTAAACTAGTTTGGCACCCACCCTTCCCACCGAATTTGACTCCCTCGGCCTGTCACCTCTTTTCAAATATTAAAAAGGCTTTAGCTCAAATCACTTTTGCCTCACATGTTCACATCATATCAACTGTGTAGGATTGTTTAGACAGCCAAAAAGAGCATTTGGGATAAAAATTGGGATAAAATCCCTCTATCGTCAACTGCAACACCTCTGAGTTTCACACCTATGCAATGCTCCAAACTTATCAATCAACTCACGTGTGTGTCTTTCCACAGGGAAAACCACACGTCTGTCTCTCCAGGTATCAGGAGATGGGATACGCGTAGTCCTTCTAACCATAACAGGGCAAGTGTTCCTATGGGAGTGTGTGGACATCAGGGAGTTAATGGGCCTACGGGATGGCACTGTCAGGGGAAACTGGGCGCATATACAGTCCCACGAAGATACCATGCTTCCTTCTTCACAAGACAAAGAAGCATCACAACACACCATATTTCTTAAAACAGAGGTCTGTATGCTTTAATTAGAATGTCTTTTTGTGTCAGAAACATGTTTGTGTATAATGATGTTTCACAGAGTAATACAATCTTACAGAGCTGTTCCTTTAGAATTATTATCTTGTATCTTTCTCCAAATCTCCTACACAGGCTATGGGTGACACCTGCATATCAGCTTTTGTATTCACATCTGGGGAGAAACTAGTTATCACCTTCCTAAAAATTCAGTGGGAAGAGCGACCTATGAGAGTGGGGTGAGTGCACAGGTGCAGGTGGTGCTCACTTTGGCTTTTTGGAGCAAATACAAGGAAGCTCACAACTTTGATCTTATCATTGACTGCAGTGTTTCTCTGCGTAGTCCTGTGGGATACAGCATACAGTGGGCCAGCAAAACATACCCCTTGTCTCGTCTCAGCCCACCCTGCCACCCAGTCAAGTCCAGGGGGACACTGGTGCCAGCCTTCTCTCCCGATGGCCAACTGTTAGCCATCGTCTTGAACCAGAGACAGCCTAGAGTGAGCATCCAGCAGTTATATGTTTACTTTTCACATCTTTACCTATTCCTACTGAGCCCATCACAGCAGTTTAACAGCGTACCTTAAAGGACCATACCATCCATTTTGCATGTTTGAGCCTAATACATTCAATTTTCATACAAGTAACATACTGACAATCATTTCCCAAAGCATACTACTAGAACAGTGAGTTAAAAAAAAGTTTTCCTACCTTCCAGACCACCATTGGTTTAAATTCATTCTGGTACGCTAATAAAATCAACTTGTTGATACTTGAAATGCTTGGGATAGGTAATCCATTATCGTGAACAACATGTGTATTCAGGTTTTTGTTAGAAGTTATGTAATTTTAGCGTTTAAATGCAATAAAAAGCGCGGAGTGAATGTATGTCTCACTGGGGAATATAGTCCCAAAAGAAGATGTTTATCGAAAAATTTAAAGACTGTGACTTCATAAGGCTGCATAACTATTAACAGACGAAACATTGATTTTTAAGGTGGGTGTATCGCTTGAATATTTGATTTTGAAAGGTTAAGAGAATTTGCAAAATATCAGGAAAGCTGAAATACAGTTTTATCCTTTGGGAGATGATTGCCTTACGTGTATGAAAATTTAATTGAAATTGTCTCAAACATGCAAAATGGGTGGTATGGTCCTTTAATGCTAATATAGAAATGTTTTGTGTTTTATGTTTTTTTTTAACATAGGCTACACAGGTTTTGTTTGTGAGCACACAAAATTTTGTCTCAATTTCAAGTAGCCTTGGAGGGTGTGGAAGCAAGAACCCGAATATCCCCGCTAAATATATAAGGTACAGTCTGCATGAAACAAAGAGCATTTGGAATTATAAGCACATAATTAAATATCGTGATACTGTGGTTGCATAGATACTCTTAAAATTTGTGGGGGGAATTTGCTAAAAAGTTCTAGGAGTGGCTTTATTTTTCAAACTTGTCTTAAGCAGTAACAGGACATAACCCATGTAATCTGTTTGTAGCTGTTGGTGTGTTACATTACCTGAAAACACTCTTTTATTATTTCCTCTTTCAACTGTTTGTTGGGAAAGTATGTGCTTTTGTTTATAAGGAACTTTATTCATCTTCTCTTTTAGATCCTACTGGGTGGGCAGTGTGAGCTGGACACCATGTGGCCTTTTCTTGGCTTGCATTCTGAAGAGAGGCTCCCTCCTTCTGTTGGCTCGCCTTGGGGGGCTTCTTTTGCTAACAAGCTCTGGTTGCAGTGTGGACTTTGGGCCTGCACACTTCCTTCCTCTGCACCCACTGGTCACTTACCGGTATATGTTTGAGACATTTTCTTCACCACTCATCAGCCATTGATGCAAATCATTCATTTGATCATTGGAATTACCCTCTTAATTTTTATTTCTTATCTCTCAAAATTGTTGGCTGATTTCTTTCTTTCTTTCTTTCTTTCTTTCTTTCTTTCTTTCTTTCTTTCTTTGTTTCTTTCTTTCTTTCTTTCTTTCTTTCTTTGTTTCTTTCTTTCTTTCTTTCTTTCTTTCTTTCTTTCTTTCTTTTTTAACAACTATCCATTCTCTCTGCAGGCCACCAGTGTCTGCAGGGAGAGGGGAGGCCTCTCTGTCCAGCTCCAGCATGTCTATGCGGGATGTCCTGAGGCAACGATATTCTGTGACTTGGCATCCACGGCTGCTGTATCTTATTGTGTCTGATGGCTACATGGCCACAGTTTTGAGGGTTCTTGACAGGCCTTCCCCTTCACTGCTGCTGAAAACACTTCTTAAGGACACTCACAAGGACCTGGAGAAGGCTAGCCAGATACTGGATAAGTCACAGGTGTTACAATAGGGGCAAGAAAAGGCATCTTACTGACCTTCAGCACTGGTGGCATCTAATTTTATTGCTGCTATTGGCTTGCTCATTGTGAATTTCATGCTGTGTTCTGTGTTTTTACAGTATTTATTTTTCCATCTCCAATATACAGTATATGCTGAAAATGCAACTATGTGTGAATTTAAGAATTTCCTTGTCAAAATACCACCTCTAAGTCCTGTTTTGCATGGAAGCTTTAATTAAGTCCAGTGCTCAGATTCCTCTGTGCTGTGTTGATCCTTTCATCCAGCACTTGAGAGATTGTGGATATGGATGAGGTGTCTTTGCAATTGGATTTGAAAATCTGAAACCTTGGAACAAACAAGGGAATCTAAAATTTCTTAATACAAAAGGTTTTACCTTCAAATATAAATATAAGCAAAATCACGATTGGCTGCATTGATTGGCAAAGCAATTTCTGCTCTCATACCCATGTTACTCATTTTCTCCTTTTTTTTTTTTTNTTTTTTTTGTAACCCATTCTAACTTGTTCAAAAATGCACTTCAAGTGGAAATGTTTAAAACCCGCTGAATTTAGATGCATGTTAACAGTAAAGCTATTATTAGGTAACATTTTCCACAAGGCGTTTCTTGACATGTACTGTGTCCTCACAATAATTACTTTTAGATTCATACAAGGGTATGGTTGGAGTCGGTTTCTTGCCTGAATCCGGACAGCAGCCTGGAGCAGCTAAACCCCATTGTTACATCTGGTCTCAACACCACAGACGCTGTTATTTCACCAGCCACTGATGAGTCTACTTTGCCCCTTTTCCTTCAAGACCAGGGGACAATGAATAGCACCAGAGAGCTTCTTCAGAAAGTGCAGGTCTGTCAACTATGAGCTACAAACATAAAAATTTAGAGACCAAGTTTGGTGGAGGCTCTACACCTTGATGCTGTCTTGTGTGCACTTTAAGAAACAAGTGATAAAGGTAAAGCAGGCAAATGGTTATTACATGCATGTGCAATGATCTCATTACTCAAAAGCCTCAGTTTGCGTTTGAACAGTAATCAAATTGTGCCCACTGTATTTGTCAGCATTAGCATATTTTAAATTTAAAGGACCATACTGTTAATTTTGCATGTTTGAGCCCAATAAATACAACCCACACGCATGTTTATGGTCTGTCTGTGTTGTCTGCTAGGATTTCTTTGAGGATGATTCTGATTTAGAAGGACCACCTGCTGGCTCTCATAGGGAGGATGGGGGCCATTTGGAGTTTGCCTCAATGTTTGATACGCTACATGCCCTTGACATACCAACTGCTACAGGACCAGTTCCTGAGCCAGATCATGGAAGGGACTTTGCTGAATCAGGGAGGAAGACTCCTTCTCTTCACCGTGAACTTGGAAAGATCCAGGGTCGACTGTTAACAGCCTGGGCTTTTGGCATATCTCTTGGAAATGCTGTGGAACATAGAGGATGTCTGCTGCAGCACACCATCTGCTGTGTGGTTCGATTTGCTGCGTTACTGCATTTGATCCCACACACGAAGGTCTGCTCGGGGAAAAAGAAGATCTCGGTTTCAGCTTGCTTCCTTCACCTTCTGAAAGCTCTTTTTTCTTTTCTTCCCTGGGATGTCACTAATTCCAATGGGCCAGGCTGCCTGGGGTTGATGGTAGATCTTAGTAAACGGCTGATACGCCTGCTGCTAACCCCTCACCCAGAGTCCTCCTGTCAAGTATCATCTCATAATCTATCTACAGCTCTACTTATCTTGCAGCTGACCTCAGATTCCCTTGACCACACGTATAATCTCCAGCAAAGGGCTGTCTGGTCCTCTGCACAGAAGGAATCTGTTTCCCAGCCAGCAGAACTCTGGCCCTCCGATATATACTATGTGCCTCTGCTACAGAATGAGAAGGAAGAGAAACCTTTTGTACATCAGGGATGTCCTGTCCCCCAGCGACCTTCCAGCAGGTAGAGACAGCCCGTGTTTTATTTTATTACGAGAAAAGAGCCCAGTGTTTGTTGTTTAATGCCTTTTGTGTGTTGGGAAGCTGGAATGTAAGGCTGTCTCAAATTAATGCGAGAGTGGTGATTTTCCTTTTTGGACAGATTATTTGCAGTGTGGCAGTGGGTGCACAAGATAACCCAGCAATATGTGAATGAGCTGAAAGACTTCAAAGGCTGTGATGGATGGGAGGAGGAACAGCAGCAGGTGTCTGTCATCTTGTCCCAGATCCAGACAGCTCTTCAGGCTACTGGAGAGAGGCTAGAGGAGGGTCCTGCACTACTGAGTTACCCAGGTCTGAAACAAAAAGACAAATTTTGTCACGTTGTGTTGTGTGTTCACATACTTTTCTTTAGTAGATATTAGGACTGTACCTCTACATTTAAAGGACCGCACTGGCCATTTTGCATGTTTGAGCCTAATATATTCAATTTTCATACATTTTACATTACTGACAACCATTTCCTAAAGGATAAAACCATATTTCAGCTTTTGATATTTTGCAAAATCTCTTAATTTTCAAAATCAAATATTCAAGTGATACACCCACCTTAAAAAACAATGTTTCGCCTGCGAATAGTTACACAGCATTATGAAGTCATGGTCGTTTAAATTTTTCCATAAACGCAGGTCTTCTTTTGGGACTATAGGAAAGGATTCCCACTAGGAAGTGTTTTCAGATCACTCCATGCTTTTTATTGCGCTTAAATGCTAAAATTACGTAACTCTGAAAAAAACCTGAATACACATCTTGTTCTCGATGATGGATTACCTATCCCAAGAATGTTTCAAGGATCAACAAATTGATTTTAATGGTGTACCAGAATGAACTGAAAGTAATGGTGGTCTGGAAGTATGAAAAAAAAAAATTAATTCACTGTTCCAAGTAATGTGCTTTGGGAAATGATTATCAGTAATGTTACACGTATGAAAATTGAATATATTAGGCTTAAACATGCAAAATGCATGGCTGGTAAGGTCATTTAAATATTTAACTCATCTTTCTCTACAGGAGAACATCTTTTCCTGTTTGGCTTGTACTCAAAAAGTGTTGATACGTGGCGGTCAGAAATTTGGGAAGAGCAAAAAAAAGGCGAGAAACATGTCTTCACTTTTTCCATTACACCATGTGTCACATACAGTCCAAATAACTAATCATATGTTCTTGCTGTTAGATTGTGATCGCAGTGTTTTCCAGGAGACACGGCTGTGCCTGGCTCTTCTGTATGGACTGCTGTCCCAGTACCATCTGAGGGAAGCTCAGGAGTTGGGCGATCACATGGCCCGTCTGATACTGCACAGAGCTGGACACCAGAGGAACAATGTGACCTACGTAACAGGTCTGCCAAAGTCAATAATATCTCAACGTCACATAGGGTTTGCATGTGTCTCAAAAAAGAGATTATGATTGCCTACTCTAACATTTAGTCACACAATAACTGCATCTCTCAACCTTGCCCTTATGCTTTACTTGTGTGTTTTATTCAGACGTAACCCGCTGTCTAGAAGAATGAGCTGTTTTCATAATTTTCCCTTTATTTCTCTGGGCATCTGGTTATTCCTCAGTGATTCTACAGAAACGTTTTTCTGTGGATTTTAGTCATTATGTCTGTCGTGTGTCAGATGCTCTTACCTGGCTTCCAGCAGACCTTCACAGTGAGGCAGCTTTTGCAGTAGTTCAGACTCTGGGGAGATTCATGGCCTCTTACTTCACCAACCAACCTCTCTACATCCTGCCTCCACACAACGTGACAGTCCTTCCTCCACTACATCTACCTCATGGTATGATACCATAGTTTCCTGTCAGTTCTGAAGCTAGTCCATTGCTTATATTGCTAAATCTTAATATATCTTTTCGCAGGCCCCAATGTTGGGCGTTTGATGCCAATGTGCCAGGAGGAAGTGGCTAAGGCAATTCGAAGGCAGCAGCTGTCAGAAGTATGGACAGTAGACTATGCACAAGACCTGCTCCTGCTAGGAGGGCTACTTCCTGAGACCGTGTGGCTGGCTCACCATCTTGGGGACTGGAAGACAGCAGCCTCTCTGAGCGTAGCCTACAGAAGTTACTGCTCAAGCCACTATGACTTCACAAGGTCAGCATGTAATCACTGAGTGAATGCAGGATATTTTCTGTTACTGCTGCCAGTATGTGTCCAAAGTTTTAACGCTTTTATTTTAATAAGCACATTAATAGTTGCTGTGCCTCATTTATTACAGGCTCAGAAGGAGAGAGCTCCATCTCCCAAAAGCTTTAGAGCCAGCAATCATTTTTCAGGCTGAGCTTGAGTGTCTTCTCAGCAATAAAACAGACTCATGGGGACTTGGAGACAACAAAAGTGACAGAAGCTTTACAGGTTTGTGAAACCTCACAATTAAAAGGTGGTTACAACACACACACACTGTGGAATTTAAATTGATTTTTTCTATCAACTCCTTTTAATAGACCCTTTGGAAGGGGAAGATTGGCAGTTGTTACAGGTTTCCATACATGAGATTCTGAAGGCTTCAGTCATGGCTGGAGTGAATGTTCTATCATCACCCTTGTCTTCCTTGCTGGACACAGCTAAAGGTCTATGCTGTTGCCTGCCTACCTTGGTGCCAAATGGACTGTATCTGCCTTCCCCACCTCTTTATTGTCCTCAGCCTTCCCCCAACACACAGGTACATGCAAAGGCAGAAGAGGATCAACTCCAACTGTATGTTTACATATACAATCCATAGTTTTTACAAATGTTGTCTGTGTGTGTGTTTCTTGCTTAGGACCCTATAGGGACATTTGGGCAACTTACAGAAGTTGCATCACGCCACAAAGTGTCTGGGGTTCTCCAGAGATTATTGTTGCTTCTGAGATCTGCTCGTTGTTGCCGTCCTGCTGCTCAGTGGTACATTAGCCATTTGCGCCGTGCCAAACACATACTACACAAGGTACTTTTCACTGTTTTTCATTCATATAGTGCAGTTAACGGTGTACTGCAAAGTTTGCCTACTCGGTTGTGAAATACAGTGATAGAAAAAGTGTTCTTTGTTTTAATGCACCACACAATTTGAAACATTGCACATGCCTGTTGATTTTTTTCAGATCAAAAAGAAATACTCTTATTCTTCAGCTGATGAAGAAGAGAAGTCTTTACCAGAGGGCCTGGCGAAGTTAATCACCCGCCGTGGCTTCTTCAAACGGGGGCCTAAAGAAGATGGTCAACTAGATTCTGATATTATTCAAACAATTAGTAAGTTGGAACCACAGTGGAAAAACTAAACAACTCTGTCTTCAGGTAATACAATTTATTAGCTATATTTTTGCTACAAGTCTGTTTCAGGGAACTCTGTGGTTTGTGCTGGATGCTTCACGTCAGGGACCAGCTCTCTATTTCCTGCAGGAAGTATCAGGCTGCCAGACAGCATGGTAGAGCCAAACAGGTATACGGGTGTGTGAGTGTATGACATATTTGTACATAAGTATTTTCAGCCACCAGCTGAAGCATTTGAGGTATACTGTACGTGTCCCCTAGACACCTGGTGATTCAGAAGTGAGATCTTCCTGTGTGGATGCCCTCCGCTGGGCCTGTCGTTATCTACCTTTCTCTCACTTCCTTAATTCTGAGGAAATCCTCCAGGACATAGTACTCAGCCTTGTGTCTGAACTACCCCCCATCTGTCTGGTAAATCTACACTTCATTGCCCTCCTCTTACATAGTCATAATTTATTAATTGTAAAGAGAGTGACAATGAGTGCAGTCATTTCCCATCCTTGGCTTCCCATCCTTAGGTGGCAGACACACTGGTCCGAGCCTTCCCAGAGGAGGAAGAGTCTGTCAGAGTCCCTTTGAGAGAAAAGTATAACTCACTGTTGCAGAGACTGAGGCAATACACTGTCCTTGGTACTGCCACCTCTTTTGATAAACGGGTAGCTTTGAAACACAACACTTAAAGGATTAGAGTGCACCTTTGGACATGAGCCCACTGTTAAACTTAACTTTTAGTGATATCAGAATCATTCAGATGTTTGCAGTTGTAGCTATAAAATAGCCAGTAGTCAACATTTAAATGATATGCAGCTTGGTCTGACAGTTCTTTATAAACTGTATAACATAGGTGAAATGAAATACAAAAACCCCATGTTGAACCATATTATTTGTTAGAATTGTAATAATAACCTCAAGTAACATTTGGATAGTAATGGTTAAATATCATCTCTTAACAGAGGGTATCTTAAGTTTGCCAGTAGTGCAAAATCCTCAAAGACTTGCATATTCCTTTAAGTGGCTGTTTAATCAGAGTAAATGTGTGTGATTTAATCCATTATTTATTATCCATTACTTTACAGTCCTTTAAATTTCATGAATTATTAATGTCACTGTCACATGCTACCTCATCTCTAGAAGGGGAAAAGGAGGAGGGGAATGAACTGATAATTCTGATTCAAGACAAACTCAGGCAGAGGAGAAAGCATCATGTGCGTTTGCAGAGGCACCTGGCCCCACCTGAGCTCTACCTGTGGGAGAAAGAGGAGGAGGAAGAAGAGAAGTGTAGCAGACATGGGATGGACATGCTGAAGCAACTCTCACTGGGTACAAGTCTGAGTAATAGCACCCTAACTGACTGTGGGTACCCCACAGTGTGTAGTGATGGAGACACCGTGGAGAATACATCTGAAGCTTTTTGTCCTGACCTGCATAGCAGACCCAGATCCAGGTACTCAGCATGCCAAAGTAGCACTGCTGTTATAATGAGATGTCTTTATATTGTGGCTTATTCTGTGGTCTGTGTTCTTCTTTCCAGAAGCAAGAAAACTAAGATACAAGACAGAGAAGATGCGAAGAGGACTGCTCTTAAGATCGATAGAGTCATTCAGGAAGAGAGTGATGCTTGCCCCGTGCCCGACAAGGAGAATGAAGGTCAGCCTAATGCGCAGCAGCTACCTGTTGTTGGCACCTGGGAGTTTGAGCTGGAAGATGAAGAGTATTTAAATTGTTTGGAGCTTTTCCTCAGCTACGTCCTAGAGAAGGATAGTGCTGATGGAGGGGACTCAGGCGCAGAACTTCCTTTGTTGAAGGGCCTCTGCTCCCAGCTGAGGGAGAGAGAGTTGCATTCTCTAACTTTCGATGTGCTCACAACTATACGTCGTCGTCAAAGGGATGGCCGTCATCCAGCAAGAAGGCAGCAAGAAGGAAAGGCTGCACCAGTGTTCAGAGCTGGTTGCTGCTACAAGCCTACTGAGCATGGCACAACACCTGAGCCTCAAGCTTCTTCAGTTTGGAGTGAAGGCCCCTTATCCAGAATGAGCCTTTCTGTCACCTCTCTTTCTGGGCTGAGACCTGGGAGGCAAAAAGGTTTGTTTGGTCTCCAGCAGCAGATCAGGGTGCTCTCCGAACGTAGAGCAAAGGGAAGCCATTTGGGCACTGAAGCAAGCCTTATGGAAAGTGCCTTTCCCTTGGGACAACCATCTGAATGCTCATTGTTTGGCTCCTTAACTTCTGTGGAAACCATGATTGAACTGCAGCAGGAACTGGATCCAAAACTAGAGGCTCAGTTTCCAGAACTGGGCAGGTTGCTGGAGTGGATGGTACGCTGGGCTGACAGGAGGGTGCTACTAGGACACCATAGCAAAAAAAAGGCGAAGGGAGAAGGGGTTGGAGGAACAACTGATGAAGGTGTAGTAATTCGTGTTAAAGCCTCTGCACCTGCTGTCCTCACCTCCCTCAGTTTGTTGTATCACAGATACACTGTCCTGATTGGGACTGGCCGCTACAGTGACCATATCAGGGTTCCACAAATGCAGTGGACTGTAGCTCCTGTGCTGCAGCCTGAGGTGGATAAGCAGCTGGAAAGAGAGAGCAGCATTGATACAGGCTATCCTGGTTCTACGAACACTCCCACCACTGTTCCTGATCACAATCTACAGCAAGAAGAACCTTCCGCGTGAGTGCCCCATGTTTAAACTCATCCTGGCTTTTTGGTAGCTGGAATCTAGCACAACCACAACAAAAGCTCTTTAATCAAGCCAATTTTAAATTGGTAAACATGACAGTAATTTCAGAGATGGTGGCAATGTAAACATTCTAATGATCTCCAGTATTTCTTAAATAAGTTCCAGTCATGTAATTTTTTTCTGTATCAATTATTACTTTTGGACTTGCACATCTGTGTCAGCAGTAACTGCGCTTTCAGCTCATGCACACTTTTATTTATGGTTGATGATGTATTATTTCAACTGTGTGGTCTTAATTTATTTTTATTGAATATGTAAAGTAACTCCTTTTGGCCTTTCCTCTAGTGGATCTCATGCAGATGAACCAGAGGAAGTGATGTTTCAGAGGACACCTCTGCCTGATGACCAAGATCAAGTGACCCTTGGTGCTGAGATAAGAGTATTGAGTTTACCACAACCTGCTCTAAATGAATTTCATGTTATACCTGAACAAGAAGGTACGATATCACAAAGTGCAAAATCTTCAAGGTTGATATTAATGTTGATATAAACTATCTAAGAGAGAATATTAATTGTGTTTGCTATATTTCATAGGCAAGAACAGTGAGAGCAATGGCTTGAGAGTGTCATCCTCTGCTTCCGGTGGAAACATGTCTGATAACACCTGCACACAGGAAAGGGTGAGCAAAACTGCTCAATATTGCCATCATAAATTTGTGTTATCAGGAGTGCCAATTTTTTTTTCTTTTTCAGAGTTTAAGACTTGAGGATTTGGATTATATAGAAGGCGATGAAGACTCGTCCATCTCCTCTCTGTGAGTTTTGTATATAGAATTATTGCTGTAGTGCAGGGTAACAATAGTAAAGCCATAATAAAGGCAGCAAGTTTTTGATAGTGGAATCCCAGGCAAAACACATTTACATCTTGATGAATTTAGATGGTGGAACTCATCAGCTGTTTTGTTATTAAAGCCATAGATGTGTCTGTTATGTCCTCCTAAAATGTTCCAGAATGAATGATGGTATAGACACCCCTCCACAGCCAGAGCCCCAAGCTCTACTTACTGTCCAGCCTCAGGTGGAGATTCATTCTGAGCTCTGTGATCTGACTGGAGTACACCTCCACAGCGCACCAGTAGCTCCTCAAAACTTTCAGATCCCTGCTGCTGGTGCACCCACTACTGTTCCCAATCAGCCATCAGTACCTCAGGATTCACCTTTTAGACAGCGTCTGGGTGATGATTTATTCAGATTGGTCCAGGTAAGTGTAGACACACTGAAAGCAAGCATTTGGCCTTCAGTGCTTTGTACATTTGACTCTAATCTGTATGTTTATGTGTCCTCATTACAGAATATCAACTATTTGAGCCTGATGGAGGTTTTGGGAGCTTCATTTTCCAGCTTGCAATCTGCCCAGCAGAACACTTGCTTGACACAGTCTAACACAAATCCATCACACCCTAACGTGTCATCATCATGTGCTTCTGGTTTTGTCCCTCAAACAAATCTTTTGCCTGTTCAAACCACAATTTCTGTGGGACCTCAGGCACAGTCTTCTGGATCCCACGTCCCACAATGTATGTCTGCAGACCAACCTCTCATGCAAAGATCAGTGAAACCTTCTGCAGTTAAACCATTTGATCTACATCCCGCCACCAGGAGGACTCTCCACTCTGCAGAAGGAAACTACCAGGTATTACCCACCTTTCTGTTAAACTGCCTTTGTTTATTATAATTTGTTGAACTTGATTCACTGTGAATCCATTCCTTAATACAATTTCTCTTTTTCTTATGAATTGCAGCCACTGTCTGTCCAGGCACAGTCACCAGAAATCCAGTTTGGGGAGAAGGGGAGATTAATTCCTTCCTCTCAGGGGCTTCTAACCACGACTGACCTCAGTCACCCAATTCCTAATGTCCCTGTGGTACAGCCATGTAATGGTAACATACAGAATGTTCCTGCTACCCAGGTTTTGGGCCCAAAGTTGCTGCAACTCCACCATCCTTTATTACCCCAGCAGAGTTCAGCACACTATCCCCCAGCCCAAGAGGCCCAGCACTTGCTCACTATGAACCAACCTACCTCAAAGAGGACCGAAGAGGACAAGAGATATGGGTCTTCAGTGCCATGTAAACAGCCCAGTCTGGCATTTAACATCAATCCTCCACATGATCCAATTTCCAGGGCCGCTCATCCCCAGACTCAGACACCACAGCCCTATTTGGAAAGATCTAGAGGACAAGTGTTCTCACTTATTCCCCCTGCTTTAGCAGCTCAGAGACCTGCACCAACCCAGGGCCTACGTCTGCTACGTTTTCAACCGGCTCCACACAGCTCCACCACCTTCCCCAATTTACCCATACAATCTTCCTCTAGGCCCTCTACTATCTTCAGAGCTCCAATCAGAGAAATGACTAGTGTGAAGCTTTTGCATATTGAGTCTAAGCCAAAAATGGTAAGCGGTACTAAAATTACTGCAAGATTTCTGAAATAAGTATTATTAATTCTTTCTGTGGAACTTATGTGAAGTAATCTGTTTCTGACAGATTTTGCCCATGGTAGCTCCTACAGCCCCAATGACTAGTCTCATACCTCTGGAAGCGTTGACAAATTCAGCCATAAGGAGGCAGACTGCTGAAGAGGCTCGACTACAGTTGCTGAGAGTAGATCCACCTACTGAAAGCAGTAGAAAAGCTGCCACTTCCATCAGTTCCAGCTCCACCAGGAGGCAAATCCATATAAAATATTTTGTTACTGATTTTAATTTTTTAAATTCTCATGTTATTGTTATCCATCTCAGTATTATTGCTTATTTTCTTCACTATATTTACTGTGTATTGCTTATAGGCAGAAAAGGAGAGAGGAAAAGGCACGGACAGGAAAAACAGAGGTCACATTCAGACCAAACGAGTCGATCATCCCTACACAAGAGGTAGATTAATATGAATTCTTGCAACAAAATTTTCTTAGTATTAGCCACATTAGAATATGACATGACAGTACCTCCATTTGTTGTTGCAATGTGCTATTAGCTAATAGATGGGCCTGTAAAAGAGGAGTCTGCTATTAATGGGAAACCGATCACACCTGGGTCGGATTTTGCCATTCCACTTGGTAAGTGTTAATTATTGTATATTCCTGATTTATACATGCATTTTTTGCAGGTCTAAAAAATAATATTTTAGGTCTAAAGCTTAAGATTACTAAACTGGTTCCTTTCTCTTTCTCTCTCTCTCTTTTTTAACTATTATAAGGGAAGTTATCACTTATTATGTAAAAGGTCTTTAAGAAGTTGTTTTTTTTGCTATTACTTTTAAACTCCCAGGCTCCTTTGACTCCTTGCTGACTGGTCAGAGATTATTGGATAAGTCAATGTCCACCACAGCTGAGTTACATGCCTACGCTTCCATGTGTAAAAGAGCACCAGAGTGTCATGATGCTTCCACCAACACAGACCCAGGTGAGTTAAGTTTGTGGTAGGGATTGATACAGCATGATAATATACTATTAATCTTTCAAGTCAGTTATACATTTACAATAAATTGCAGTCGATTTGTGATATAAATCTGCTATTAGAATATTACCTTACAATTAAATAACTTTTCAAGTTTGTACATATTTTTTACTTAAACTTATTTACTAAGCAACAAGTTAGTTGTGTAAGGATAGTAAATATTATTGTACATTTGTGTTTGCTTGTATTCACAATGCAGTTGTAACACTGGTTTAGCTTTTGTGATCGATCAGAAATTCATAATAGGACTGACTGACTGTAATACATTGTATAATTCAGATTTCTTTTGAGCTGTTGAAATTATGTCCTTGTGTTTCAGCTTGTCCTCCCACCGTTGTGGGTAAAGCTGTCTCAGTCGAAATCTCAATAATTTCTATTAGCCCTAAATAAGTTGATTTTATCTTGTAGGTTCAAGAGCATTGTACTGCAACTGTGTGTATTGTGGACACAGTGAAGTATTGAACGTTTGTGTGTGTGTGTGTGATTACATTTTCTTCATCCAGCACAAAGTACCGTGAATCAGCATTTTCAGGACGCAGAGGAGACCCCACTGGAACCAGAGAAGAACCTGGTGAGAAGCCAGACAAACAAGCTTGAATCAGCAACTCTGGTGCATATAGTTGTGTTGTGGAGACCATTACAAGCGAACACCAATGTGTCATTCCCATACAGTGTCACTCATACACATATCATATTCACCTTTCTGTGTTCCTCAGGATCTGAAAGGCCACCATTTCATCACTGTCTTTGATCTAGAAGACCAGGCCTTGCACCAAGATTTGCCATCGCGTGTCAGCCCTCCAATACAGGATGTTCCTTCCACCCACCCTTCTTCAGATACTTCAGCACAGCTTCATGTTCTAGCAACCTCTGTCATTAGGGCGTCTGCTGTTCCTACACATCCCACAGTCGCAGCAGATTCCCTGACACTAACTGCTGTACCAGGTCTTTATATGTTTTTATTTTGACAATCTTATATGTCTGTATATTTTGTAAGACAAGATCAGACCTGCTGGTAATCACAAAAAAATATTGATAAAGTTTTACTCTCACTCAAATATGTTGTATTCACTAGATATGACTGAGGAGTCTCCTGCATGTAGCCATATTGGGTCTAATGGGGATTTAGAGAGAATCACTCCACAAGACAGGACAGACATTTCTGAAACCCATCAAAGCCAAAATGCCCAGAGCCCTGGAGCTCCCAGTGTCTCATCCACAACCCCAGTCTGGTTTTCTGCTCGTATGTCAGAGATGGACACACAGTTGGCTGCCCTACAAAACATTGCAGACAACATGGAGATTAACTTTTCCAACGCAAAGATGGTAAATATACATAGTTTATATTGTATTAATCTTTCTTGCGTAATGTATATATTTGTTAAATTTTGGCCTTTGGTTCTAATATCAATATGTAACAGTTCATTACTGGCTAGGTCCTCTTTGTCTCTGTGTAGTTCATGAACACCACTGAGATGCTTAAACCAACTCTGGCTACTGATGTGAAGAGCACAATGCGGCTGAAGAAAACAGTCAGGCTCTCTGTTCCAAAGGAAGGTACGATCCCCAAATAATCCCTCTGTAAAAACTTTAAAAGTGTATTCCTAGTTTGAAGGCTACAAGAAACATGAAACTTATATATGAAAAATATCATTTCATCACACTAACTCATGGCAGCTACCAGTGTTTTGAAGTGTTGTGCAGTGTACAAATTATGTGTTTTATGTACACATTACGTGATTTCTGATATTGGAGCTTTAAACAGTACCTATTGCTGTCATTTTTAGCCAACATTAATATAATCATTTATGAAAATTACAAAGATCCAGTTGCAAAGAGTTGTGTGTTCCGTTTCTGTAACAGCATGGAGACCACGACCATCCCCGTCAGCTGAACTTGATACCTGTGAAGAAGAGGAAGAAGAAAACCAAGAAGAGAGCCACGTGGTTCCTAATGACTCCTTTACTCCAGAAAGACAGCCTTTGGTTCTTTCTTCACCTTATCGTCAGAGTCATATCATTGATCCTTCCCGCCTTCACACCACAGCAAGTAAGAATGCACACATCAAATCACTTGTTATTGTTTGCCGTGTTCAATAATGTATTGTGCAATTATTTTTTTATACTGTATAATATTATTGTATAAATGTATAGTTAGTATTTTGTCACTCTGTATTTGCCACTGATGTTTTGTGTCCCACCAAGGCAGACTTCACTGAGTCAAACTGTTGAAAATGTATTATTTAATCTGTTGAATACTTGTATTGCTTCCACAGAAATGAAAGAGCAGGCTACTAATGCAGCTGGACCATCTACAGAGTAAGTTTAGATTTGTTTTTGAACCATTTTTTTTTAATTACAGTATGTTGAATATGCATTCACTCCACTAATACTATTTTACTTCTCTTATTTACCATCTGTCACTCTTTGTAGATGGGCAGATGAGACTCCGGATCAGACTGAGCTAAAGGATACAGTGGATATGTTAGAGGAGTTGGTGAAAGAAGGATTTTTATCCCAGACTGACCTGGATTCATTCAATTCACAGGCAGCACACCGTAGCAGGTAATTACTATTAATGATTACCACTCAAATTACCAGTGAAATGTGATTATCATTGAGGTGTAATTTAACACAACTGACAGCAGGCTGGACCAGCAGCTAAGTAGACGGATGTGGGAGAGACACGTCGCACCAGATGAGGAGAGGAGAGACCTGAGGATCTGGATGAGAAGAAAACAGAGGGAAAGACTGGCAGTTTATCAAAAACACAGAGAGAAACTGAGAGAGCAGGAACACAGACCTTATACTCCCTCAGTAACAGTGGTGAGACAGCCTACATTTTAATTTAAATTGATATTCCATCATGTGTTGTTCAGGTTTTTTTAGTTATTGTGGTTCACCTGCTATGCTGCTGCCTTCTACAGAAGCCAACAAAGAAAAATCGAGCCACAAATTGCAGCACCAGACTGACAAAAGACAAGTATGTACCTGTTTATGTTGTCTCTTTACAGGATACATGCATGTGCATTTATGTAAATGTGATCTGAATTTAATAGGTTGAATAGAACAATGATTTTGGAGCAATATCACCAGAGGACTCGTGAGGCCTGTTCTTTGGTCAAGGAACTTGTCAGTCCTCCTGCCATACCCAGTTCTGCACCAGCTGAAGGTGTTCTGTTGCCCTCCTCCACACGGCCCGTCACAATTCAAAGCTCTGGCAGCAGTCACAGGTACATTCTGCAGCAATAATCTGAGCAGGACCTTTTTGTATTAAAAGTTTGAGAGTAGTAGAGCAATGATCTGTGATTTCAACCAATAATTTTCATCATCAGGTCTTCCTAAACAGACATGTCACCAATTATCCACCATATAAAAAATTCTTGATGAGTAGAGTGCGGATAACTGATGAGATTCCGTGTCAATTTTCATTTCACTTTCCAGATCTTTCCACAACGATTGCAGTCTGTAGAGACTCAAATCCATTTTGTATGATCATTCTAAATGATGTGATTGTGAGTTGAATGAGTTGGGTTTCATTGATAAAGGAAGTAATATGTTTGTCACAGGATGCAGAGTTCATTTGCAGACGATAAAAGAAATCATCTGAAGTCCCAATCAGGACAAGTTCGCTCCCACTTACGTCCCTGGACTGCTGAGGAACAAGGACGACTTTTGATTTTGGAGGATCATTGCAGGAGACTGGGACTACACAGACCAGGTATCACAACAATAGTCAATTAATTTGTTTGTTTCATGTAATAATGCAGTATGCTTTGGTGTTCTCTGTTGATAATGCTAAAACTATGAAAGGTTAATAATACAAAATTTACTTGTTTGACTTGGTTTATGTATTTTTGGTGTAGTGACCGTTCTGCCAAGGGACCGTCTGTCTCAGGTGACCAGACGTGGCATGCTCACAGATGTAAAAAGCCATGCTAAATCACACGCAACCAGCCAAGATCAACAAAGAAAGATGATGAATAAATTTCCATCTGGAGGGAGCAGTGTCGGGAGCCAGGTGCAGAGGGAGCAGAGGAGGATTGGGGAGGAGATAGAGGAGGTGGACCCTTCAGCAACATGGATGCTGGGCCTGGAGGAGTTTGATTCTAGACCAGTAAGAATTAAATTTCCTATTCCACATTCACTTGAATCCTGGAAGAGGCTGGCTAATAAATTCCAGACGTAACCAGTGTAAATAAACCTAATTTAAATGTTTTTAACCAATAGGAGAATAAAAATCTGCTCAGGTATTTAATAATTATAAATGGCAATGATATGAAGTAACAGTAATGTTATTTATTGCATGTAAAAAGTGTTTTATCTTATGAACTTCATTAAAAGTTGATAGATAATGTGGTTTTATGTCCTTTATGTCGCAGGTTGTGGCTGGGCTGTTAGATGACCAGGATGATGATGTCAGAGCTGGCACATCAGGGATGGACTGGCTGGAGAACCTGTCTGACAGCAGCAGCATTCTCAGCAAAATCGACTGGGCTGCAATCGAGAGGATGGTGGCTGATGAAGAACCTCTTTGATCAGCCCGAGCTTTCAGGTGCAGGCTTGAGTGTGTCAAAGAAAAGAAAAAACAAACCACGTTGATTTATAATTAGCCTGTATTGAATCTTACAGAAAAACTTTCTAAGGTTTCCAATATGTGCCTACTGAGTGTGATTTTTTAAAATGTATTTTTGTACAGAATTAACTGTAAAATAAATAAAAAATATACAGTATATTATTCTTTAGCTACCTGCTGCATCACACAAAAATGTTTTGTTTGACTTTTTCCTTGCTGTAATTTTACACTGGTGTAAACACGCTGTTGTGCCCATTATTATGTCCTATGAACAAGTATTTTCAGGACTGACTTGTATAAAAGGAAAAGCATTAAAAAAAATGAGAGTTGTTTAATATGAATTACCCATCTGTGTATTGCTAGTTCATGTTCATCAAAATCAGCTCAACTTTCACACTAACAAGGAACTGTATCACGTACAAACAGTTGCGCTTTGTGTTGATACAGAAATCTTTATGCAAGATTGAGAAATAACAGCAGTGCAGTTCAGCAGTATCACCTGTAAGCGGCACAAGAACGGCACCGCAACAAAAAAAAGGGGGGGAGAAAAGTATTTCCGGAGGTCAAAGGTAATGTCTTTGAAACATGGATCCTAGAAAAATGGATGAAGGTAGCAACTTTCTTTTGTTGTCATTTAATTTTCGTAATGTTACTTTAATTCAGTTTGTACAGTTTTAAATGTTCAGCATACGTAGGAAATATCTTAGTTAGCTACTTTGAGTACCACCAGTACTCTGAGCCGGTATATGAAAGTATACAAGTGCTGTTGCTAATTTCTGCTAGCTAATTTAAGGACTGTATCAGGTTTTGCAGTTATTTTCATAAAACTTTAACTACATTTCTAGTGTAAAAAGACAAGAAAGTATGATGTTGCTCGTACTAATTTATTCTTCATATTCGAGCTGAAATGATACAACGCAGATAGATACGAGTTAGTTGTTTGGCTTTCGTTCTTGGAAAATATCTTAATTTAGTTCATGTAGACTACAAAAATGTTGGCACAGGTGTGTTTATGCATACTCGTGCCTATGAATGCATACTAGAAATCAATCTTTATATTTTTGTTATCATTACGTTCTCCGTGTGGCGTTCTGGGTTACTTCTCTCCTCTAATATGCCTCGTGTTGCTACCTGAGCGTGGTTAAGTCTCAGCCTGGACTATTTTATTTTGTGGCATGTCAGTGATGGAACGAGTTACTTCCAACCCGTCATCTGAATCCCTCTTGATCTTAAAAGAAAAAAAAAAAAAAAANAAAAAAAAAAAAAAAAAATGGCGAAAAAAGTAATTCTTCCATGAACGCCATCACACCCAAGGTTCTTAAAAAACATGTTTTGAGTTTTTGCACTTGTTAAAGTCTTGTGGTCAGTGAAACTGGAAATTTGCCTAGTGGCACTTATTATTGATGTTTTATCTTTGAGTAGTTCATTGTTTGTGTTTACATCAATTGATAAAAGTTTCTGCCAAATGACTTAATTTAAATGTAATTATACCAAATAATATTGTGCTCTTTTGCAGACAAAATGAGTGGTGATGGAGACATTGCCTCCGTCATGGGATTCTCTGGCTTTGGTATGTAAATGCAGCACCAGTGGTAGAAATTGTTATTTAGTTTACATTTTTATTTGGTTCCTTTCAAACTGCCAATTGGAGTTGTGTCAGTCATCGTCCACGTTCCTTTCAGGTAAGAAGGCCCGTACATTTGACCTGGATGCCATCTTTGAACAGACCCGACGAACAGCCATTGAGAGGAGTCAGCAAGTATTAGGTCAGTTTATCAAGCAGGTGTGACGAGCTGTTAAGTAATTATCTGTTTTTAAGTGAGTGTGTAACCATAGTTGTTGCTTTCTCAGAGGAGAGGCAGAGACAAATGGAGGAAGAAGGAGAGAGCTCACACTCTGTTCAGTCATCAGATCACATTCAGAAAAACAAAGCTGCAACTGCTACTTCCAGGTAACAACTGATTTTAAAGTTGCTGTGTGTGATTACAGTTTAGTTAGGCTTAGGCTGCCAATGTTTCAGGTCTTAGTTACACTACTTATCTCACAAGCATAAGATAAGAATGCTTGGGGACTGTTTCTCAGCTATTGTTTTTCTTTGCAGAAAACAAGCAAGCGAGAGCAGCAGTGACAGCAGCTCAGACTCAGACTCTGACTCAGAAACTATTGGGCCTCCTCTTCCTCCCCAACATACAGCCCCAGGTGATGATGATGATGATGATGAGCTTGTGGGACCACCTCTGCCACTGGGTTACACAGGCAGCACAGCTCACAGTGATGATGATGGTGATGATGACGCAGGAGAGGCACAAGATGAGGGGGATGATGTATGTCTGTTGTAAATATTTCCTGTATGTCCTATCAAAAATCATCCATCCTCCTTTCTGCTTCTGTACCAATTTGTTTTATGAGATTTTCTTTTATTCTGCCACTAGATGGCAGCAAAAATACAGACACTCAATGCTTAGTTTTCTCATATACAGGATGTGACATGTATCATCCAGTGTTGATCAATAATCAGTCTGTTATCTTTCTAATACACAATAACTGTGACATCAAAATTGTATCAGCATCTTGAAAGCAACAGTAGTCATGGTTTGGTGATGTTGGTTATTGTGACAACAGTGTAAATACTCTTGTTGTGTACTAAATGTCACATTTTATGTGTGAAATAGCCCAGATCTCAAGCTTTCAAAGGCTCGGTGAAACAGGAGCACTTGTGATTTCAGACTTTAAAGTCACTTTGCATCTTATTGTTGAAATGTCATGTGTCAGTGAATGTCAGAATGAAATGGTACACACACACCTGTTGCGTTTCAGCCCTGTCTCACTTCGTCTTCCACCTGTCTTTGTCTCTTTCAATCACCCAAGAATCCAGTGAAGAAGATTCCAGACACGCATGAGATCACTCTGCAGCATGGCACCAAGACAGTAAGTCTTTCCTGCTTCAGCGCTCAGTATTTAGAAACTTTAGTAATATATTCAATTACTCTCTTTTTACATGAAAAAGTCTACATTGATCACATTTGGCCTGCTGTCACAATTTATACATGTTATCCACACTAAAATACTGGATTAGATTTTCAACCTTAATTTCCACATTTTGTGATTAAATTTTGAAAACAGCAAATTTGTTTCTTGATATTTGGTAGCAATAAAATAAGACAGTGAATTTTGTTTTAAAATCCTGGCATTCTCAGTTTGAAGCTATTTCCAGTGCTGATTGCAGTTTTAATTTACATTTAGTTTTCAGTAACTTGATCATAACACAAGGAATAACTCTAAATATTTGGATTTTATTTATTTTTGCTAACTTTGGAGGCTGCATCACAAGAATATGATGATACTGTTAAACTTTCTAGTAGCAGAACCAACCTTCCAAAATTATTTGCATGCTTTGTGGTGATACAATATGATCCAAACATTGACTGTACAGGCTTATAGATTGGCTTTCAGTTGTAAACAAAGTTAAAAAAAAAAAAAATCTCACTTCCCCAGGTATCAGCGCTTGGCTTAGATCCCTCTGGAGCTCGTCTGGTAACTGGCGGGTATGATTGTGATGTGAGGTTCTGGGATTTTGCGGGGATGGACCAAGCTTTGCAGGCCTTCAGATCCCTCCAGCCCTGTGAGTGGTAAGTCCTCCTCTAAGAATGCACATGGACCATCAGCACAGTTGCTTAAGATGCATAATTAGTTTCAGGTGAACATTGAATACACTCACAATATTTAGAGATTCCAAAGTGCACACACATACGCAAACACACACAGTTGTTGCGCTTCGTTGAGCCTCCTGTTACCTCCTGGACATCCTCTCTTTTCATTTAAAATGGCCCTTTTAGAAGCAGATGGTTGAGATATGTTGGTGTTTGCATGTTTGCCCATGTTTACTCTTTGTTTCACTGAAGCCAGCATCAAAGATTGAACTCTCTGTTGGTTTTGGGAAGCAGCGGGCTGAGCTGGAGCAGGCTTTCCCTTATTAGCAGACATTTACGCCACATTTAGTTTGATTACAGTTTGATCCATTAGTCTGTATGGTTTACTGACACACTGGGCTTTATATAGAAAGCTACGCTGTGAGGTCCACCGTTCCACTTTGCTGACCACCCCAATGACTCATACAACCCTGTAACAATGAAGAACCTAAGCATTTGATGCTGGGTACTGAACCAAAGATGTTTCTGAAGCCTACAAGTTAAAAACAGCGTTAACCCCACTTCAATTCAACAATGCAACTTCTTGCCGCCTGCATGGAGATGTGGAAGCCCCGTCTACTCCCTGCTGTGTTAATGCTATTTAATATTGACCTCATTTGCTAATCTCACTCTGATTGAGTGGTCCACATTGTTGTCTGTCTCTGTACTGGCATGCATTCCTTTGTGTTTTGCAGCGCTTGCGTGTTCCATTTTTGTAAACAGAAAAAAAAAATATATCCAGTAATTATGATTACAGTGTTATTCTGTTACCTTATAATTTAGTACGTAGCTGCATTTGTTTGTAATTGAAGGCTTTTTTGTGTTTGTTTGTGTACATGTGGTTGCTTTTATGTGTCTGTGGAATATGTGGTTGGGTTTGCTTTCTACCTTTCATTGCTGTGACATCTCATTATTGGCCTGTGTGTGTGTGTGTGTGTGTGTGTGTGTGTGTGTGTGTGGGGTCTCTCGTCTCTCTGTTGCCTGTCCCACATTGAAGTGACCAATCATCAGATGTCCATGTACTAAGTTTGTATGTAAACATGATTGCTCTAGTTATATGTACCTGCTTTTTTATTTTTTCCTGAACTTTTTCATTTTCAAACACTGAAAGACCACTTGGTGATATCTTCCAGTTTCACATTTTAGCATTAATTACAGTTAAAAAGAAAGAGTAAAAAAAAACTATATTTATAATGAATAATTTTATTATGATGCTGATCCTCACATTCAGGAAGCTGGAAGCAGACTTTACCCCCCACATTTTCTTGATAAATGACTAAAATGATTAATCGGTTATTAAAATTCCTCACAATAAATTTTCTGTTGATAAGATAATATACTAATTGTATCAGCACGAATGGTAATCTTGTTATAACAACATTTTGACACAGAAGTCTTGTGGAATTACCGCTCACTGGTGGCTTCCAGCAATGCAAGCAAGCACCAAAACACTTCTAGCACTTAATTAGCAGTTAACTGATCACAGGAATGCAAACTCAGAACATCTTCTGTTTCTCATAAGTTCCTTTCATGTGTGATTTTATGTGTGTGTTTATTCCCTCAGCCACCAGATCAAATCCCTGCAGTACAGCATCACAGGTGATGTCATCCTGGTGGTTTCTGGGAATGCACAGGCCAAGGTGTTGGACCGCGATGGCTTCAATGTCATGGAGTGTGTGAAAGGTGACCAGTATATTGTGGATATGGCCAAAACTAAGGTATGCTCGCAGGTATTAACCATGAAATGCATCTTACAGGCTCAAGCCTCCGCTGTACTGTACGAATAACTGCTACTTAAAATCAAAGGTTAGATGTTCTGTGCTCTGCTCTACATTGTCAGTGGATTCTGCCAAGACATAATGGCAGCAAGGTGCAGCTCGGAGCTTGTCTGTTTTTGTATTTGGGGATAATTGCTGTGCACACCCAGAGGCACTGTCAGGGGAGAGGAACGCCACATGCTTCTTGGACTCTCATTGTTTTACCTACAAAGGAGGATCGTAATTAGGTGTCCATGTGTGTTGTGTTTTTTTTTGTTTTTTTTTATTATAAACTGCGTCTGAGAAAGCTGTATTGGTGCTCTGTTACCATCTGTAGCAGCTGCAGTGAGTTTAGACACGGTTTATACCACCCACAAGAATTAGTTGAGTAAGTGAAGGCCCATTGATTGCAAGTAGCATTTTTGGGGTTGCCCTACATTCTTGTCCCGCTAAGTCCCATCTGGAATTGATAGCTTAGACATGGATTCAATGAAAATGTGTTTTTGGCCCAGTGGAAATTACCCAGTCAATTAGCTGCGTGTCATATGTTAATTAAGTGCATCACTCTAACCTCTACTCTGCCTGACACCAGTTACATGTATCCTCCAACACATCTCACTGTGTGTAGGGAGATTTGCAAAATGCATGTCTACATATATATATTCATGGTGACAGCACATTACATAGCACTAATAAAAAAAAAAGTTTTACTTCTTTTGAGATGCTAATTCATAGATTTTTCATTTTAAATTAAAGATTCATCATTAGATGCAACTTAGTTTTTTTTTCCTTTGCTTGTAGATTTTGCACACAACAAAATATTGGCTTATTTAGAAAGCTGACTGAAACTCATTTCCTGTAACAAATAAAGTGCTTCCATGCTAGATTTTCTATCGCTTTTTGGGACATTTCATCGACTTACATTCATTCTCTGGAGCGTGACCCTAACCATAACCGTAATTGATGCATACCTTACTATAACCTTTGCTCTAAACGTAACCTAACCCCAAAGATAAACAGCTGTCCACAATCAACTGGTTTAAATCCAAAATTAGTCCCCAAATATGACATAGACCCAAATACACACACTTCCTGTTATCAGCAGGGCTGAATATGTCTCTTAGCTGTGTTTGTCATTAACATTACTTTACTTTTGTATATCAGCCTGTTTCTCTTTAGTTATTAGCAATTTGTTCTCCCAAACTGTTGAGAAACAGAAATTAGATTTACATGGTAATGGTTACTTCACCCAATCATGACGCGATTGAGTTGGATGATTGATGCCATTAGACTGAACATGAAAGACGTTAAGACCTTTAGAAACCATTGCAGGTTTGTCATTAATCCTTTTTAGAAGTTAAGCAGTAAGAACCAGGCAGCGTCCTTTATTACAGAAGTGCGGTGCTTAAAGTATTTGACATTGAACAGGCGAGCTGCTCTTCCTGATCCACACATACCAATATCATTCGGTCAACTTCTGCTCATGCGAGGCTCTCTTTTCTTGAGCACTCTGTCAGATAGAGGTATGTCATGTCTGAAGCCTCTTTGCAGCACTTTGGAGTTTTCCTCTGACCTTTCATTGGGGGAGGCCTCTTCCTGGTCTTTGAAGTCATTTGTTCTGAGTAATTCTCCGCAGGACTGCTCCAGCAGAGGAAATGGCTAGGTTCCTCTGCAGATCACTCTAAGGTGCATTCCAACTGGCCAATTGTTGCCTCCCATGTGCTTCTGTATGCAAACTACATGACTGAGATGCTTTGGATACAGTGACCATGTAGTTCGTACTACACTGTTTGGCAATTTCACACTACGTATCTCTGGGCATGCACTATCAAAAATTGCTCCCCCAAGTTATGATATGGCAGCAAAGCACAGCCATCTTTTCAACAATTATGTGGTTTGCAAAAGATGTCTAAGCAGAAAGTTTTCCAGAAACCATAAAGAACTTCAGTTTCACGGGTTCCTGCATGAAACATGTCTTTTTTTCATGTTTGCTCCAGCTCTAATTAGCTGGAATTGCTACATATCATCTGTAGATATCAAATATCTTTACACACAGTTGAAGGACAGACAAGTCTGAACGTCTGTGTGACACATGCAGATTGAAAATGTATTGGTTAAAATTGAACTGAACTCTTCTTTTTAGGGAATCTTAATGGCTTATATTGTATAATCTGTTTTTAGACTTTAGTTGACAGCAATGGAGTTCAGAGGGCATTAGAGACAATACCTATTTAAGCAAGGTTTTAAGTTTTTTTTTTGGATGGAATGCCTTTTTAATCTTCAGTAGTGAGTTCAAATTCACAAATAGTAATTGCCACAATACACATTCCTTCAGGCTTCACTGAATTCAGTTACAATTGACAAAAACGAGGTCACTTTGAACCCTGCAGGATATTTTTCCACTGTTTGATAATTTCCATTTTCTACTTATTTCAGGGCCACACAGCCATGCTGAATGGTGGCTGCTGGCATCCTAAGATTAAAGAGGAGTTCATGACCTGCTCCAATGACGGGTGAGTTTTCAATTAGTCTACACGTAGGGCAGTTGAAGTCAAAGAGCCGTAAGCAGAATCCATCACCATATGCACAGATGTACAACAGCTGGTAGTTTTTGTTTAAGGAGCTTAAGTGTATCACTGCATGATCTTTAAAGAAACACACGACACAATATTGTTGAAGTAATTATTTGAAACCCTGCTGATAATGCTAACTGGCTCTAACTGGAAATAATATTTCATGCATATCTTGTTGCATCATCCGATATAACCTCCCTGTATGCATGTAGCAACCTCTTCTATAAAATAATCTTCTATGTAGTGACATGCCTCAACCACTATATTCTTAAATGGATCATATCCGGGTGAAACACGTTCAGCTTTGTCAGATAAAAAGACAACGTGCAGCACTTTTGAAGTTTGAGGCATAATGTGCTCCTAAATGTTTACCTTTATTAGTCTAATGTCTATTTAAAGTCATTCTTGTCGAAGCTGGCGTTTTGACCTGACTTTCCTTCACTCTCATCCCCTCTGTCACCAGCAGGGAGTCCTCTAGTCCAGACTTTAGTCCTCTAGTCTTGCCTCTTGAAAGGTTGACTTATCCTTGTTATGCAGTGAATTGAAACATGGCACATTTTTATACTGGATGTAATTCAGATGTAGTCCTGTATTTGTATCGGGGATCAGGACCAGTGCAATATTGCAGGAGAACAATGAAGATAATGAAGATAGTTATAATTTTGTGTGAAATATTTCTGTTTAAGTTTGCAAAAGCTTCAGCAGTCTGCTTCCTTACAAGCAGCTATCGTGCCATATTATTGCAGAACTTGTGACCTATTGCAGTTTGTATAGGTGTGTGTGTGTGTATATGTTTTTGAGTGAATATGTGTGACTTTGAGTGAGAGTACAGTGATGAGTCTAAGTGAGTGTGACAGGCAGCAGTGCAGAACCCCACGGCTATCATCATTAAGTGGAAACAAGGGCCTGGCTTTGTAGGCAGGCCGCGGCCTAGTGTTTACCAGTGTTGCTGCTCTCCCAGATGTGGAGGCTGGTTTATTTAGCTCTTATTGAGGCTCTGGAAATCCTCCCCTGGCACGTTAGCGCAGGGTGTTGCCCCTGGCCAGCTCACAGGAGAACAGCGGAGAGGAGCGCACAGGGAGCCATTCACAGCAGCTGCATGTGAGGCGCGATTGCAGCAGCAGAGCAGATCATTCAAGCAACCTGAGTCCCAGAGATGGAAAGAGGGAGTGGGGAGAGGGAAGGAAAGAGAGGAAGGAATTGCTTCGAGTGATGTACAGGTGGAAGAGGTTTTTCCCTAACTTCATGTCAAATCTCTCATCTCCTACTTTTATCAGCACATTTATGTTGTTAAATGCAGCTGTAGGCTGTGCAAGTTTCTCCAGAGGTCGCATTGCATTAAGGCCTTTTTCAGGCTACTGTTGGTTGAGAAATGGTTTATCTGTATCTGTTCTGTCAAAGATCTCTCCCACTGGACTTTTGAATATTGAAGCAAAGCAGCGGGTCTCAAAAGTCTTTGCTCTTTCTTTCTGTGGGAAGGGTGCGTAGTGTGATTGTATATGGCTGCATGACAGCTCTTTAAAACATGACCTTCAAAGAAACATCATAAACAAACAAAAAAGACTCCTGCGGGAGGATTATGTTTTATTGTTCGTTGGTGGACATGCAGAGTTAAGGCACAATATACTGAAGACTTGTGGAGATCCTAAGAAAAGGTCTAGGATTTCAGTGCACATCATTTAGTAAGTCTCCAGTAATTACCCTTGTTCCTCACCACCACCATATATACACAGTTTCATCCACTTTGGTGACGTTCTTTGAACAAATCTGGAGTCTGCAGAGGACAGATTGTAATTAATGCTCCTCTTAAAAATGAAGCAGCATTGGGCCAGTGGTACCAGTGGGTGCCTGCTACTGGCTGCATCTGGTCATACATCAGACACACACCTCGCTATTCTGTCTTTCTCTCTCTGACAGCCTTAGAAAGTCTTTGTTGCATTTATCTGAATAGGTTATTAAGCATGATCACTGGACCGCCCAGCTTCTTAATTAAAAGTTGTGTGGAATCTCATTCATATGAACTGCCTCCCAACTCCTTGAATGATTTCATTACTCCAGCTTTTTTTTTTTTTTTTTTTTTTTTTTTCTTAAAGAGGAAGTGGGTAGGAAGGAAGTACTGATGAAGAGGTTTGATAATGCAGCAGCGGGGTGGTGGGGATTGTCTCTGCACACTGAGGGTTGAATAGGTCTTCAGCAGAACCGTCCGATTCCAATCCAGCAGTGAAAAGCATTTCTCTGGTGTGAACCTGTCAGCATTTCACATTCCTCCGTCATTTTGTTTGAGTAAGTATGTGTGATTTGTAAAAAAAAAAAAAAAAGCACAATGTTTTCCAACATTTTTCATGTTTGATCTGAGGGGGCCAAATGTGTGTTTAGCGCAGAGTTGCTTTAACTAAATCTTTGCCCAACACCTGTTTGAAAGCCAGAGATTTATTTCTCAGAAAGCGAATCCAGTATGTACTAGGTCTACTCCCAGTGGAAGTATTCCTTGCCAAGATTTTACTTGAAGTAAAATCTTCAAAAAAAAAAAAAAAGGGCNAAAAAAAAAAAAAAAAAGGGCCGGACTTTGTATTTAGAAAGTTACAGCCTTTTCTAAGGAACTAATTCCTGATCAGTAGGACTCAATAATTCCTTCAGTTATTTATAGAAGTTAAAAAAAATGTTAGAGTTGCTAACTAGTACGCTAATGAGTTGCTAAGCAATGTGGAAGGCCATACATTTTGGCTTCAAGACCGTAGCATTGCTTATCCCTAGTTTTATGTACTTTATATTTCCCCAGAAGAACAATCAAAAGTTGTTCTTGTGTCTTTATTGTGACTGAAATTTCAGTCACTGAGACAGAGGATTGGATGAATGGAGACTTCCTAATTGGGCCCACATGTTCTTTTGTCATGTTTTAAGACTCACTTGTGCATGTGTGCACAAGCATACACACAAATGGTGGAATGTTTTCCAGGAGGTTTAAATGCCAGGGATTCCCTTCATGTTGGCCCGGTGTCACGGCTGCAACTGGACTTGGATGTGTAGTGCAAGGAGACTCAGAAGACAATATGGCAGGTCTTTTACTGCTAGGGAGCCATTTGTCTCTTTCACATATTCACCCCAAACACACGGCTGTTGCACATGATTTGATGCATGTGACATATTGAGGAATTATCACTCCATAGCAATAGAAAATGTCCTACAAAGCAGATTCATGATCCCCTGTTAAGATAAATCCTGGTAATCACTTTTGTGTTTTGCACTAAGCTCCTTTGCTTAGAGTGTTTTTTAAATTTTCAGTGCCATATAAGTCAGTATCTCTCTCAGTTATCAAGTTTTTTTTTAGTCATCTCTGTGTTAATTAATCATTTTCAGCATACGTAGTTTGATTTATATTTTCAGAGGGGAAAGGGCAGGACTTCTGGGCTCTTAAGTTTGATCTGCGTGGCAATCTAAGTGTGTGTGTGTGAGAGAGCATGTTGGGGCGGTTCACACAATTTGACACTTCAGGTTCATCCACAGTCCAGCGCATCTCTAACTGTTGCCTGCTTTACAATGCAAGTGTTCCATATCCTTCCAAAGAACACACACCATACTGTTAAGTATTGCATTTAGCCTTTGTTTTCCAGCTGCAGCACTGGCTAAATTTTGGACACACATACACTAAGCAACTGCTGGTGATTCAGCGTATGAATACAGTGTTTGTTTCTTTTCTTACTAAAGTGAATATTGAGCCAGATCCTTCACAGGAGATCCAGTGGGAAAATATTTTATCAACCAGATTGCTTGATTAAATCTGAAGAGCTGTCTTGACTTCATTGAGTCAAGCATATTGTACCTGTAGTGTGAGATCGCACCTGCTGGGGGTCAAGGGCTTTTTTTTGGTTCATTTTCCTTTAGGCTTCATTATGATCTTCAATTGTTCTGCTTGATTTGAATACGTAAGTCATTATCTCATCTGCATTTTTGTTCACATCACAGTGATTTGGTATAGTTGTTTCATCCCCAGTGCATCTTCTATTCAGCTGCAACAGAAGATAGAGCTTCTCATTCCTCAATCCAACAGAAGCCCAGTTAGTCAGTCAACCAGCCAACACGCAGCACAGATCCTCCTCTTTCACCATGATTCAACCAATAAACAATCTTATACAAGATGTATGCCTTTCTTTTCCCTCTCCCTTCCTTATCTCATCATCTGGGAAAGTGATCCTTGCAACCATCACCCCCGCTCGGCCTGTAACTTGGCTGACAGATAAAATCTGGGGCCTGGGTAGGTGTCACTCCTCAGTTGATGTGTGAACGGTGGTGCTACCTCGTAAAGTGCACACGCATGACTGAGGTTGTATGGGTCTCATTTTATTACATTCACCCCTCCGTGTGTGAAGTATTTGTGCAGGAAAAGGGGATTGCTGATTGAAGGGAAAACAGGGTTGCGGGGAGTAGAAAAGGGCGAAGGTACTCAGATTGCCCCTAAATGTTTTTGCTTTTTTTTTCTTTGTGCTGCATATGAATATTTTGACACCTCACACTCTTTCATTGCTATTACTTTCTCAAAACAACCTCCTCCTGCGAGTGAGTAATGTTTGAGGCTTGCCTCGATGTTTTCCTGCTGCGTAAAAGGTGCGACTGTCATAACAAATTAAACCCAGAGCTGAATTTTAATTTAGTTTAGCTGGAGTTTTTATGAATTCTACATGATAAGATTATGTTGTTATTACTTTTTTTCGTATTGTAAAGCTATGTTTTTACACTTTAACTGTACATTTTAGGGTACTGCATGTTGAAGCCCTACAGTTTCCTTTTCCCTATCCTGCTCTCTGTCTTGGTCCTGACAGGTGAGGGTGTGCAGTTGCTGCCCTGGGCCCATGGTTGGCTCAACACTGGTGGGCTCCAACCTCTCCCTCGATTCCCCCTGTCAGCCAGCAGTACCATGTTTTGGAAAGAGCCCTTACAATAAATTGCATTCCATTTCGTGTGCCACACGAAAGGTTATGTTGTCTTTATTAGCTTGACAGACGCCTACGGTCTTCTGTAAACAAAATGGAGATGTCTGTGTGAGGCAGCAGGTGAAACAATTTGTCATCCAGTACAAGGCTATCGCTCTTTGTCTTTCCCACACTCAAACACACCCACACACACATACACACGCATATATCTGTGCTTATGTAAACACTTGCATTCAGTGCCCTTCCTTACACGCACGGAAGGGAATAAATTCTGCATCTTTTTCCACCATGAGATGATTTGATTTATTCTCAACATTAGTTTGTGTTGAATTAAACACAACTATGCATCAGACTGAGTTTTATTTGACTCTTGCCAGCTCTCACTCAAGCTGTATGTCTTCAGCTGGCATTTGTATCACATTGTTAGACTTATCCAAACACAGTCGGATGTGTGTGTGTCTGTGACTTTGTAGCTTGCCGTAGAGGAATCCTTGCCTGGCTGTTAGTAGCAGCCCTGCCTGTGTGTTTATACTCCATGCTGACCTCATGACCCAGAGGTCACGCTCGTTAAAGCAGCCAGTGGGTCACAGACACATTTAGACACGTTCTGTCTGACATGAGTGTTTGTGTGGGTGCAAGAGAGGTTGACTAAACATGTATGTGTGTAGTCCAGTCTATCAAGAAGTATGGAGGGTTATGTCACTTGAGGTGACTTACACCACTAGGCACCTCAGTTTGTTCTCTGTCATCAATCTAATGTCGGATCCTATTTTCTGTGTTTCTGTCTCACTGCTTTCTCTTGATGTTTTCTGTTTCTTATCACTGCTTCCACATACAGTTTGTGGGTGTGTTCACAAAGGCACTAAAAAAGATGAAGAGTTAGGTAAATGGAAAGGGAAGTGATGCTGAGATGTTAAAATATTGTGTAGAAATATTGTGTGTCCCCCTTGCCTGGACATCCCCCAGACTATAAGTCATGTCAAAGGGGTCAAAGGTGACTTAAACATCTTGGTGTTCTCAGATCACTGGCCACTATATGTTGTAATTTAAAGAATGCTGAAATACTGAGAACTACCTTGAATCAGAATGATTGGCCTAAATAATCTGCTTGCTCCAAGCTTTTTTTTCCCGTTAACCTCATCCCTTTAACAATTCATGTGAAACTTAAGTGCATATTCATATTTCATTGTGATGTTATGTTCAAATGTCAGTCTGATTTCTGTTTATTTCCATGTCTGATAAAAAACTGAACCATAAACTCTTTCTTCTATTTTGTATTTTTTGTGTGTAAATATATGTAACATCAGTATAGGATTCATGCAGAAGTTTTAGATTTTGCTGAAGTTATTAACTGATGTAAAACTGTTGTTTAAAATTAATATACTGGTAATTTCAGCATGCTTAATGTGCAGGATGTATGATTGGGATTATTTATTTATTTATTTGTTACCTTAATGGTTGTCATTTTGGACTGAAACTTATCATTTGCACATAGCTAAACTCCTGCATTTTAATTCATGCTTCTAGCTGTTCTGGGTGCATAATGTGTTCAACAGATGTAGGAAAGAGAATCATGATTTCATGGAAGCTTCAGACATGCCTGTCAGACTGATCTACTGTTCTCTCTGTCTGTTGTTTGCTAAACCTTCACCCTGCAACACGTTGCCGTCTCACATCATGTTCATATGAATTGCCGTGGCACACTGTATCTCTATATGATTATGATTTACGAAGAAGTGGATGGTGTTTGTGAACAAAATGTTTTGAAGGACAGGTATTTTATTACTGATTTATGATGGCTGGGAGAAGATCAATAAAATTCTTTGTCTGTCCACAGCACTGTACGCACTTGGGACTTAAACTCAGAAAAGAAGCATAAATCTGTGTTCAAACCCCGCTCGCTCCAGGGGAAGAAGGTCACCCCAACATGCTGTGCTTACAGCCGTGATGGAAAGCTCATTGCAGCCGGCTGCCAGGATGGGACCATCCAGATCTGGGACAGAAATCTCAGCGTGAGTCTTATAACATGCACACGCACACACACACACACACACACGTACAATGTAAGAAGTGGACAAAGGAAGGCCATAATGTGTATTGGGTTGTAAACACAAGGCTGGTGTGTCTTATGATGGCCTGGCATACAGAGTCAGGAGGTTATGTGGTCACAGGCCAGCAGGTCAGAGTTCAAGAGGTCACCAACAACAGGACTCTAAATGCCTGGCTTCAGAATGCATTTGTGCAAACTGTGAGTAGTTCAGAATATGATATTCTGAATATTCCACTGACTGTTATTCCACTAACCAGGTACAGGACAACACACTTTGGCCAGAGTTGATCTTGTTCTATCCAGAATGAGATAAAAGATTAGATTATGGAACAAAATTAACTTGATTTTGATGTGATGTGATGAGTGAATTGGGTTACATATTGGGAGGCCAAATTAATCTTCCTCTGTACTTTTTTTCCACTGTTAGTTAAATAGACAAGTGATCAAAGTGTACATTCCATTTTTATAGATTCCTAGTGTTGAGGTAGTGGTTGATCTTGGCTTCAAAGAAGCATTCCTCATTTGTTTGCCAAATTATCTTAGTGGATAAAAACGGCTACCCATCAGAACCGAGAATACATCTCTGTTTGAACATCTCTCATCAAGCAGAGTTGTGTGGGGCACTCAAGAAGGAGGTAATTCCTCTGCAAGTGGGTACATCTTCTTCTCCCAGACTGCAGCCCTGCCTTCCTACTTCCTCACTGCCTTTCTGCTTGATGGCTTTCAAAGTGACAGC
This sequence comes from Lucifuga dentata, assembly GCA_014773175.1. NCBI lineage: Eukaryota > Metazoa > Chordata > Actinopteri > Ophidiiformes > Bythitidae > Lucifuga > Lucifuga dentata. The sequence goes on along the minus strand of VXCM01000474.1, from coordinate 167,661 downwards.
AACAGGAAACGACCAGCTGTTGTTTCCTGTTGAGTGATTAGCAGTTTGAGAGCTCACTGCTCACTAGCTCATTCACAGACAAGACTCACCTCCAAGGCGTTGATGGGAAGAGGGAAATAGAAAGGGGACAAGGGGAAGCTAAAACACTCACACTTGAGAATATTGAGAAGGTTTTGGCATCATTTCAGCATGACCTTCACTGCTATCATAGTCATTTCTTTTGCAAGAATAATTTCACATTTTCCCACTCACCTGGGAGTCCTCTAACACTATAAACTTCCATTTTACGACGGAGAATAAAGTTAAATTCTCCATTGCTGCACAAAAACACTGCTATACAGGTAAGTAACCAGTATGGTGAGTATATTGTAAAAATTTTGAGTGCATTTTTATGAATAAGATGCAGAATAAGAATATGTTTTTCCCCCTTTCAGCCTGCCAGCACATCTGTACTCTTATCTTTCTGTTCCACTCCATATCTTCTCATCTGTCCAACCCCCTGCATGGACATGGTTGAGTGTTTCTGTTATTTCATATGAGACAGTTGTGACAGGAACAATTAAGCCATAGTTGGTGAGTTGGAACAGCTTAATTGGAGAAAGAGCTTAGTCAGATTAGACAAAAGGGAAGTAGGCTACATGATAATTACTCCAGCAGTCAACTTTTTAATCGCAGAGCACACAAACAGAGTTGTTTGCCAGAGGATTTTCTTCCCTGTAATCTTCCTATTGTAATAGTGTTTGTGCTTTCATGTACCAGTGTTGAACAGACTCCCATCTCTCTTCCAGTTACCCATCCTGTCCTGGGCTATTTGTAGCAGTATAGACTCTAAGTGATTGGGTTAAAGCTCTCAAAATTTATTACCCCTCCTTCTCTAAAACTAAATATTTACCCTGTGTCCCATTGCAGCTTACAATAGTCATGTCTGTTCCCTGACAATTGGAGCCTGGCCTGTCTGAATGGCTTAAGAATTTTCGTTGGTGACCTCTGCCCTGGGGTGCCATGCCTTGGCACTCTTGGCTCCTTGATATTGTCTGTCTATATATATGTGTGTGATGAGTCCCTACTGATATTACCAAAAGCAGCATCTGTGAACTTTTAATTGGCAACCTGTGCTGCTGACTCAAATTCACCCACAAACCTAAAAAGGAGTTGATCTGCCAATGCTTTTACAGGAGCTCCCTCCCTCCCCCACTCATGACAATCGAGGCCCATCTTCTGTTGCATCACCATTATTACTCATGGCCAGAGCATGCTGGCAGATCAATCAGGATCAATCCATGTACCTGACCTTGATCTAGAGCTCAGCTCGAAGAGAACCTATTGAGGATGACACATCACGCTCTTGAATCCTGACATGACTTGATTGATCCAATGATGGGAGTCAGGAAGGTCTCTTTTAGTGGACTGCCACAGAGAGTGATTGCATGCTCATTCTCGGACCAGAAGGGTCGGTGCCAGAATTACAAGGCTTCATTTCCATGGTTGCCCGGTAATGTGCACTTTATGGTACTTTGGACTGTGCGCTGAGGTTGCAGGCCTTTGTTCCAAAATATTATCATAGAGACCAGTGGAATGTTATGATGTCACTGTTCAACTTAGATGATTCCAGACTACAAAGCAGAACTCCAAACAGGTGGGTGTTTTGATCTACTGGTATTTTGTGGGGAGTATCATAAGACAACATGACAGACTGCTACATGTTTCCTGCTTTTACCACAACGATCAATCAATTGCTCTTGCTTTCAGCCCATCCTTGTCTCATGTTCTGATGCTTGATAAAATTAGTCTGGATTCCAGGCTCTCTTTCCTCCACTCAACATCCTGCTTTGATTCCAGTCACACACACAATTTTATTTTATTGCCACAGTGTAAATTGACCACCAGTGCTGCCCAGCACATAATTTACAATCACCTGCCTAATAGGACCCTCAACACAACGATTTGACTCTGCACAGTATCACTGTAAACTAGTAAATCCAGGGGTCATAAAAGATGGAGCTGTGGGAGATCGCCTTAAGAACACACAATCAGAAAAAAAGAACTTCTGAAAGCATAAGTCCATTGAAAATGTTTAGACAGACTGTCTAGTTCTGATAGCCAACTAGAGTAGCTACATGGTCCTCGTCGTGAACCTGTCTTCATGAAACCATTACATATGCAGTCAAACTGCTTCACCTGTCTAGCAAAAGATGGAGTGATTGCAAACATTTAGACGAGATCTCAGTTCTGCAGCCTCCATTTACTCTGCTGTTGCTGCAAAACCAAAATCTGATGCATGCACACAATCCGTACTCTCTCACTTTTCTACATCTGTGAGACAGTCAGTAAATGACCTTCAGGAGATGCTTTTCATCAAAGGAATGCTATGGCTTTCAGTGTTGTGTCTGTTCCTCCCTTAGGCCTTAACCACATACAAGACATGGGAAAAAATGTGTGCATATCCTACTTGCTTGGTGTAGTATGTAGCTTAAACATAGAGGAATATAGTCAGTCTGGCAGAACTGTGGGATTATCTGGATCACATCACTCACATCAGTGTGATGCTCTACACACACCAACACACAAATACACACACACACACACATACACACACACACACACACACACACACACAGAGCCTACCATCACCACTTGTTGATTTCCATGAAAGATCAGAGCAGCTGTTCAGGTTTGAGGTCTGGCCACTTGATCCTCATAAAGTAAAAGAAGTCAGAGTGAGATGTTAGTACTGACCGCACAGAGGGCATTATATTGTTTCAGGTGTGTGTGATTGTAAAAGTATGGAGGTAAAAGAAAGGGAGAGGCTTACTGTTTTTATATCATGTTACTCAAATAGTAAGGTCAGGAACAGTTGGCTCTGCGGTAAATTGTTGTCATGGCCTGCTGAGAATGAACTAAATGCTGTGTTCCTTTGGCTATCTGTCAACTCCTGGTGCAGAATGCGTGTAGATGGAGCTCATTGGCTCAGTGGTCAGATGCACTTACATACCCATGTTTGTATCCAGAGTTGTAAAGGGACATGTATGAATATCTGTATGTCATATATATTCACTTTGTCTTGTTAAATAATGCAGCGTAATGTGTGCTTAGGCTGGAGAGAAGGGCACGGCTTAGATAGGAAGTCACAAGGTGTGAGAGAAGCTTTAAACAGTGTATGAGAATCCGGTTTCACAAGCTGGCTGTGTAGATTATCACAGGAAGCAAACACCATGGCATCTACCAATGCCAGCCACCATCAGGACAGTAAACACACACTCAAGCTTTCACAACAGCAGTATATGATCTAGGAATAGAAACAGTTGACATGGTAGCTAGCACAACCACTAGCCTCCTATTGCATGTACAATTCTGATTGATGGTCAAGTTATAATGTTCAAAAAATTAATTCTTGAATGAATTTGGCTGATCTGTATTGATGAGGCTTTACTGTTTTGACTGTTGTCTTTGCGTTTTATTATGATTCTTTGTTTCTGTCTCCCTACCCCNCCCCCCCCCCCCCCGTTATTTATTTATTTTTTGTTATCATATATATTGTGTTATTGCAACTGTAACAATGCATCTGTAATTGTGATGCAGATAAGTATGTATCTGTGGTGAACAACTAGATAAGTGGTTATAATTATTTTGGTCAAATTTGATATTATTGTGTCAGGAAACCAATTGCCGTTTTCGTGGAAAAATACTTTTCTTACAGTTTTGGCATTAGCGGCATTAGTGTAGCATGGAAATTTAAGCCTAATCAAATTAGTAACTTGTCACTCAACAACACATTATATCATTGCCTGTCAGACTGAAACTGTTTCACATGGAAAACATGATAATCACAGTTTCACAAGGAATGTAAATTCAGCCTAAAATTTAACATAACTGCCCTGGAACCATATTTATGTTGACATATTTTATCTTTTGACTCTGCAGGCCTGAGACAAAACTAGCATTTTCTGAGAAAGCAGGGAAACTAGTCTGAACTCTCAATAAGATAATACTTTCATAATGTGCTATTGTGCTTTGTTATTTTGCTATTGTGCTATTTTACTTATAAATTATGAAAAAAGTATCTTAATTGTCAGAGAAGCTAATGACTCATTACCATACTCTTATTTACAGTATAGTCCAGAAATTCCACCCAGGCCATTTTCACACATTTTGCACAAATGGCACTGGTCTTTGTGATTAAGAGTAGTCTGTATGAGTAGAATATGGGTATTCTTACACATTTTACTTTAGTTGATATTCAGTAGGGTTCTTACTGCCTGGAGCCAAGCTGAACCGCACTAGAAAATGTAGTCTTTTTATTTAAATTGACCTCCTTAACTTTTATTTCTTATCTAAGTCAATTTCCATATATCAAATAAGAGGGTAGGCAGATAATCTGAGACGAATGAAGAGAATGGATGTGAGTAAAAGGCAATATATGAGTAAAATTATGATGTGAAGCTGAAAATTGGCCTGCAGAGACTGCAGAATGCAGCTGGCAAAGGACTGAAAAGTGGAATGCATTTTATCTACTGTTCAATGTAGAAGTGTTATCTCCCTCGTCCAGGTTAATAACTTCCCTCCATTTCCTATGGAACTGAAGTACTGATGATCTCATTTCCACCTCGTATCATAAGGACACATCACTCATTCCCGTCTTGCTACACTCTCTGGCTCTTGCCATGCCTTTCTCTTTTAGCCAGCTTTTCTCTGTGTTTCTCTATCTTATCTGTCTTCCACACTCTGTGCACATTTCAGATTACTTCTCCACATTTTTGAGTCAAAAGCCAGTGTTGCTGCAATTCTCCTTTCACTGACTTATTTGCATTTCATTCAGGATTAATGAAAATATAGCTGTATAAAAGGTTATGTTTGTTTGAGTGCCGGGAAGCCAATTTGCTAGACTATTGCTTCATTTATGGGTTATCTTGTAATGATCGATCTCTGTTATCTAGCTGTACTGAGCTCAGGAGAGCTAAGGCATCGCAAGCAAACTCCGAACAAAGACGCAGACAACAAGACATTGTGACATTTGGACTAAAAAAATCTCACATCTTGAATACTATCATTTCTTTTTCTATTAGCTTATTGTTATGTTCTTTCTTCTTGCTGTTCATCTTCCACGTTTTGAGTGGCTGTGTACTTTTAAACTGTGTTTTTTAAATTTTTTTTATTTTTCCTCTTCCTGTTCCTTTGTGTATGTGTGAGAAACATAGAATTATAGTACATGAGTGGACAGGAGTTATTGAGCTGGGCTATTTCCAGTGTGGAGTTTGGCACACACACACCCTCTACACTACAGTAGTTACTGCAGTGAGAGCTGAGGAAATATGCTGAGTGGCTGGCCATCTTGGAAGCAGCTGTTTAGACAAGAACTTAAAATGCTTCTGTCTGCAGAAGGAACATGGCTGAATTGGCTGGAATTAATTAGGATTATCCTGGGTAATTTTTGAATATTTGGGCACAGGGTAATTTCTGGTTACTTCAGGAAACTTGCCCCCTAAATGTGCTGTTTCTTGTGAAACTCTTTAATATGTGTTATTTTTTTTTCTTATACTCTGAAATATAGATTCCACTTCCAAATGGTTTTTTAAGAGTAAGTAAGGCCGAAACGTTTATACTTTAATAGATTGTCCCTTAACTAAAATGTCACTTATCCCTCTGGCATTCAGTGATGCATGCTGATCAACATCTCTACTTAACAGCCAAGATCACATGCTCATATACAGCAACATGCTTGGGAAATAGTTAAAAGGGCAAAATTATATACCTGAACATGCTGTTCTCACACATTGGAGCTAGCCAATGTTGCTATAGTCTTAACTGCTCATCCACACAGCAGTTCAGCAGTTAGTGAATCAGTGCCTTGCATATGAAACTTTGTTTTGAGCATTTGAGGGATTAGAGTCTTACTTTCACAATCGTCATTGAAACATTGAAACTGTTTCTGAAGCATTAAAAAAAAGTAAATGTCTCCTGTGTTTCTGAGTCATGCTGTGATCATTGCTATTTTGAAGTGACATTCATGTGGCTTTACAATAATTGTTACACTTGGTGTCACAACACTTCCTCAAGGATGGATGTCTGTGAGAATAGAAAACAGAAAAGGGTTGACTGTTGTCAGCTTTTGGGTGGTAAAGTTGTGTGGCAGCAGTAAGAACTTTAGATTTCAGGTACAGTGTAGAACCAAATGAAAAATCATAATAATGGCTGTCAGACAGGCACCTCAGCTTGCCAAGGTAAATTTCTGTGGTCAGTAGTCTTGCTAAAGACCGTGGGGAGTGTGTTAAGTTAGCTTGCATTTCATAACTTGTGAGTTTCATGGGTAAGTATGTAGTATAATGTTCACGGAGGAAATGGGAACCGTGTGTTATTTTGAAGACATGGAGAATAAAAAGGTCTTTATGTTACTGTGGTAGGCAAATTAAACATCTGCCATTGAAGCAAAGCATTGAGATTTTCACAGATCAGGAGATCATCTCTGAGCAGAATTGGCTTAAAAATATTTAATTAATGTTATGCTTAGGAAAGCACTTGATAGTGACTCATTGAAATTGTAGTAATGTAGAGCATATGACATTTGATTAGGATTATTTTTTAATATCAGTTCACAAATTTTTTTGAATACAGCGCAGCAAGTTTATGAAAACTTCAAACAGTTTATTACAGAACTATTTGTTTTTTCACTTGTACATATCTGTTATTATATTTGATTGGATTGCAGTTATCATGGACTTCATACCACAGACCCCAGGTATGATGATGGATGATGAATGTGCATTCAACTTGCTTTTGACCAATTTGCGCCATTCAGTATGTCACAGCTAAATCAATAAATACCTGGCTGGTATCAGTGTTAAGCCACAGAATTATACCAGAACTTGTGTAAAGGTACATTATCTGCTCAACAGCGTTGTTGAGTGTCACTTCACTAAAAGTGGTTGCTGCAGTGATTGCACTGGAAATTCAAGTGTTGCATGATAAAGGAGAAGTCTAACTTTTATTGACACCATGTCAGAGAAGTGCTGATTCCACACTATAATTTTGAAGCCATAGTTAGTGATGGTGTCATATTGGATTGCATTATATTGAACAATGTGTTAGTCTTATATATTATATTTTCTTTCCATCATGCATGTAAATGGGGTAGACAAAAAAAAACAAAAAGCAGAAATACTTTTCGATAGAACGCAATCTAGCACAACACCATCAGTAACTGCAGCCTCAAAAACTGCAATCGAATTAAATCAACACTGTCATAAACACAAGAAACTCATAAGACACAAAGATCTGATTTATTGCAGGGCTGTTGTATTGGGTTGTATCAGAATGGACAAGGGTTTCTGTTTTTCTAGGGTAGGGTAGTACTTTTGTAGTTGTCTTAAAGTTATTATGGAACTCAGATTCTCCCTTTAATACAAAGTCAAACAGTGTCAGTCCTGTGTTCCATCGAGTTTCACAACAGGTTTATGACGCCAATTTGGATAATTTATGATGACTCACTGAGACTAATGGCAAATGTGTTTAACCGTGGCCCTTGCTTTGGTCTGAAAAGGGTTTTATGTTGTGCATCAGCTTTATTTGCTGTCATCTAACCAGAGGATTCCCACGTTTTATCCCTAGGTCCACACTAAGTTCCACTGTTGGCAAGCCCACACTCCAGGATCAGACACATCCTGCCTCGCCTTTTCCTATGATGGCGTGACTCTCGCTTCACGTGGTGGTAAGAAGACGACATCAGCCTCATTGTTAAACTTTATCCTCCAAACCCACCTCTTTGTAATTTACCCATGTTGAAATTGGTTTAATCACCAGTCACGCTCGGAAACTCCGATTTAATGGTCCATGCTAAAATAGAGAAGTAGCTTATCTCTTCTTAAATGTGCAAATAAATAAGAGCTGCCACCAGTGAAACATAATATCCTTATAAGAGAGCCACACACAGAAACACCCCACAGTTTCTCTTTGGTATGTAATCTAGTCAAGAGGGTAATAACATAAAGACAAACAGGAATCACTCATGTAAGAGTCCTTTACTTAGTGTATTTCTGTAGTTTAAAATGATAAATAACTCTTACAGTGAATTACAGCCTTGCTACATGGTCAGCAAAAGGTGTGCAGTAAATAACATTAAAGAAAGGAAAAAGTCATTGTTACAAAACTTTCTGTACTACCTCGCGGCTACTATACACCTTGACTTTTACCTGTTGTCTCCATCTGTCCTTTTTTTAGGTGATGACACTTTGAAGACATGGGATATACGCAACTTCAAGAAGCCTGTTAATGTCGCTAATGGCCTCACCAACTACTTTTCTATGTGAGAAACTTTAAATCATTATTACATTCTGCTTGATTACATTTTTCTAATATCGAATAGAGGGATTTATGTGTGAGTGTGAACTGATGTTGTATACGTGTGTGACTGTTCCTATTAGGACCGACTGCTGTTTTAGTCCAGACGACAAGCTTCTTGTAACGGGGACCTCGGTGAAGAAAGATGATGGAAAGGGGAAGCTGGTTTTCTTTGACCGCGCTTCCTTTCAGCGAGTCTATGAAATAGAAGTCACCAATGCAGTGAGTTCCGCCTCGGCCTCCACAGCCACAACAACAACTCTCACTGTTTTTCAACCGATTTATACAATATGTTGGTTTCAAACCACAAAATGATTCATCGTGGGCTGGAAAAGAAACATCATGAATCAGAGACCAGTTTCCATGTCGTTTCTCCTCCATTGGAAAAGTAGTTTGGTCTTTAGCAAAACTGAAACCCTATTTTTTTTTATCATATCAATATAGCACCTTGAAAAAAACAGCATCAATAGTCTAAGGTATTGTTTTAAAAGTCATATTATAATATAATATATTAATATAAATATATTACTTGCCTTATTGAGAGATTTATGTGATGTCCCATTTAACCCGATGCAGATAATCCACAGATTAGAGTTTCTATACTTCGATAGTATGACAGTAGGTCAGTAGCACAGGTCAGCCTGAACAACACTGCAAAAATGACCTTGGTTAGTAGGACATGATATTACAAAAGCACATTGCATGCATCTGGATTCATCTTTTATTGAAATCTTTTTCACAGTTCTTTACAAGATTCACAATCTTTAGCTAATTATAATTTTTGAAAGGATTTCATTTGGAGATAGTGATTTTGTTAATTGCATTTGCTGTGCATAAACGTGGATTATGGATATCTGTGGGATGCCGTGTATCGCATAGTTTTAGTTTAGCTGCTGGAGCTGTGAGGAGTCAACTTGTTATTTGCAGGTGAGCTGACGTGAGGAGTTGTTGCTTTGAAAATCTAAGGTAAAACAGACATAATGACAAGGACGTGTATATTACTCAGACACTATATCCCAGTGACTCAAACAAGGAACTAACTAAACTTGGTTCAGATAAATAGCTGTTGTCGTCATCCTCTCTCTGTAAGGCTAGATTTGTCAAATTCATAATGTAAACTGCAAAATATCATTACATAACAACAAACAAACAGTTGAGTCTGCAGAGAACTAGATGTTTTGAATATAAGTTACCTTGCAACACCAAAGTAAATATGGCAAAGTATGACATTATGAATGTGATGCAACCTAATGCATGTTCAAGCAGAAACACACTGTAGCTGCTGCTTCATGTGAGAAACACTACTCCATACAAAATGAATGGAACTTAATTGCATGCGTTGACTTGTATGCACTGATGCAGTCGGGTGTTAGCTGGTATTTAATAAGCCCTAAGAGCAAATATCATGTGTTGTATACCATTGGAACTGGGGGAGAGAAAGAGAGTTTTCAAACCATGATAGTCAGCAGTCTCTGTTGTATACTGTAATTCTAACTTTGTCTCTCTGAATCTGCTTATCTTGTGGGATGTTCATGTGGCATCTGAGCAGAATACAGATTTAATACAGCAAAAGAGTGACAATAGCATGATTTTGGGGAAAACATAGAAGCAGACGAGAAGAGCAATGGCGAGATGTGTAGGCAAAGGAGGGAAGTCAGAAAAATCAGTTTGAGCCAAGCTGAGAGAACGTGGAGTAATATGACCTTTCCTTTCTGCTAGTCTTTCCCACAAACATTTGGCAGAACAGCTACTGACACTTTTATATGTACTGCAGTTGAATTATATTTGAAATTAGATTACCAACAGACACAGTCATCCTGTTCCATTCACATGCACAGACTACCTCGTCTCACTTCAGCATACTATGAACTTTATACTAATCCCACTTTCTCAGAAATCCATTTACTGAGGGCAGCCAGCCATAGGTGCTGAAATGAAGGGGTAGAGCCACCATCTTAAGTAGAAAAACTTTCTTTTTGCCCACTGCTCTGCTCCTCCTCTGTCTATCCTCCTTGAAGCACTTTTCAACAGATTTAAGACTGCGGATGTGTAGTCATAACAGTGAGGTCTGACAGAGGCTAATGGCTTCTAACTCAGTCTCCTATAAGGCTTGACACTTTCTCATGGGCCACTGAGTGAACATGTTTTAGAGAGCAGAATGAGAGACAAAGGTTTGTGTGTGTGTGCGTGCATATCTGTGCATCTCCCTTTCCCTGCCAGCCAGCTGCTGTTAGCCTGCAAACCTTGGCACAGCATAGCTTCCACAGACACCAAGGGCACATTGCACTAACTGTGTGGAGGGGGAGGGCGGTTTACGTTTCAGCTGACCCAGATTATCAGAGATACTACTAACAAGAGTAATAATTTAACAAAATATATTTCTCAATTATTTATTGTCATTTCATCATCTAAATGAGGTGTGAATTATATTTCAAATATAGGCTTTTCATCAAAATATTATTTATTTGTATTATACAGTACTTAAATTTTTATGATGTGCTATGCAGAAACACAGTGGGGTCCAAAAGTCTCAGACCACTGTGAAAATGCTTGTATTTTGCATTCTTTTTGAATTTAATACAAGCTTTTTCATTACAAATGATTATATCATCTTAACAATTTGAGTGAAAAGTTGAATCTTTGAAAAATGTACATGAATTTCAGAACATCTTAGTGTTTGGTACGCCCCCCTTTTGCTTTAATGACAGCATGCATGCTGTCATTAAAGCAAAAGGGGGGCGTCCACAAACTTGTGGAATCCACACAGCATGCATGCTGGCATGGACTCCACAAGTTTGTGCAAAAACTGATGACCCAAGTTATCCCAGCATGATTTGACAATGTTCCAAAGAGCTTCTTGTGATGTTAGACTTTCTGATTATTTCCAGATTTATATGGGAAAACATCACAGATTTTCGATGTGGTCTTAGACTTTTGGACCCCACTGTATTTATAGACTATACATATATGATCAGTGGTGAAATCAGCGCATGCTGATGAGTCGCACATATTTATGCCCTGTTACAGCAAAGTTGTCCAAGTTTAAAATAAAGTGAAGAAGTCTGTAGTGGCAGTGTTTTTCAAAATATCACAAAAGAACCACATTTTCTAGAAACCCTGTTCCTTCCTGCTTCACAGATGATGGTTATTGTCTTCTCTCCCGTTAGCTCAGAAAGCTAGTGCTCCTGTCAAGCTGCAGCTGCAAAGTTACATTCTATAAACTCGAGGGAGCTAAATGATGCGTTCCAAATTAAATGCTCTTGTTAAGTGTTAAGTGCAAGTGTTTGCAAGATATATCACGCAAACTATAGTTAGTAACATCATTCAAGTTCTTCATCAATATTCAGCTTCTTCTTAAACAAATCTACATAAAGTCTTAGAATAGAACAGAATTGGCTGTAAGATTTGCAATCAGTTTAACAATGGTGATGCTGTCGCTGTAGGTAACATCAAATAAAACCTCCAGACACTTTGGGTCAAAGAGTCTGTTTAGAACTTGGCAACCTTTCTCCTCTTTTGCATCACTCTGTGGACTTTTGTCTACTCTTTTACTTTACTGAAGAGGATAAACATTTGGAAGTGATTTTTCCATTGGCCTTTCACTTGTTCCACCATCTGCCATTGTGAAAAATTCTGAAAGCTTGAGCTTTCACTGGAAGGACAGCTTCTTCTTGTCTCCTCTCACCCTTTCTGCTCTAAATCAACCCAGCAGATTTCCCACAAAATTCAATGTGGTGCAGCACGAGATAGTTCAGTCTGGAGGCTGGTAGGACACTGCAAGTCTGCAAGGGTCTTGTTTGTGTTAATTTTTACTAACCTTTCAAAATTAATATGGTAATGATTACAATATTTTTAGTTACGTTGTGTCTAAAAACAACTTCAACCACTTTAGGCAACCAATACACTCAGTGCTGCCAAATTCAAGGCATAGCATAGCAATATTTTCAATTCTTCTTTTATTCTTTATTATTTTATTTTTGCTGCCAATTTTTTTTGTTGATAAATCTTCTCTAAGTAAATGTTAATTCTAGTTGTAATTGTTTAATAATGCAGATGACCAGGTGATGAACAAATGAGAATAGAAAGGCATCAAGTTTTTAAGAAGTACTGAATGCGACATCGATCCTACAGCGAATTAAAATCTGAGATGTTACCTTTACATAGTGCTTGCCCTAAACTTTGTTTTAATTCATACCTTTATAGCATTGTATGGTTTGTGGAGTGTGTTTTTCTTAAAATTTATCCTCTGCATTCAACCCTACAGACCTCAACTCTGTCCATCCTTGTGCAGATCACTTGCACACGCCAAGTATTATTATCCTTGCACCATTTTCTAAGATCAATTTAATGGTTAGAATTATATTTTTGCACCAGATCAGTCATTTCTAGGTGACATGCACTCAGTGAACTTGATGAATGAGCTATTTACTATGTTTACATCAACCATCTGCCTCTTAGATGGCCCGGGAATTTAAGTGCAATCTTTATAAAGTGGCGTACCAGGCAGGCGAGTGAAAGGAAGGGCCACCAATCATTTCTAACTAAACAGTCTACATAACCCCAGACCTGGATTCTGGGGTACACTTTGCTGTTGAGGCTGTTTTAGGACCATTTGTAAATAATTAATGCTTATTTTAAGTCCATCAGAAGGGCTAGAACCAGGTGAGAGTCTGCTGACTAGTAGAGTAGATTAGAGAGTTATTAAACTTTTGGCTGGATATCTAAGGAAGGCTGTGAAAACTGTGATGCATTGTAAATGTGTGTTCATTTGGACATTTCTGTGTTTATTTCATCTTGCATACACAATTATTGATTATGCATTCGTACTACTGTTATCATGTTTTTCAGAATGGGGTGTGATGTTGTTATTCAGAGATCCATTTTTTGCATCACGTTGGCTCGTTGATGTTTGCTCACTCTACACCTACCGTCTCATGCATGATGGCTCTTAAACAGTGAGGTGCCACTCCCTGTGCCAGACTTAAAAAGGAGGGCTTTGATATGAATGGCTCCTCTTTCATCCCCTCACAGAGCAGCCAAGAGTGAAAGGTGGAAGTGAGGCCATAGCTCTGTTCTGTACATACACATACTGCACTGCACTGCTGCGTGCAGCCAGCTTCTAGTGAAAAAAATCTCGCAAAGCAGCTGGCCCAGTCAGATAGTTTATGCTAATGACAGAGCTTCCAGGGATGTGGCCATTCAATCATGTGTAACTGAGGTGCTAACACTAGCATTCTCCTTTCCCCTACTGCATCAAATTGGCCTGCGTTGCTCAATCTATCAATAGCTGTGAACATTTGGACAAACTCACCAGTGGCTAAGCACAGCTGTGGCTGTTGTGTCCTGTCTTTGCTGCATAACTTTATTTCATCATCAGCGTGCATACCTTGCAATTGTCTTATTTATCCTCCCTAATCAGCCTGTGGAATTTTAATCTGAGTGGGTATAGAAAGCTGCTACTGAAGAACTGACTGATTAAAGTTTCCTCCTTCATGATGTGATGTAATTTTGTGGACATGAAGCGTAAACAGGGTTTCCTACAGTGTAAACAGCGCTCTGAATATCTGGATAGTAGTCGCAGCGTTTTGGACTGGACTGAGCTGTGCTTGGCTGTACACACTCGGGAGATCCAGCTGGGGTGGGCCCCACTGAGCTGATGTGTTTTAGACTGGTCTGTTCTTTCTGTTTGACTTGTTGCACTGTTGACAGTATGATTTGTTTGGGTTTGAAAAAGCAGTTTTCTTCTCGCTGTGCTTCCCTCCTGTAGCCTAACTTGCCTGATTTGGCTGATCGATGTTGTCTTTCTGTGCTTAGATTGGGTTAAATCCTTGAGCTTTGACAACACCTGTGGAGTGTAACAGAATTCCTATCTGTTGCCTCTGTCTTCCCTTGCATGTGTGATTTTTCAGTGTTGCTTTAGCAACCCTGACAGGCAATTTGTAACTTATTACACACATTCTTATTGAAGCAGATCTGCAGTGGGTCGACTTCACAGGTTTGTGAGACCCAGCAGTCTTTCAACAAGGCTTATACAAAGATGTACAAAGATGTGCTGCTTTTGCAAGAATAATAAAGAAAATAGTATACTGTTCCCCCAGTGGAACACATTTACAGCTGTGCTTATTAGATTATTTATTGGAAAAATGTTATAAAAAAAAATCTAGCTTCCTTTACGTGAATAGAATATGTGAGAATCCTCTTAATCTCATCCATTTAAGGCCTTTCCCAGATATTTCTATCAATTACAGCCACTACTTGATCTGCTTGAGCAGATTAACCTTCATCTGCCCTGCGAGCTACTCATCGCAGAGCTACTAGCCTGGTAGGATCTGTTGGTCAAGTGCAGAGCTATGTAGATATGTACAGTATGTGTATTTACATGTATGTGCATGAGTGCTTTTGCCTGTGTACACGTATGTATGTGTATATGAATGTGTTTTTGAGACTCCTCACACTGGTAGCCTGGTCGGAAGCAGAACAGCTGGACGTTAAGCAGCTTTCACCCTGTCATAGAATCTGGATGTCCCAGTCATAGTCTTACCCACCCCCACCCTNCCCCCCCCCCCCCCCATCATGCCGGGTTCCCTCCACTGATCCACATATCCACATAAAGAGCCACTAAATACTCCTAGCTTCTTGCTTGTATAAAAAAAAAAAAATTCTACAACTACTAGACATACTCAAATGCATTTTCAATACGTACGCTTTGATCTGCATTAATGATGACACTCAGGGCATCATATGATGCTAAAGCATGCGGTGCTCAAATAATGTGTGTGAGGAAAAGGGTTTGTCTGCAGGCTGTTTTTTAAAACTCAAACAAGACTAGTTCTGTAGCTCACATATCTCACAGTGAACACAGGGTCCTCATAACTGTTGAACAACTGTGCATGTATTTGTCTCTCTCCTCTCTCACTCTCTCTCTCTCTCTCACACACACACCTCTGGATGAATGTGGTCACATTTGCCTATTGGCACAGGGCCATCTGTCACACACAGACTGAGAGATCCAGCCCTCATCCTAACAACCAAATATAGTCAACTAGAGCAACAGAGCACGCTGGGACTGATCCCCACTGTTCCACAACCAACCTGGGTCACACACTTGGAATCATACAATGACAGTTATCTTTTGTCAACACAGAAAACAAAATGTTTCAAACCACCTGGTTATCTGCCCCACAATAGTCTGTTAACAAGAGTTTTTCACCCCCAGCGACTGTAGACTGCTGTGCACTAGGGCTAAAATAAAAACTCCACTGGTCACATCATGTAAATCTCTAAAAACAGCCTGAAAATGTTATTATTGTGTTTCTCTGTGTGTGTATTCCAGAGTGTTGTCCGCTGCCTGTGGCACCCCAAACTCAACCAGATAATGGTAGGAACTGGGAATGGATTGGCCAAGGTGTATTATGACCCTGTCAAAAGCCACAGGTAAATTCAAAGTAGATCACAACACCCTCAAAACCTCTTGGATCCAATGTGTTGCTTTTATGTAGCAGCATGTTTAACTTTTAAATTATTTTCTAGGGGAGCTATGCTGTGTGTGGTGAAGAGCAAGCGGAAAGAGAAACAAGCTGAGACTCTAATGCAAGATTACATAATCACACGTAAGTTCTACTGTGCCTGTATTCTACACCAGAAACACGCCTGAAATCCGTTATCTGCACCATCCAGGATTCATATCATTTACCATATTTTAACTCATTCATTGAGCTCTTTCCTTGTTCTGCTATGCAAAGTTTCACACATCGCCCATACATCACTATTCACCCATGGTGAAGTGCCTTTCTCAAGGGCACTCCAGCAGTTTAATCTACGTTTAGACTACTACCCCATCTGCTCAGCAGTGCTCTTTAAACTATATGGCAAAGACACCACCAAAACAATGCTACCCAGCTTCAAGAGCACTATGTGGCAAGGGGAGCATGTTACATTCATTTAATTTTTCTCATGCATGAAACATAAAACATACCTTAATTTGTTGTAATTTGCTGAATACAACCTTCAATTAGATGTTATCACTTCTCTCTTTTTGGCTTGCTTATTATCTCACTTAATCTCTGCCTTTCTCTTGTCTCTCTCTCTCTCTCTCTCTCTCTCTCTCTCTCTCTCTCTCTCACACACACACATTTTAACTCACTTTATCTCTCTCATACTGGGGGCTTTGAGAGGAATAAGACAGTGTTCAGGGTTTTCACGGGCTCATTAGCTGATGGAGTGGAGTGACAATGAGCGAATTGGCAGCCGTGGGGCACTGTGCCACGCGTCAGCCATGTGGTCTCCAGTCACGCCAGATCACGCTAGAGACAGCCACCTCTCCCACTTCTGCTGGCGTGATCTCCTGCTGGAGCACATGTTAGGACACACACTCAAACNGCATGCCGCCCTTGCTTGTCATCCTGTCATATCACCAACACATGAGGCTGTCATCTCTTTCGTGTGTGTCTTGCTGTAATGAACCTATTGGAACAGAATAGCTTTTTTGGTCTTTGATTGGCTGGCAGGCGCAATTCAGACGCCATTTATTGTTTGACCATTTGCAACCTTTTCATATGAATCATGTGATTTCATTACCATGCCGACAGGGTGTGAAGTAGGGCCAGACATTTGACTGCCACAAGCGGCGAGTGACGCACTTGATGCCCTGGCACTGGAAAAATAGAAGGGACAGGAAGCAAGTGATGGCCCATTGAGAAAAGCGAGGGAATCTGTTAACAGTAACCTTTTTGCTTAATGTAGCGTGGAGGAGAAGAATTAACACTGTACAGTGACAGGGCTCCTGAATGGAAAATCACTTTATCTAGCCCTTTACTAAAGTGTCTCTTTGTAACCCCCAAGGATAAGAGCAGAGGATAATACACTTGCTTCACACAAACACAAATGCTCACATACACACACTGTCCTTCTCACACATCTTTGAGGGTACTCATTCACACTTATGTATGCACACATTCACTTACACACTCATTGCTTAAAGTGCTTGTGCCTTTATTGTGATAGTGCTCAGGAAAGTGTGAATAGTGACAGAGTAATTGTCTGAATTTAAACATATTTGGGAAATAATGAATATGTTGGTGTGCATTATGGCAGAAAGAGTACAAAGATGCTGGCAGAGGCCACCTGGTATATTTTTACATACATGCTACCTATGTCCATAACATGGTGTCCTATGATGTATTTGTAGGACGTTCGACAGTATAAGAGATGTGTGTGTGTTCTGCACTTTGGTTTGAAAACACTATTTAATCTCAGCTTTACATTTCTGGTTTTCATGTGTGTGACAGTCAAACACAAAACATAATGCCAGGTGTCCTGACTGATGTCTGCTGTCTTATTTGCGTGGCTTTGTTATGTGAGCTCGCAGGTTTAATTACCCAAGCAACTTGCTTATCCTTGTTTACTTTGTATGTCTCCAGCCCATGCCTTACCCATGTTCCGAGAAGCCCGTCAGCGCAGCACACGCAAGCAGCTGGAGAAGGATAGACTTGATCCTAAGAAGTCCCACAAGCCTGAGCCTCCTGTGTCTGGACCAGGTAAAGTGATTCTAAAGTTGGACTGTTGCTGGCTGTTAATATGGCTGCTGTAACCACCATTACACTGGAGGTGGCTGGAGGTGTATTATTATTATTATTATTATTATTATTATTATTATTATTATTCAAGTTTTTAAAGAAGAATACTGGTGATTTTACATGTTTGAGCCCAATATATACAACACACATACACGTTACAATACTGTCCAACCATTTTCCAAAATAGGGTAAATTTTAGAATGTTTTTCTTACCTTCCAGACTGCCTTTGGTTCCAGTTCATTCCAGTATGCTATTAAAATCAACTTGTAGAGACCTGCAACACACTTGAGACATGTAATCCATCACAGTGAACATGAAGTAAACTAAACACAAACTAAATTTTTTGTCGAAGTAGCTTAATTTAATCAATCTATCACAGAGCTACACAGAAGAAAATGTATTTATCCGCTTGGGAATATAGTCCAAGAAGAAGACAGCTTTTACCGAGAAATTAAAATGACTGTGCCTTCTACAATCAAGTGCATATGTTATCACGTGAAACATTTGAATTTGAAGGCATGTATCACCTGGTATTTGATTTAGAAAGAATAGGGGATTTGGAAAAAATAACACAAAAACTAAAATATGATTTGAAGTATGTTTTGGAAAATGGTTCAGTAATGTAACATGTATGCGGTGTGTGTGTGCGTATGTAATATATATATATATATTACATACACACACACACACCTATATATACACACACGCACACACACACATATATATATATATATATGTATAGGGCTTAAACTTGCAAAAATCACCAGTATGGTCCTTTAACTATGAATGTACTATGAATGTATGATTCAGTTTGTGGCTGAAACACAGAGCCACTGTTGTTGATGCATTACTCGTTATGCAATACTACTGAAATCATAACAGCGATGCTCCCAAAAGATTCTTAAAGACTTGTTTCAGACTATTGTTGCCTCATGTTTTTTTAATCTACTGGGACTTAAATGATGCATCGTGAACATTCTCTGGAACCCACCTTCAGTGTCGTTACAGCACTAATGTAATAAGCACATTCACAAATTCACACACCTATGCATGATCAACAGTGCAGTTTGAACTTCCTTCCAATAAGCTGAGGTGCCAGATAACATTTCCTGCGTTAGTATATTCCAGCTGGCTCGTTGCTGCAGTGTTGTTTTGTTAAATGCTCTCTTGAGGACTGCGCAAAAATCTGTGCTCAGGTGGGAAAATCACATTTAAAGATTTTAGACAGCAAGAACCAAAAAGTATCCCGAGTCCTGATTCAAATTATGAAAAATCCTGGGAAATGTTATCAAATGCATCACACTAATTACAGTTACAATTACAGTTAATTACAGTTGTTGTCTGTCCACAAGTTATTTTTTATTATATATAATAATAATAATACATAATAAACACTTTTATTATGGAATATTTACTCTGAACTGAACTACTTTTAATTTTTGGAATGGCCTAAGGCTTGAGCACGGTGCTTTGTATATCTGAGTATGAAGAACTGTTGAATCACAGAGGTTGGGAGAAAGACACAAACATAAATGGAATAGTCTATAAATGAAAATCAAGGTGTATTTTATGGAAGGACGTTTGACTCCTTGATGGCAGTCCAGTACTTTTAAGACGACAGGCTGTCTTTATATTGTTTATTTTCTTTGTGAAATTACTTGGTGGTTTGCTCGATGCTTACATGCAGTGGAAATAGATGCTTTTCAATTCCGCAAATAACCCACTGCCCAACAACAGCAGGAAATACCTGTCTGCGTGTGTGTTTGCATCTGCATGCGCACACAAACACACACGGGCACATACACGTGTGTATCCTTGATCTTTTAAGACAACCGTAATAATGTCCTTTTTGGAAAGCAGGAATATATTTCCCTTAAGTTCCATAAAGTGAAACATTCAAGTCAAGCTCTGAAACACCACAATGACAGGAAAGAACATCATAGCTTTCATATGGCGGTTTCTGGAAGGATCAAGAATGCAACATAATACAAACATAATATGTCCAAACCAATAAAACGTTCATAAAGACATAATCTTATAATGCAAGAAAGCTGTTGAATGTATAATGCAATTTAGTTGTGCTTAATACACCAAGTTAAAAGGTAGATTTGGTGGATTTTTTTTAAATGGATAATGTAGTAATGAAATTCTGTAAAAAAAAAAAAAAAAAAAAAAATCCAGTAATTTATGAAGAAAGTTGTGATTATCTGTCTTGATCAGATAATGAGGATTAATAAACATTGTAAATATTAATAAATTAACATTATGTAACATTATTGAGCATTCCCTTTAGACTTTAGTTACACTTTAACTAGACTATTTTAGACTGTGACATAGTGACGTCACATGGCACCAAAGCACTAGCCAATAGATGGGCAGTTTGGTCCATGTCTTTCTGTAATAAATGTGTGGATTTGTGTGTATATGTCCTTAGTTTTTGGCCAGTCAACCTTCATCAGGTGTCAGCATTTATAAATCCTGATTTGACAGTATTCTGCCTCTCTTTGTGTAGGAATATATATATATAAGTTGATGTTTATACATGTCGGTCTCACTTTGTTTTAATCTCATTATCTTCTGCCCTGACAGGTCGTGGAGGTCGAGTTGCAGCTCATGGTGGCACTCTGTCTTCATTCATCGTGAAGAATATCGCTTTAGATAAAAGCGATGACAGTAACGCACGAGAGGCCATCCTGCGTCATGCAAAGGACGCTTCCGAAAATCCATACTGGATTGCTCCAGCATACAAAATGTAAGAAAACCTTATAAATACATAAATATCCACCTTCCTGTCTGTCTCACTTAATCATTCTGTCTGATTCCTGAGTTTGCTCAGACAGTGTAAGGTGAGTATGATGAGTGCTGATCGTGACAGTACTCAGGTTTCTTCCTACCAGTGTGACTCATGAATGTTTAAATGGCCGTGTACTTTTACAGGTGAGTAATGGGCAGCTTTAGATTTCTATCTCTACAGCTACGCAAGGGCGGAAAAAAGTTTGAAATCTGTACATTTCACTGGCACATATTCTTAAGTTTTATATATTAGATTAATACTCTCTCCCTCATATTCTCTTTTATCTGGATATATTTAATTCTCAGGTTATTGCAGCAGAGCCTAAATGAAGAGCCCCTCATTTGTATTGTGGAATAACTCCATTAAAACCACATAAATCATTACTTAACAATTTTATTATTACTGATGTGAATCCCTTTAGGACCCAACCAGAGCCTATGTTTGCTGAGGAATCAGAGGAGGATGAGGAGGCTGACAAGGAGCCAGAATGGAAGAAACGTAAGATCTGAGACACATTAACAGCAGCTCATTGTACCTTTGATAGCTGGCAGGTTGGAGAGAGAGCGCACAGTAACCACAACGTCCCACGATCAAACCCAGACTATTAGGAAACTGGATAATAGCACCTGTTAGAGCATTAGTCAAAGCTCTTTTTTTTTTCATACGTATGTGTTTGTGCTTCTGTCTTTAGGCATAGAACAATAAACATGCAGGCATTTTTTGCTGTGCACACAGTGAAACTTTATACAGGTTTATACTGCTCTCATTCCACTTCATCAACCAAAGGAAGAACTTGGATTTAAATGTCTGTTTTGATTGTATGGACTTCATCTTCATGATTTCTATTGTCCTCTCCTCCCACATTTCCAGAGTTTGCTAATGCCTCATAAATCTGATCCAGATTTTGTGGTCTGGTGTTGTTCATCATTTGTGATGAACCCTTTGCTAGTGTGTTAAAAAGAAATTGCGAAAAAGTACAAAAATAATAGCCAATTTTATTCTGGAGTTTATTATATTGCAGTTTTTCCAGCTCTGTGGAAGTAGGTGTTGTCATCTGCTACTTTAGTTTTCTGCATTCTGTACACCACGTTGCAATGTAAATAAAAGATTTTAGCATTCCCTTGTCAAACAGTGTTGCACTGATTCATCTGCTTTTACTTTTAAGTGAATAATTCTGCCAAATGTCTTTTTGTGAGGCAGTAGCAAGCAATTATTAAAATGCTGCAATTTCTATTGTTGAGTTACTGTGATTTTGTTTTCAATTTGATTCCATCCAAAATCTAATTTCAGCACAGCACTAAGGCTTACAGTTGCTTCATACCAAAATTTTTACAATGTGTTTAATTGGTGAGAATATCAGCTTTGTAGTTTACTTTGCAAACAGTCTGGAAATAGCCTTTAATACGTTGCAAGGAACACCTGGAAAGTGTCTCAGAAGACTGGATGGAGTGTCGAGGTTTCTATTTGAATTCCTTGAATGAACTGTACAATGTCTATAATTATATCAATTGACAGACAAAGCCACAACATACAGACCCCATGAAACCTATGTTTGTGTTCAGTATACATTTCCCTGGAATGCAATATCTTCCCACAACAACATGCTAGAGCAAATGATGCTTTGATTGAGGTGTACTCGCTTGACAAGCACTATTTGTTTGTAGAAAGAAAAATTACAATCACATGGTTTATTCTGCTATATGACTTCTAAATTGATAGACTTTCACCTGAGTTTTTTTCATTTGTTCAGTAACATTCCATCATTCAGCTGTTGAATTTCAGGGTGATGTAGGACAGCTGCATCTGCAGAATAATCTTAAAGTCCCCGATCATTAAAAACACAAGTAAACAATAGTGTGTGGTCTTAGTATTCTGGCAGTCTTCTTGCAGCAAAAACAAAAAACAAACAAACAAAAAACAAAAAAAAAACAAGGAATATGTAAGACAATGTGTGAGGATATGAAAAAGTGAAGGAGTAGAATAGTGAATGATGTTTTTGGAGAGGACAGATCTGCTTCACAGGGGAGAAGGTTGAGAGGTTGTTGGCAGTTTTCTCTGACAATAAATATGATCTTCACAGTGAATACGACGCCATAAAATCGCCTTCCATTAAAACTTCTTTTGGCACTTGTATTGAACCTGTAGCAACTTTCTGTTGCCTTGTTGTTTTACTCTATTGTAACCACATTCTAACCTGACATTGTGACTAGCAAAGAAGCTGTAAGTGCTTTAGGGTTTCTTCTATAGCTGCAAGAACGAAGCCTTTTACTTGTTTTAGTTATGGGGATGTTTTATAGAGTGATACTTCTGTCACCTCGCTGCATGTGCTGTTATTATAGAGCTCTGAGATTCATTATGGGCTGCAGAGCACAAGCTCATCACTTCACCCTGTGTGCTGATAAACTGGCCTCTGTTGACCTTTAAGCAGCTTCACTGGTATAGTAGTATTGCTATTAATGGCTTCTTACTTGATGCAGTTATTTAATTTTTACATCATGTATTCACAGGACCTTCAGAGTTGGAAATGAAATCTTTTATATCCTAGTGATATTTAATCTGAAATTACTAATATTTTACCCAGTACTCTCAGTCAACGTCTATGTTTTATTGCATAACTAACATTGTTCACTTTCGGTTGCACTTGTTCTTTGCATTGTAGTCTGCACAGCTTTGTTTGTACCATATTCCACTTACGCTGGTTTTAGTTATTCCCAAACTATGCTGTCCTTTTGGCCAACACAGACACTCTAATACCAAGAGATTATTCTGGTTTAAAAGAAAAAAAAAAGTTTGTAAACATTTAACCACCAAATATTATGCGCCTGAGTTATCCACATAAGTTGAAATATACAGTATTATTTATTTAATGACACCTAACATGACTAAGCTATACTTTGAGACACCGCTTAATGACTCGCCGTCTGTGCCTCTGCCATTTTTTCAGCATTTACATATCTTCTTTGCATGGTGGAAAAATTCTGGAGCCCTTGATTTACAGCTCTGTATTGCTCGTTTTTGTTTACTGTACAACCCTGGGCCATTGTTCAGGAATGCAGAACAGAAGAGGGATACCACATTTTAGAGGCCATCTCCCAGCCGGCCCCACTGTTCCCCGTTCAACCCAAATTTCCATCCTTGATTTCACTGTTGCTTGTTTAAACATATTCAAGGCAAATTAGCACCATGTGGCGCAAGTTCATATGGCAGAATACCAGGAGACGTGCTCATTTAATAGAAACAAGTTTAATTTTGTAAAAAGTTATAAAATGAATATTGTACAAAAATAAAGTTTGCCGAGAGCTTTGGTTGTGTAACACAAAACGAGTGAGACAACATGACATGACAGGTTTTGTCACAGAGGTGTGAACACAATAAGGAGTGAAAACAAATGCAATCCTATTTTTCCGTATTAGCGACGAGGATTCCTTTGCAGTGTCTCTCTTTGCCTTTGCTTGTTTACCTTTGCATCAAAACTGGAGGATTTTCACCCAGAAAACAGTTTACAGTCAAGCAAACAATGATGAAGATGAGAGGACTAGTGGTCGCAGCGTGCACACTTTAATGTATAGTATAGAGGAGTAGTGAGGCTCTCCGAGGGCCAGGAGGCTTCTGGGAAGTCTCCTAACTGCACATTCTCATCTGGAAAGGCTTATGCACAAATCAGTTGTTAAAGAGAAAGATGATCCAATTGATGAGGTATGCTGTGATAAAAGCTTCAGTTGTTTTTTTTGTTTTTTTTTCCTGTAGTGTTTGGCCTAAATTCTGCTTGATGCAGTGGATTTGTTCTGTTGCGGGGGATTATTACGTAGTAAAGCTGGCTTGGTTGCTGCTGGGTGGGCACAGATACCTTGGTCCCTAATCCGTGTTAACATCAAGACCTACCCGACGGATCTCTTTGTTCCACTTCAAACCATCCCCTCCGCGGTCTCAGTGTGTACACCAGCATGCTTTTAAAGAGCCTCCTGTTATCTGCAATGTTGATTTCTGTTTAGTTTTGGAATAATGTTGGCTGAGCGACTTATTGCACGGAGAAAGCTCCCTTGGTAATTCAAAAACATTGTTTTGTTGAAAAGTCTAATCTTAAGATATTTACATCAGTTTTGTGATGATGGTTGAAGACAGATCTTGCCTTAAACTGTCCTTATTGCTAAAGATGCCTTTGCCAGTGGGGAGATTTGGTTAAGAGTCATGTTAGAGGATCACTTTCAAATCCCCTTTCAGTGTGTAAGACCTGTCTGTCACAGACGAGACAGAGACAGGCAGTCTCATGAACTTTGAAGCCTACTGAGACGGTAACTACTGCAAAGCCTTTGCTCAGACTTGGTGCAAGGCCAGTTGAGGTTTCAGGTGACGTATTCTGATAGTCAACCATTCTAGCACCTTCTGTCTCTGTGACTCAAAAGGATGAATCCTCAAATGCACCTAAAGATCCTCAGAAAATTAACTTTTGTTTTTTTTTTTCTTTTTGAGGCAGAGACCACAAACTCATTTTTCTGATATTATGATGCAGTTGACAAGAAACAAGGGTTGTAAACACATCATGGCATCTGACTCGTTGCCCCCAAGTCCCCTCTGGTCAAATTCAGGAAAATTAGGCAAATTTTCAAAAAAATTCACCGTCCTTCAAAATGCTGTAAAACAAGCGATCGTTTCATCTTAAAATTGGTCCCCTCCTCTCTGTTCATCTTTTTCTACCCTCCTTAATTTGATAGCTAATGAGTTTCAAAAATCAGTGATGTTTTGGACTCAGGTGTGGGCAAAGACTGAGATGCCCTGGAATCTAAGTGAGCCATTAAAGCATTAGGATCTAAGGGTGAGTGATTAGCAGTGGCTGTACCTCTGAAACCAAGTTAGATTTTGAGTAGAAAATGCTCCACTTTGGCACCATCCAGGATAGACAGTTTTTAAATAAATAAGAAAAACAAGAATTTCTTTCATAAAATGGACTGAAATAAATAACAATAAGTTAATTCCATCTTAATAAATATACCTCTTACACACACGTGTATATATATATATCTATATATAATCTATGTTTACATGTATAAATGATTGGATTTGATGTAGATCACATGAAAAAGTCTTTGCTGAACCGGTGTAGTATTTCTCCTCCCTTGGGTCTGAATGTAAACATCAACATCCAGACAATGCAGAGGAAGTGATTTACACTGCAGCTGAATACACTCCTTAAATCTTTGCATTCATCTGGAGTCTTAGGAGCCAACAAAAAACCAACTATTATTCCTGGGAAAAAATTCTTCCGGAGAAAAACAAGTGAACTTGGAGCAGATGTTTTGCATCTCTGTCACCTTTTAGAAAGTAAGATTAGCAAATCTGGAAGTGTAACAGAATTGGTTCATCTGCATTTTGATGCACATCTGATATGATTCTGCATGTATCCGATTTAAATGATTGTGAGTTTAATGTACAGTTTCCTTCTGTATCAGTCACAGAAGTGGCTGTTACAGACTCACCTGTTTTAACGTGTCCCCTGTAACTTGTTTGTACAGTGCATCAACTTGATGACTGACCCATACAGAGAAAATTTAGACCATACACTCCTTTTTTCCCTCCAAAAGAATCAAACCAGGGTCCATATCCAAAAGCGATCCCTGTAATTTAGGATGGAGCAGCAACCATGAAGATTCTCTTTAGTCCACCATATCTGCAGGTCACATCCATGTGACTTCCTCAGACACAGCCACACTTCCTGGCAGAATGCTTCTTCAGCGTATGATACACCACATTGTCATCCAAGAAGGATAAGTCATCATCGAATGCGATTGGTCGACAGCAGGTACGAGAGGGTGTGTCCTTGTCCAGCTTCTTGTTGTGTGTGAGGTTGTTGAGGATCTTGTCATAGTTTGTCTCTGCCTCAACACACGGGCCGCTGCAGTACCGGAAGATCAGCTCCTCTTTAGTCTGGTAACCCAGCCCCAAGTCTGTCACGTTGAGATGAACCTCCTTTAACAAGCAGCCTCGAGACTGCACCGATGTCCTCTCCCTTCCCTTCTCACCCCGGCCTTCTTTACCTCCTCGGCTTCCCCCTTGACCCCGACCCCTCTTCCTGTCTCTGCGTCCTTTTCCTTTACCTCCCGTGTTTGCTGCTCCCCTCTGTCTCTGCTCCCTCCGCCCTCTAGAGCCCATACTGGACTCCGATGACCTCCGGAGTCTGCCAATGGTAGCCTCAATAAAATCCATTACATCGTCAAACTGATCAGGATAGGGACCTGTGATGTCATCTGAAAGATAAAGGAACAGATTTTTTGATAACACTGCTACTTATAAAATCATAACTGCAACATTGACATGGATGCTGCAAAATAACTGAACAATTGTAATCAATGCTAATTTGCAGCAGTCACAAACACACAACATGAAATTTCAACAAAATAATATAGGCAAAACATTTTGAACATAGAATATGTAAATAAGGAATATTCTCTATTATGATACTGTGCAAAATAGCAGGAGTAGGAGTACTGAAACAGGCTAAAGGAAGGAAAATTAAGTACAAGGAAAATTTCTTTGAATGCATTTTGGAGCTTTATGTGGGGCAGACATTGATACAGTCCAGTTGCATTCCTCTTTAATTCCAGCAGAGGGCAGTCATTCTTACATTACAAAGTCTTGCACACCAACAATGTCGCACATTGCAAAAATCAGTCCTTTAACTATCATAACAAAGTTTAACCATATAAATGATATGTACATAATATATAGAGGTGAATAAATTAATTACAACTAATACAATTTGACAAGCCATCCATTAACTTGCAGAAGAGAATAATGGGGAGAATTTGAATTGTTTTCTTGTTAGGAAAACATGTTTATGGACACCCAGCATATGTGCCGAAATGAGTCAAGAAGTATGTGCTGACTCAAATGCAGAGAATGTCCATAAATATTGAGAAATGTGAAGATCAGAAACCGTGCACGCTGATTTATAGATTAGTCTCAGGCTGAGGAATGCAAAAAGCAGGCCAGCGTGGTTCATATGTAGAGTGCAGGTGCCCGGCCTCTGCTCCCTCAAACACAACTCAGGCTGCAGCCATTGAAAGAAGCAAACAAACTGCTCAGTCGCAAAGAAAAAGTAAGACACGTCCACCTGTAAAGATGGAATGTGGCAAATCTTGGCCTCACATTCAAAGCTCCAAAGCAGTTTTATTTGGACATTCCACAAACCAGACAATGCCGCTTTCGTCAGGTTTGTATCTGACAGTTCTTCACTTGTGCATCTAACTTTAATCAGGTTTGCTTTCTCACAGCGACTCCCTGCGTTAATAGACCAATCACAAGATTATAATCGCCAAAGTGACAGAGCAGTGTGATGCTTTTCACCCATATAAATCTTTGATATGTTTAATTAGAAAAAGCTGAGAGTTCAAAAGGAGAATTAAAGGAAATCATATGCTTGGAGTCGTTTAGTTTTTATGCTGCTCGAAACTCAAAACATGCACCCAGCGCAGCACTCTGCCATATGCTGAGAGGAAGGACAAGGCCTGGGCAAAGTCTTGGACCCTCCTGCAGTCCATGTTGATTCTATTACAGACTAAATTCTCTTCTAGTCCTTCCTCAATGCTCAAAGGTCTGGCAACAATGTACAATTTAAGGTCAGGAAGAAATGTTATGAAATCAGCATAACTGTGTACCTATGGAAAGTACATTTACTCAATGTACCATATTTCGGTAAAGGTTTTTGGTTTTTGTAGTTCAGTATTTCCATTTTGTGGTACAGTACATCTCCATTTCTGAGGGGAACAGTGCCCTTTTTTTAATCCTCTAAGTTTATCTGGTGGCTGTAGTTATATTTAGCATTAAATTAAATTTAATATGAAATCACAGCAGACTTGCAGAAATGAAAAGAGTTACTTATTTTACCTGTACAGGAGCAAGTAATGCAACTAATCTGAAAAGCATGAATGTCCAGAGGTCTAATTTTGTGCCAGATTTTCATCGTTTTATTACATAAATCTGCTAAATCTGAGATTTGAAGTTTTTCCAAACTCTTTGGTAAAAAACTTTATATCTCCAACTTTAGGGTTTTTAATAAAACACTGGGAACTTGACATTTTTTTACTTTTCATGCTAGTCAGTTTTACAGTTAATACTTTTTAACATCCACTCAGTTTGCAGGAAGATTAACTTGTAATGATGTATTTTCCACTGTTGTATTACTATGTTTACTTAAGTATTCGAGGACTTCTTCCAGCACTGTCTATGCAGGTGTGTGTGTGTGTGTGTGTGTGTGAGAGCATGTGGTTGTGTATATATGTGTCAATAAGTCATGCAGGCAGGGTGCGATGTCTGGCAGGTGGAGTTGTCATTAACAGCCAGTATCGCCTATCTCTCCTCTCATACCTGCTTCTCTCACACAGCACAGGTCATCTGACCCGGTACACTCCACGGCTGATTGGGCTGCCACTTGTATATCAGGTGAGTCAGGGCTAATCTGTTTAGACACACCTGCCCTTTGATTTAGACACCTCCTATTGTATGACAGCTGATGGGCAGGGTGCCTACACTGCACACCTGCTGACCGACTGGACCAGAGGTGAAAAGTAACAAAGTACATTTACTCAACTACAGGACTTAATTACACTTCTGAGGTACTTGTGCATTACTTGAGTATTTCCAATTTGCAGTACTATGTTGTATTTCTATGCCAATAGTTTTTAGAGGTTTTACTCCACTATATTTGTCTGATGGATGTAGTTACTTTGCAGAGATAAACTCACAGACTCATAAAACTGTTGTTTTTAAGATTACCTCGCAACCATGTTTCTCAGTCTTCTTTTAGCTTAATGTCTGTGCATTTTAGAAATTATCTCAAAATTTATAGGATTTACTCTTTCATTCAACTGACCTGAAATTGTGTAAATCCCCAAGTTTTGAGATATATCATATACTGAGTATGTAAAGCTTTTTTTTTTTTTAAGCTTATTTACCTTCTCCAATTTTAATCATAATTTTAAATCTTCAGAATTTGTTTTTTCCTTTTGTTCCAAACTCTTCCAAATAGGAATAATGTCTCAAATTTTAGGGGTTTTCATTGCTGATGCATTAAAAAGTGACAGATACTGTGCATCTCAATGCGCCAAAAGATTTTCAATTGTAATATTGGTACCATACTTTTATGTAAGTAAAGGATTTGAACACTTGTTCCACCATTGACAGCAGCAAACAAAGTAATTAATTTGTAAAACATCTCTCTTCTTTTGAGAATTGTTAGTAGAGAGTCATCTATACATGGGTTTATTTTTTAAAATCAACACTAAGACACCACTGATCCTGCAATCCTACAAAGATAAATCATTAAATGAAACATAATCCTTGGCTTTGTTCTATCAGGTTTGTTTGGAAAATACTCTTGACTGTATTAGAGTTAATGTCTCCTTGTACTGTTGCTGCCTGCAGACATTACAGTCCTAAAACTTAAGAGAAAACCTGATCTCTTTTCATTGACATTATGCACAAACTGAAGGTCAAGCCTCCTTTGAGTTTTAGTGTTATTTACACTACTAGGGTGTAATGAAGGGTCTCCGGTTACAGAGCAGATCAGCAATGTCACTGTGGTCCAAACAGAATATGAGGTGACAGGACAAACATTGGTCCAAATGTTCCATTCCTTATCTAGTTCTTGGCCTAGTTTACTAGTGTGTAAAGATGATCCAGAGTCACAGTGCTCCAAACAAAATGAATTCCTGCACACTGTTGTTATTAGAACCAACATAAACATGTAACTCTTCGATGGCTTCAATTCAGCCCAGCCACTTGTCTTAGATTAGAGTGATCTGGTGGAGATCTCCTTCTCTAACTCAGTTAGGGAGGAAATGCGCCATGATTTTCCCTTTAGCAGATGGTTAAGGCTGCGGCTCTCTGAGTAAATGGACGCCAGCATCTGTTTGGGAGAGGAGCTGTTCGCCCTGCTGCTTGACTTGTTTTGACATAGGTGTGATGTAACCCACAGCAGCAATAAAACACAAATTAAGATCCTGTCCATGATAACCTGCCTATCAGAGAGTGTTATCAATGTAGAACTCTCTGCAAGTGGCTCAGCCCTTTGCTTTTACCACTTAGCAAGGCATTTCTCAAATGCAATTAATCAAGAAGGGGAGACTAATGTGTTTAGCAAACAAATAATGTAACATTTGTCAAGTCATATTAGTCACAATTCCTAGTTTCATTTTCACAAACTGGGAGGTTCTGGCAGTTTTTATGTTCTGAATTGAACAGAGCTCCATCAGCCTGCAGTCTGATCCCCATGCGGGCCAATTAACCACCATTCAAGTGGCAATCTGAGTTGCTGCACATGACAGAACGTTTTGCCAAAACATGCTCTATGCCTTACATTGGTCTTCCATAGAGATCTTCTGCAGGTTGTGCTCTTCACGCTGGAAATGTGCTTCTTCTTCCTCTGCAGACACAGAATCACTGTAGCCGCTGGGGGAATAAGTTCTCTTGGCTGGCTGAGCGTTTTGATAGAGAGGCCGTGTAGCAACAGAGCTCAGGAGCAACAAACACGTGGCCAAAACATCCCATAACTTCATCTTAGACTCAGTTCCTATGAAGAAAGCTGCAAAAAAAAGAAATGATTTTATTTGAGAGGCACTGAGATCAGGAAATGAAATTATTCAAATAGAAACAATAGTAAATTAAGGAAGTGATGAATCGAAAATCAAAATGTAGTTTGAGTTTTGTGAATAATGAAGTCAGCAAAGTGGCAAAACCTGCCCTGACATTCTGTATTAATAACTATAAGCATGTGAAGGCTCATAGGCCTAGTTGATCATGTAAATATTTATCTCAAAGTAGACCAATTACAATAGTCTAAATAAATCTCTTAAGAAAATAAATAGATCTGATGAAGTGAAATTGATGAAAGATAGCCACAAACCAGAAATAATAATTATTGCATGGTAAAGTACTGGATTTTCTTCTTCTTCTTCTTCTTCTTCTTCTTCTTTTTTCCTCAGAAATAACATTTGTAGCGGAGTTACTTGTTTGTCCCCATCTGACAGTCATTATTATTGGGATTACATGATTTAATTTATAGGAGAGGTCTTGCTGTGATGAGGGTGCGCCTTACACAAAAATTCGTTGCTTAAAGCACGCAGGAGCGTGTTGGCAACCGTAGCCTAAATAATGGTGTGAGTTGGCCAGATGGCGATTCACAAAGCTTACGTGACTCTTTCTAATGGCATGTTGAGTCTGCAGTAGACCTAAACAGCCATGCATGCGTAAATACTGGGCTTAAACATGCTAAGCAAAAGTCATAACAACTGCCTTTACAAATGCATGAGTTGTATTTTTGTCTAAAAGCTAGTCTTTAACATAAATATTCTTCACCTTGCTCACGCAATATATCTGAGAGTTTGAGGGCATTAATTTTCCCACATATTAATGATCAAGATTATTATGCGTCACTTACCTTAAATATGGCCCATGCAGACCTGAAACTGGCTGGTTAGTCTTAAAATCCAAACAGAAAACCCGACTCATTTAGTGCCTCAAGCTGAATCAGCTGCACCAATCGTTTAAACAACCAGAGCTTGATTTTGTATTTTGTATTTTTTTTTCTCCTGCGTAAAGAGTTCAAACTCAGTTACAGAGTCCATATAGAAAAAGCCAAAATTCCGCACCAGGAGTGTTTTTCATATTCCGCTCAGGCGCACCAAAACCGCGCGTCTTTCCACGCTTTGGAGTCCAAAGGTACGCGGTGAAGAGAGCGAACCGAGTGCCGCTGCGCCTTACGGGCTCCAGCTGCAGTCGCTGATTAATTAGATGCTACGTTTCCACGCTGGAAATCCGAGAGAGACCCACCATCTCCGCCTGAAAGGAGTCCAATGAAGACATCAGCGTCTCCAACACAGGAGCGCAACGGACCAGAAGATCTGTTTTCCAGAGTCGCTCTTGTGTGTCTCCGGATAGAATAGTTAACGCGCCTTTATATCCCAAACTGCTAAGTGTTCACAGTCCCCAACATCTGACATTATGTTGACATGATAAACAACAGAAAAGGGGATATTTATTCTCCATTTGCGCCACTTCAAATGGTGTCGTCTAAGTAAGAATGTTTCCCACATGCGGGCTCCTCATACCGGACAGATGTCTGCGCATAACAGTGTACCGGGCGCAGAAGGCGGTTTGGAGAGATTTATAGTTAAGTGCGCTCTGACGTTTTGGGCAGTTGGTGTCCGCCCCTCTTTTATAGACCCTCCAAGACCAAATAGTATGTAACAGAGGTCCGCATATCTCTCCAAACCACCCCTGGAGCCTCTTTGGAGCAGCGCAGTTTTCACATGTCTTGGGGATTATGTCACACATCCTGATGTCCTCGGATTAGATTTCAGAATGCGGAATGCGATTTGGAGATGTTCTGTTGCGATGCATGTTTCTAGCCTGATCTCCGCGGTGTGCGCACCGGTGTCAGGTTCCGTCTGATGGTTACGCACATCTCAAATTGAGTCCCACCTCACTTGCCGTTTCATATTTGTAAATATCCGGGAAAGAGAAGGATGAGCACTTTGAGATGTAACACCGGTGTTTTAAATCCACTCCAAATTTCTTGCATGAGAATGTAATTCATACACACCCAGAAGTATCTGGTCATTCAGTAAGCAGTTTCTTATGAAGATGAGCCTGGAGCAGCTCTGCACATGGACCACAACAGAAGAACTCTAACCCAGTTAAGATGTGGTACCTTAGAGAGCATTTCCATTAACCTTCATGATTTACAAGCTCTTTCAACTTTTCAAAAAAAAAAAAAAAAAAAAAACAGAATTCCACAAATTGCCCAGTCAAAGAATTAAAGTCATTTGTGTTCATGAGCCAAAAAAGCCTGAGGTTTTCCGTAAACTAAACACTTGTCTTTCCAAGAAGCATCCTGGTTTTAATTTAACAAGTAAATGCTGCAAAATTTGGTTGTCAAATGAAAGGATGCAAATCTGACCCCTGGCACTTTAAATCCACTCTGACTTACCTACTTATCTGTTATTCATTGGTATTTAGCTTCATATTTGTTTGCTCGTGCACTGAAACTTCATGTCAATACATGCGTTCTTTCAAGCATTTATGTGCGCCCTACCCTTCTGCAAAGGAGCTGCATGGGACTGAGCCAAGTCCTCAGTAGCATGTATGTGGATTCCTTTCTGTCATGTCCTCACATGGTTGTATCAGCTAAAAGCAACTAATGGGTCATCTGTCTTAATATGCAGGACAGCCTGAATATGTATAATTTGTTTATGGTAACTTGACCTCTATTAACACACCTGAAACTTTTTCTCTGCTGTTTAGTTATGAATTAGTTGATGTCTGCTTGTGTATTTCTCAGTATGGATGCATTGGTGACACACTTCTGGATATTAATGTCCTCTTTGACCATTATTTGGTCAAAATGTTTTGTCCTTATAGACCAGTGATTCTTGATGATCACCTTTGAAGCTCAAGATAAGAATCCTTGGCCAGATCAGAGAGCATGTCTGATATTGAGATGTGCCTGGGATTATCTGAGCTGTTCAATCATATTTGAAACGGAGCCCAGTCTCTGTGATTTAGGGCCAGCAGAAGTCTTTCATTTCAGTGCTCATAATTCTTTTTTGCCTTCTTAATCACTGAAGCATCACACTGGTTGAGGAAGGAATACTTAAAGTGCATCGTGGCTCTCCTTCAACTCCTTTTTATACAATCATTCACATATTACTTCTGTGATTGAAGCGCAAATCAATAATGATCTCCCAAATGATTTAAAGTCTGTCGATAGCATTTTAGAGCTCAGAAATCCAAAGCCAGAAGCAGAGAGCGCTGTCGCTCTGGATCATGGAGTCTGCTGACTTAGTTTGGTTTCACATTATTTGTTATTTTATATTTTCTAAAATAATAATTCAATTATTTCAGAAGAAATGTAAACCAATTACTTTGACAATGAATGTGCAGCAAATTTGTTTCCATTTTTAGTAACTATGCTGTAAGTTGTAGTTCTGAGTTGTACAGCTTTGTTTGTTATTACATCTTTTAATACATTTTTTATGTCTTATAACTGTTAAACTTTATGGAATGGCTACATATGATCTTAATATGTAACGTAATAAATTTAAAATAGATTTAAACAGTGAAAATCTAACCTATATTGTGCAAAGTATCTCAAAATAGTGTAATATTTAAAAAAAATAAAATAAACTATATTCATCACACATAACCTATTTTTGGTTGAGTCAGATGGTAAATAAATAAATGGAAAATATAGGTTTTTTTTTTAATATTAATATTTTGTTTATTCTCCAATATAGTTCAAATATCATTTAATACACTTTATTCCACAATACTTATGAATGTATTATTACACTTTCATTAGTATTTTAGACCACCATATAGGAATTTTTACTTATTGCATGTGGAAAGAAATATTCCAGGGTTACAAATATCCCAAAACTACATTATCGAAACATGCATTTTTATTTTACACGTAGATAATAAGAAAACTGTACACAGGCATGAAAAGAAAATGAAAGAAAATGAACACAGTCATTGAGGGAGATGAAGTTCATAAAGTCCATTAAGTTTTATATCTTAACTGAAATGACAGCTCAGTCTTGTGATTATCCATATTTGAAATCATCAGAGTTCACACAGGAAATATTTTTACATGTCACAGTGTGTGTGACATATCAGTCCTGTGTGGGACGCAGCCCACTCAGACACACAGGGACTGTATTGTTTATTGATATGTGTGGTGGAGTCATGAAGGATTTGTCTGAGACGCTCCTCTGTCAGGATGTCTGATACGGGCAGAGCTGTGAAGATAATGGTCACTGAAAATAGATCCATTTTAGAGAGTTCCTTTATGTGAGAGCGCTGCGCAGTCTGAGGGCTGCACCGCTCCCCTGAGCTGAATACTTGAGTGACTGTAATAAATATTAATTTGTTTGGAGGAGAAACATGAGTAAGCTGAACGAATCACCACCACATGGGGTGTGAGGAAGAGACTCGTCACCGAGACAGAAGAGACTTCTTCTATTATTTGTGGCCCTGATGGGATGAAGCCCTTAATTTTTGATGTCAGCCTTCACAGAGCATTGACAGGCCCTCAGAATACAGACTTCTATGAAGTCTACAATGGAAATTGCATTTTTCATGCAAACTCAAGTTACTGCAGCTGTTTTAGCTGTTCACATTCGTCTTTCATTTAATTGTTATTGTGGTTTGGAGGTTTATTTTGTTTTCAGATGAATCACAAGTAACTTATCAAAGATGCAACTTTCCAAATTGACAGTTATCAATAAATATTGTTAAAATGGACACAAATCTTAATATTTTGTTACTCTTTTTATGAAAATATACTGTATCTAATTTCATATAAAATGACTAGCCTGACAATGCTCAGTGCTACTCCCCAATGGAAAAATAAAAAAACTTAAAAAATATAAACCCAGAGAGGAGCAGAAGAAGTTGACTCTCAGCAACAGAACATTTCCATGTTTAGAGAAACGACATGCTTGTTCATACAGTGAATAAATGAGCATGAAATTTGTTGGTAAAGCACAAAGATATCATTCACTTAAACAGGAAAGATGGAATTTGAGTGGCTTTGAATGGCATAATGATGCTGGATATGCCAAGTCCAGCATCTCACAAACAACCGATATCAAGCATCATAGTGTCTACAGAGTCAGCAGAATGCCAGTAATGGTTTTGTTTAACACTGATGTTTGTAAAGGTTTTAAAGTCGACAGGATAATCTTGAAGTGGACATGTGACAGCAGGAGAAAAGCATGCAGGATTGTTCCCTGTCAGTTAAGATTTTCTGTTGTGACGTGCTGATGACAGCATCCGTGTTTGACAGAAACAGCGTGAATCCTGTGTGGTGCGACAGTTGGAGGTGATGGTGTAATAGTGTTGTGGAGGTGGAGGTGGCATTGTTGCAGACCTGCTCTGTCCCTTCATGGTTAAAGTCGTCCATTTTGGGGCATGTTATTGTAATTGCATGGCCCCAGATCGATTCCGGTCTTTGCCCTTTGTTGCATGTTCTTTCTTTCTCTCTGTTTCCTTTCTCTCTCTCTTCACTATCCTATGCATATTATATGGCTGAAATTAGCTAAGCAGATCAATTTAGGTCATTGCTCAGGTGCCACATGCAGTTCATAGGTCTAAATGTCAGCTACTACTGCTTTTTATACCTTGGACCCATGGCCAGACACCAAATCTATCATTAAATTACAACTTTGAACTAACACAACCCAGATTTATGCCATACTAACAGTTTGATGTACACTAAGTAGATGCAATAAAAGCAACACCTGTACAATATGATGTAGTGTAATATAGATATTTGTTGATTCAATCTAATGTAATTTCTTAGACTGGAGTTGTGCTGGTGTTGTACTGTAATCACACTGTGAGCATATATGTAATAATCTGAGATGGACAAAGTATTACATACCTTGCAATATACTGAAATGCAATACAAAATGCCATTACAAAACACAGTCTTAATTTATTGTAGGGCTATTGGATTGGATTGCCTGACATCTATTATTGTGACCACCCTGTTTAGCTCGCCATGTCACTTTGCTCTTGGCTTTTATGCTAATCAGGACAGTAGTATTCTGTGTTTTCTATGTCAATGTGTGCAAATTCTGCAATGAGAGGCTTGTCTGCTAGAATAAGCTCAGCTGTCAGTACCCTGTACCCTGAGCAGGTAGTCAGGGCAGATATGGAAAGATTCATACAGCTTTTAGAAGATCCATTAGGACATGTTACAATTCAGAGTTGGCCCCGTGCCAGATGCCTATGATGACTGTGTGGCATTTAGCGTAGCAGGTCCATCTGATTCAGTCATTGCTCAAGCATTTTGTAAGTATTTGTTGGCATCGTTCACACATAGATGCTGTGCCTGCATAAATATGCTCTTGCATGTGAGTGTGTGTGTGTGTGTGTGTTTGTGTGTGAATGAGCAAGCTTGGTGCTATCAAAGTGCAAGCAGGACTATGACACTGTTATAAATAGAAGGGAGGAAGTAAGGAAGGTTAAATCTCTCAGACTTGTGGAAAGGATCTACTTCAAAAAGCCAAATGACCCATTTCAAGGAGCTATTTATGATATGTTTTTAACAGTATTTAGATTTTGTAGTGTAGCTCTGCAGTGAAATGTGGACTGAGATGGTCAAAGTAATTCAGTTTTTTCAGTCAGTTTTATGGTCTGATTTGATCAGTGCTTTTGGGAGTTATAAAGTAGAGATACCTCTATTCTCCTGTTAGGGTCAGATTTAATTTCATTGGCCCAGCTTGGTAACACCACATGGCGTGTTATAAGCTTATTATTGGTCAAGGGTGAATTATCACCACATCAGCAAATGGGAATCAGGTAAACTCTCTCCCACAGATCATTGACTTCATTGGGTCACGATGACAACTATGAATTCAAAGTCTTTTGGGTGGAGCAGAGAGCTGTGCCTTGACGTCCTTGATGCTTGACTTATTACATGGCACAAGTAACACAATTTTGCGATGTGCAGTGGCTGATTTCTTTATAAGATCCCTTTAGGTTTGCTTGGCCACCATCCAAAATCGTGAATCCGTTCGGGAGTCTCTGTGAGCAGCTGTCTGCATGACCAGTCATGGATTGAAAAAAGGAATTTCAGAGGCAATGTGCGTGCAGATTACGGGTGCTGTTAGGTTAGGCGTCTGTGGTTAGGCTGATAGAGTCCCTCGATCCTTTTAATTCAGCTCTACATTATCTTTCACTAACCGCCCTGGACAGCCTGCATGCCTGGATACTGATACCTACCTGGCATGACTTTGACCTCTGACTTTCAGCAGCTGTCAGTGGCGCCCCTCATTGAAAAGTGGACACTTGGAATACGATTGCTTCTCCCCGAGGTGGCACCCTGTCAGAGACTATGCTGGCTTTAAGGGTTTTTAGCATTCAAAGAGTGTCCGCTAGGGCTTCCTCCTCCTGTGTTACTAAACAAACATGGCTGGCTAAGTGTTGAGTACAACCCCTGCGCAAAGATGAAAAGCTCCCTTGGGAAGGGAAATAATTACGCTGCTTGTTGTCCATTTGCTTCATGTCCTATCAGTTTACAGATCTGAGCTGAGCTATTTTGATGATAACCTCTAGCCTTCAAACTTGCTTGATAAACTGCTTGCTAAAAGCGTGGCATATGACTTTCACAATGCTTCCCTGTCCCAGTGTAACAAGGTCATAATAATTGGAGAAGGAAGTGTTGAGGATGTCTTTGGGAAGGGGCTGTGGGTAAGAGAGTGATAGGGAGAGGATCAGATCCTGTTTCTCCTCTCGTTCCCTGTTCTAATCCAGCCTGGTAGGTGTTGAGATCAGAGTTGGGTTCTTTCACTGTAGTGATCCAGTGGCCGTCCAATTGCTTTTTCTAACTCCATATTTCCTCTGTTGTCACAGATTCACGGTGAAAAGCACCAGACGGTTGACTAACGCAGTCTGACCCTGAGTAGTAAGTTCACAGAAAAAGAAGCTTAGAATGAAGTGACCCGGCAGAAATGGTCCCACAGTCCGTTTTAGGTCTTAACCCCTAAGAAACATGGCACTAGACAGCTGTGTGGTCCCCTTGATGTATTTATGTCGGCCACTTACATAAATACACTGTGACACACATACACGTGTGCCTGTGTGTATGCGAGCATGCACACACCGGCATACGTATACAGACTGGCACATAGAAACCAACACATACACATATCATATCACGCTTCCAGTCAGTAATACCCAGAGGATATTATGTCTCTCTCAGCCGACCGGACAGTTGGTCACTTTGATGTAAAACATAGAGCAGTCACCTTGAATGTCACATTTTTAAGTACAGGAGAGGAATCTTTTCCTCAGATTAATCATTCATAGAACAGCATTTACCTTTAAAGGAGCATACCAGTGAATTTGCATGTTTGAGCCTAATAAATACAACTAACATAAATGTTATGTTACTGCCAGCCAGTTTCCAAAACATGCTACTGGAGCAACGCACTTTAGATTTGTTTTTCCCACCTTGCAGAAAGGCATTGGTTTCAGTTTATTTCACTATGCAATTAAAATCAACTTGTTGAGACTTGACACAAGCTTGAAACAATAGTCCATCACAGCAAACTAAACATTGTTCTTATTTTCTGTTTAGATGTGCAGATCTTTAAATCACTTCCAGAGTAAAACGGCTAAAAGTAAACAGGGCAAACAATCAAACACTTCCTATTTCTGCTCAGGAGGATAAATTTTACCACTGGAAACCTGCCACAGCCAGGCTTTGTCTTCATAGTGTAAATAGTGCTCCTGCTGGTTATTTTTTGTACTATATATACTGACAATAACTGCAGTGTGGATGCAATTACATTATTACACAATACATAACAGCAGCTGAGCCTGCACCAGATATTAACAAAATACATTGAGGATTCTATTACTACAAGCACAAGACAGTTGCTCTTTGCATTAAATAAAACATGAATCAACTATCTCTCTCCCTCTCTCTTGCTCACACACACACAGACATGCACATACACACAAACAGAGAGAGAGAGACAGACAGAGGCTGCAATGCTGCCAGTTGACTACATAAACACAAGCCCACACCTCAGTGGGTAGAACGTGGTTCTCACACTGCTCAGTTCGAAGTTCAGATTTTAAAGGGGGCCACCCGTGCTAAAATGTATAAACTCCTGGTGCAGTCAGGCACTTTCCATCCATTTGTGCCATTAAGGACAGAGATGTGGATGATGTGGGTGAAGGGGAGGTGAACTTTGAAGCCTTGAGAAATTTGACTTATGATTATGCTAACCAGGATGTGGCGTTTCCTTGATGTTTTATATTCTTTCACTGTTAAATTACATCGCCACGTTAACGCTTTAGCATAATGAGCATTACCACCTATTGTTAGGCAGGAGGCTATACAAACACTTCTTGTACTGAAAAAAAAGGAGGTCAAATGCAGCTGCACCCTTGATCTTTACATTATGAATAGCACATAACAAGAGGGGAAATGCCTTGCAATAACAAACAGAATGGATTACAAGGAGACAATTGGGTATATTACCATGGTAATCTAATCAGTTCACTTGGGAGTAGAGGTTATGGGAAAGTAGACTGCAGTGTGAATTTATTTTCAAGGTCAGATAATTTAGTCATAGCTACTGGTAGGATGGGTCATAAATTTGAAGGCCACAGTGCTGCTGCAGCGTAAATGACCTGTAATGAGATATCAGATATGAACTCATTAAATAGTGTATTTTAACCTTGGTGAATATTGTGTGTTATTCAACAGTAAGCATGTTTTGACTTCTAAACCACTTGGATACACACAATGAGAAACATTAACTCCCTTTAAGAGTGTGGGATTATTCCGGATTATATCCAGACACAATGGTGCACCTCTGTAGGTGTGTCAGATCTTAAAGGGATTATTGTTGACGCTGTAAAGTGTGAGAACTGTCGATGTGCAGAATATACAATTAGAAAATAGCATGCTGGCATAGTCATGCATGTTATTATCTTTATCAGAATATGGAGGTCAGGTTTATTTGGCTATCGCTAAAGTGCCTAACTCCAAGGACATACAGAGTCATTCAGGGCAAAGAATCACAAGGTAGTTTAAACTCTTCTTGTTAGTTGTTCTGAGTTTGCCTGATAGCCAAAGTATCCAGAGAAATACACTTGGGTTCAGAGGTCAAGGTTCAGGTGTCAGGTGCTGAATTGCTCTGGGCTTACTTTATTTAGCCTATAAGAGAATATGTAGAGCTGTCCTTTTTTTAATCTCAGTCATGGGAACTTTAAAGGAACACTATGACTCTTGTTACCATCTTCATCGTGAAGGTAACAAGATAAACTGGCCTCGTATCACACATCACTCTCATTCTAAAGCACTTTATCATGTAGAGTTGGGATTGAAAGTGTTACAGCTGTCTTTTTGACCTGTGTCTGACTGCAGGTTGGATGCTGAGTTGGTTCATGTTACTGACAATTGGCAGGTCCAAGTTTGTGTAAGTGTGTGTAGAATCTACTGGTCACCAGTAATGCTGCTGACACACTGAAACAGCTGAGAATACTATGGTTGAATGACAGCCTAGTGAATGAACGTATGGCTGGATGGTTGATAAATACAGTATATAGGCAAATAGATAGATATATACTATAGCTGTAAATACAGATACACATAGATTTTAAAATGGCTATTCTAATCTTTTAATCACCTCATCATTGTGCGAAGTATGGATGGATGATAGAACATGCCAAGGGCCCAAGAACTCTAGGTGGTCCCTCAAAGCCAGAGCATGATGCATGATGACACTGTCAGTAGCTTATCAACTACTCTGTAGTGGTTTAGAAGGCGTCTGTATCCAGGGGCGATTGTTTCATAATCAGCCTATGCTATAAAGAAGTTGAATACAATATTTGTAAAAACTTAAAGATGTAAAAGTGTTCTGAGAGAATATTTAGTTGAAGTATGGCAGGTTTAGTGTTACACCCCCACCGGTAAATTTATAGGTCAGCCTCAGGGTCAATTATTCACCTCTTAGTGAGGATCAACACAATCATGCGTTCCTTTAGAAATGTTTCTTCTCGTTAAAAATTCTGTTTTTACCAGAGGGACAAGGGTTCAGAGGCCAAAGTTTTGGAAAGAAACAACTATCATATTTCCAATACATTTCATCTTTGAACAGAAGAACTTCGTACCTGTTGCAAGTGTAAAACAGAGAGGTGTCAAAAGTGAAATGCGATCTGCATCTCTGACAAAGAGAAACCGCTGTGAGGGATCAGTTCAGAGGGAGAATGACATCGGGTCCCCATAGCAGATGGGAGCTTTATCGTTATGGCCAGGGGGCAGAGACCCAAAAAAGGGAGACGCGAGACCACAAAAAGGTTGGCGACGCGCTGGACGGTGACAAATGTCCCACTGCGGAGGGGGATTTTACTCACCTGGCCTTTGTTGTGTTATCATGTTACAAGACTTGCCATGAACCCCCACCCTGTTCTCCTGCAATGTATTGTTCTGTATTGCATGTGGACAAGGGAATAAAAGAGCGTGGATAATGACAAAGAGAGTGGGCTAGGCAGTGGGAGTGAGCCTCATTTTGGCCTTTTGTTAGCAATGTATCTTTTTTTTTAACACTACTAAAGTGAGAGATAAAGCTGATCAAAGGGGTGTATACTCTTGCTCTGGTAGATTTCGAAGATGATTAGTTGTCAAGTCAGTGGGAGTCAATGGATTGTAGGTGCAGGTGAGGTGCCATGAAGGCTCTAAAAGGGAAGTTGCAGAGCTAGAAGGCTATCAAAGGTGATATTGTACTTCAATATGTAGCTCTGGAAGCCTGGGTTCAAAAGACACACCTGAGGACTGGTCTTTGAATGCCACACCTGTGCTGAAAACTCATCCAGCATCTGTCACCATCTGTCTTATTCACCGAAGCTGTACACTAAAACTCTCACTTGTATCTAGGACATCAAATCAACTTGTAGTTGTAATGACAACCTTTGTTCAGGCTTTGCACAGTACAAGAGAAGGAGAGAGAGAGAGAGAGAGAGAGAGAAAAAGAGAGAGAGAGGTGATGATCTGAGGGGAAAAGAGTGCCTTAGTCATAACACACCCCAGATGTGCTTAAGCCCAAAATAAGCAGCAGTTGTGCTGTGTTGAGTCCTATTTACACTGATGAAGACAAGCCTCCACTTGCACCGTGTTGAAATTGGTGCATCCTCAGAATTAATAAAAATCAACTGAAGCATTAAACAGCTTGTTAGACATGAAAGCTACTGGATGCCATCATACACAGAATATGTACAGAGCTGCAAGGCTGTATTTAATTGTTTTACTTGAGTATTTAAAAGATAAACACCTACAACAAGCAAGGATATAAAAGTAATCGAAACTTGAGCCACACTGACTTCAGAAATGAGTTGCTCAGTCTGGTAAATATCATCGTCATAGAGCTGTTTTCCTATAAAAAGGATCGTGAATGTGTATGTGTGTGTGTTTACCTGTACAGTACGTGTGCACGGTAGAATGGACCTCATGGCCTGAGTGAGAAAGCTGTGTACCAGCCTGCTGGAGGTGCTATAAGATCAAGAACAGCCCACCCCCAGGTGGTAAAGCTGAGCTTTCAGGGGTGAAGGGTCACAGACACCAGAGTGGTCACACACGTGTCAGAACACTATTTACAACTAGAGAGGCCCACTCGGACCACCTACAACTAACACATCTGCTCGAGGTGTTGTTCTTCAGGATCCACTAGGTGGGGGTAAAGGTATCTGTTTATAGAGACACACTGGCCTCAACGGCACTTATCATCAACTAATAGATAATCTATCTGTAATATGTTTGAACTCTGATCCTCTATAGATCATTAAAAAACAATGAAGAGGAGGATGGCAGATAATCACTGCTACAAACCTTTTGCAATAAATACATGTGTGCGATCATACAATCATGCAACATCAGATGCATTTAGTATGTGGCTGTGTGTATGTGTATGTGAGTGTGTGTGTGTTTGTGCATAAACTTGGTCTTAGTTTGAATGGGTCCATTACCTTTCCTGTTCAAGGTAACAAAGAGAGCAAGAGTCAGAGTTGCTGGATGGTTAACAGATTTGGAATGTGTACCAGTTCCACTTACTAAATTTATTTTCAAATATCTAAAATAGAATAAAACTGAATATGCAATATGAGAGCATCAACTCTCATTCCAGCACCGTGAATATTTTTGGATGCTTGATCTGCATCCAGTGATCATACACAATTACACTTGTCAAACTCTGGACAGGAGTGGTGTGAATTCAATGCCAGTTATAGCCCGAAACATACATGACAGACATAACACAAAATGTATTTATGTGCCTGTCATAACAAAATCATCTTAAATAACACTTAAGAGCATTTATTAAAAAAATAATGGTCCTGTAAAATATATTACATGTATAGCAAATTCATGTAACAGATGATAACTTGAAAGGGAAATTCATTCCATCAATGATCATGAATGATACCCAATATAGTGTAAATTTGGAACCAACTGAAATAATGACGAACAGCTTCATCTAGCAATATTTCTAACTAGCATATATAATCAAAAATAATAAGTGTTAATAGAAAATGGAAAATGCAGAGACATCTTCCTGCTCATCCTATTTACAGTTTGCTAAATATTTTTATTTGATTTGTGTGTATTTGTATGTATTTGTGTGTATGCATTTTGCAGGAAATGTTAAATATTCTTCTTCT
The DNA here is from genome assembly GCA_014773175.1 of Lucifuga dentata. Classification (NCBI taxonomy): domain Eukaryota; kingdom Metazoa; phylum Chordata; class Actinopteri; order Ophidiiformes; family Bythitidae; genus Lucifuga; species Lucifuga dentata. The sequence goes on along the minus strand of VXCM01000474.1, from coordinate 122,732 downwards.
GTGTTACTTAAAGCCAAACAATAGTGAGTCAGTGGAGTGCAGGTTCTAAATACGCAAGGTCATTCATTCTTTATCAAGAGAATCCAGGCTATTCAAAATAGTTTCTATTACTTTAAATATTTCAAATATCAATCTGATGGATCATTATTTTATATCTTCATTGCAAAATCATGAATTTCTAATGATTTTTTTCTGTACTATGTTGGAAATCTTTTTTCCTGCTCCAGAATCAGTTGATTGATTTGATTTGAGATGCTTTATGAATTTATAAATGCAAATATGTAATCTTGAATGAAGCTGCTATGGCCGCTCAGTTTGTGGAAATAAAAAACACACACTGATTAATATTCATTGATGAGGAGACTAAGCAGGACAGCGGATGAAAACCCAGCAAAAACAATTCTCAACCACAGGCTTTTTTTTCCCCCTTAGAATGCATCCTGCTGGAAGGTCAGTAGGTGAGATGAACCTTATTTAACCTTATTTACTCTGTCAGATAATTAAACAATATCAGATTCCACAGTTTCAACAATGAATGTATGAATGAATATATTCCTCTGCATATCCTCATTTTACTGCTCTTCTACAGGGATGTTGTAGTTATGTTGCCCTCTGGTGGCTGCAAGCAGAACTGTTGTTGACTTCAGTTCAAGCAACAGACCTTATTATAATGTACTCTGTGATTGGATTTATTAGGGTTAATATTAACTAAAATTCTTAATTAAAACAGTTTATAAAATGGGCCTAGAAGTTGCAAGTTCAGATAAAACATTATTTCATGTTTGCTGTTACTGCTTAGAAAATAAAACATCCGTTAACTACATGCATATCAGGCACAAACACAGGCAAAGCCCAGATCCAGTATTAACTAAAAAAAGAATTTAAAAAAAAAAAAAAAATTNAAAAAAAAAAAAAAAAATCTTAAAACAGCAGTGAAGAAGGGCTTTTGTCTATCATCATCTTCATTTATGATACAATTTGGCCAACATTTCTACTAAAATATAATTGCACATGAGCATCCTCCTGGTGCTATGTGACCAGTGTCCTCACTTTGGGTCCATCTGTGGACCTTTGTTTTGTATCTCCTTTCACTTTCTCCTGTCAAAATATAACATTAAGGTAAAAACTTCACTAATATCTTGTTTGCTTTCCATTTCTGGGCTTGTATAAAGTAGAGGCAGGGCTAAATATCTCACAGATTCCATGCTGTGCTGCAAGAACCAACAGCCATAAATAACATTCTGTCTAAACACAATTCACTCTGTCACTGCTGTTAGATTTAATCTCTCATTCCTGTGAGTTGCTATAAAAAAAAAAAAAAAAANTAAAAAAAAAAAAAATCTGCAGTAATCCATACAGACATGCAAACAGGAGTCCTTAATGTAGATTAATAGTTGATCCTTTGTGCTATTAGATAATATGTTTCTCCTAATGATAGCATACCTGTAGCCATCCGCTGCCTCACTGCTGATGATGTTAAGACACTTACATAATGCAAAAATAATCAGTTTAAGAACATTTAAAAGGGTGCAGTGGAGGTGAACAGTAATTCATTTACATTTGGCACCTGTTGGGTGAATGTATGCAAATGAAATGTTATGGACTCTCACTGACCGGGGTAAACAGAAAGGAGTGTAAATAAATGTGTACATCGTGCTGTATGCCATATGTCGCAGCAGGAAAACCTACTTTTGGTTTTGGTTGAAAATCTGAAAACCATTATGTGAAATATCATTTTAGTATCTGGAAATGACCAGCTTGTGTTAGCACCACCCAGCTAGTTTCCAACAGCTGTTTGTTCATGCTGTGCACTTGTTAGTTTAGATTTACTGAAACCTGATTTTATTCCAGTTCAAGCACGGCTAAAAAAAAAAAATATGCACCTGCTGCATCTCAGCATTCACAATTACACTTAATAGCCTACTGGAGAATTAATAAATAACTGACATAACTGTTATTGATTAGCCAGAAAGTGGCTGGAAAAAGACCTTTCTTCTTTGCAATAAACATTTCTGGCTATTTTCAATTTTTACATTTGCCCCCTGTCTTTATCTACTTCATTGAAAATGTTTTTTAGAGGCAGATTACTTGCATTTATGATTTTGTTTCCATGTGCTGGTGGCCCAGTATGACCTTAAGAGGGTATTTTTTGCAGATCTCTGCTGGCCCCTAACATCTCTTTAGGGTTAATTGTCTTGCGTGGCTAATTGTCTAGCACAGTCATTATTTGAACCCAATGTGTGGGATGCATGTGTCCATTTCTTGCCTCAGAGGAAATTACAATAGTGACAAACCATTTTGACAGTAATTGCGTCATTGATTGTGGTGGTGAGATCATTCTAGGAAAAACCAGCCAATGATTAGCCCCTGGTCCACTCTTTCAAAAACTGTCTCTTTCAGCCTGACAAAAACAACTGAAAAACTATCTTAGAGTCATTTCAGTTATTATGGATCTTTGACTATTTTCACCTTCCTAAACCTCAGAGCAGCAGGACAAAGCTTCTCTTTGTCCTCAAAAGGCAGGCTGAATTGCATTTTACATCCTCCACTCTTTAATTGCTGTTTCTCTTAATCCAGGTTTAGGGAAGACAGGCAAAATGGTGATTTAACAGGGTCTCCTGCAAAGTTCTGCCCTGTGATCCCATCATCTCAGGCATTGGTCACACAATCATAAACCCCTGTAAAATCAATTGCAATAGCTGTAATTTTATGATGAGTTAAATCAACACCTCTTTGATGCATATTTTAACACGATAAACTTCAGTGACTGTTTTGGGCTCTTGTATCTGGATTGCATTAGATTGCACATCATGGGTTCCTGTATAAGATGTTCTTGAACAACATTTCAGTCCGCCCCNAAAAAAAAAAAAAAAAAAGTTAAGCCTTGTGCCCATATGCAAAATGAATGAACTGTTGGTTCTCACAGCATTGTCATTTGACCCAGGAAATATTTGAAAAAGATGCAAGAATTTCACACAAGACAGAAAACAAATCAAAATCTAGAAGGCCACTCATTTATCCACAAGTCCAGACAAAATTTGTCTTATTCTAATAATACACTCAATTTAAAAGAAAGAAACAACTATAACAAACGATACATTTCTTGATCTATTTCTGTAACTATTAAACATGCAACAAACTCTGAATCAGCATAATCTCAGCTGCTCATTTGTGGTTATTGCATCTCTCTAGCCCATTTTGTTACTTTACAGCCATTCCATTAATGTACTCCCTATCCAGCACATACTATATTGTATTTTAGTCTGCCAGGTCCAGATCCTTATCTGGACCAAATTGTACCTATGTTTAGTTATCATGGGATAAATATGCATGATTTTTTCCTTCTCTTTGAGATTGGTTTATTATTTGTCAAAAATATAGCAAAACATCCTGTCTTGCAATGTTAAGAAATCAATTCTAAATTTCTGGATCTGCCCTTTGATCTGGATTGGTGTCAGAATTTAATGATTCTTCCCATGGCCATGCCCTTCCACTTAGTTTCTTCAAAATTAGTTTATAACAAACAAACCCTAACAACCCAACAGATGCAGGTGCAAAATAACCTCTTTGGTGGAGGTAAAACTGTAAGAAATAAACACTATCTGCTTCCCTGTGATACTCATTCACTATCAATTCAGTATTGTGAAGATTTCTGCTGGGAAACCAGTGTCTGTTGTTACGTCCGTTCCCCTTGGAAGTGCAGTGACCCAAACATGTAAAGGCTTATTTTTCATGCTAGATGGTATCCAGACCAAGTCTTCACAGCAGAAGCTTCTTTTATGAATTCCTGCATCTTCTGACCTGTTTGAACCTACATAACTTCAGCTAGGTGCTGTGATATTTAAACATTTCAATATGGAAAGGTAAATATTAAGGCAAGAGGAGGTGGTGCAGCTGTGTGCTCAGTTGTGTATGACATGATAAACATTGGGAGGCTTTTATCTGGCTGAGTGCTTCTCTCAAGATTTTCCTTACACAAGGCTGAGCAGTGAACAAGTCGGATTCTATGTAAAAGCTTTAGTGCTTTTCAAAACTTCTCTCCGCAGTCCTCAAAGCACCCAGTGGGACACAGTGGCCACTGGCCTGTGTCACTTTCTCGCCTCCCACTACCTCAGTTCAGCTGCTGCTCACGTACAATGTACAGCTGACAATGGGTATACATATTAAAAGTACTTAATAGAAGTATTGTCTGCAATAAGCTAATACTGTTAAAAAATGTTTTTGCATTCTGGATCATGTGATTTTTGCAGCATTTTTGTCTCTCTTACACACACACAGTCACACACTTGGTTCATTAGAGTAAACAACAACAGGTGCAGCATGCATGATGTTTAATAGCAAGTAATAAATGAATAATAAGTAATACATTTGAGTGTATTCTCATGAGTAAGTCGTGTAGCAGGTGTTATCTCAGTCGGATCAGGCTGTTCTGTTTCACATAAACATACACGCGTGACCTCATGCATACAGACATGCACGCACCACACAGTGGCTTGATCGATGCATTGTGCCATATGAGAACTGTGTGTGATGGGAAACCAGCAGGGGGATGGGTCAATGTGCTGCTGCTCTCTTTCTATCTTCCTGTGTATTCACAAACCCTGAAGCTCTGATAGTTGTGGGTTACTATTGCTGCTGTGTGAGAGAATGTTATTCTAACTTGGAGATTAGAGAACCTCTTTCGTTTAAACTGGAAGTGTGGTGGATTTTCTCAATCTCTGATCCTCTTTACCACTCCAACACAAACTCAGAGGTGCCCAGAAGAGGAAAAGGGCTTCACTCTCTGCATAAGGTATTGTAATACTTGAATTTGTTGAAAGAATGGCTTGGTTTAGCTGCAGGTTAGATTGTCTTTATGGGAATCTCTGTCTGTATTGTTTTAGTTGTTGCATGAACAATGATGTTTTATAGTAAAACTATTATCTCTTCCTAATGCCACTCACTGACTGTAGTGCTTGTGTAGGTTTTACTTTATTCTAATCAGGTGATAAACCAGAACTTATTATTTAAATGTGCACTATTACTGAGATTAGTGGATCAATACTGAATTTTACCCCAGACTGGATGCATAAGAATTGTCAGAACGGGGCTTGATATTCTAATGTTTTGCCACTTGTCTCACCAGTATTGCACCTAGCAGGTGTTTTTCTTGTTAGCTGAAGTTTCTTGTTTTGGGTTTTATATTCAGTTAACAGGTATAAAAACTATAATTAATCTCCTTAAAAAGCAGGCAAGAGGACACTGAGTGCATCAAAGCTGCATAGTATTCATGTGTTTTCTATAAACACAATCCCTGCATCAATAACATCTCAACGAACACAACAGAGATTAAATACCCCTTTGCTTCAGAAAGTAATTGATATCTCTCTCTACTTTTACTCTCTGCAGTAACTCAGGCATATTTGACGTGTGACTTAAGTCTTTGAGACAGTCTATGAGACAATGCTTAGATGTCACATGAAAGGAAATAAATGTGACTGAGAGTTCCTCTGACGCAAGAGCCCAAGCTGAGCACAGTATGAGCTCCCTGCATAGACCCGGCACACTGCAGAGGCCATGTGTACTCCACGCATTGTCCTATAATATTGATTTCTATAATCCTTGTCCCCAGAGTGCATCAAACAATGTTACATGATACATTTACAGACTTTTAAATCTTTTAATAGCATTAAATATGTTATTAAGAGATTCTTATCCAAACAGTTGTGGCATGTTTCCCCCACACAAAGCTTCAATTAATATATTCTTCATGTATTGAGGAAATGGTTCTCAAAGTCTCTGAACCAAGAATCACATCTGAGCAAGCCGAAATATCGAAGTGCCACTAACGAACCACCGATGTTAATTAACGTCATTTGTCACATTTGATACATGATTTTCTGAGACCTCTACAGTTATTAAACAAAGAATCTATTATATCATATCTACAAAAAAAAAAAAAAAAAAAAANAAAAAAAAAAAAAACAAACAAAAACAAAAACCTTTTTTTTGGAGTTTCTTAAAGGGTTCAATAAAGAAATAAACTGCAGAATATTAGAATTTTCTGATAATTATTTCATGGGTCAGGTTTTACAGGGTGAAGAAAAATTTTCTGTCTGCATGTGTGCTGTAATGAAATTGCAAAGTTTAAAATATGCGTGTAAAAAGTTACTGACACCCATGTAGAACAGAAGTACATATGAACAAGGGATGATTTGGGTTATTTTCAACAATGGCAACAAAAAAATCTAAATCTTAATTGAAAGCAAATAATAAACAAAAGTATTTCTTAATAAAGCACCCATTTAATTTGTGAATAATTTGCCATAATCACAGAATTTCTATAAATTTCAATTGTTTTGATTCTCTGCAGAAACTTCCAAAGTCATTTGTCTTGCCATGGGGCGCTTCAAGTACCACAGGTGATTCCTATACCTCAGTTTGAGAATCAAATATTAAGAGACAACTGAAAATAAAGATGGATCAGATTAAATTGTCAGATCAGGGCATGTTCATTACATGTTGTTCACAAGCAAACACACAGACACACATTATCACATTCATCACAGTTTACAACATCTTATGAAATTCTACATTGCTGAAATTTTTTGATGAGGTGGTGAGAATATACAGTGCCTCCTTCAGAGTCCTCCTTCCTAATTCAGCTCAGACACAGACAGGATGTGGCTTTACGTTCTATCAGGGCTGTAAGCATTATGTGACCCAGTGTGCCCTCCTCATTCCATCACATTAACAAAAGTAGAAATCCTCTTATAATAATAGACTTGAATAACCAACGACCAGAGTTCATGCAGTCACTTTAATTATCAGAAATGCCTCAAATAAACAAATAACCTCTTTGATCAATATTTCTCAGTCACTTAATCTGTGGCAGATTAGAAACTTCTCGTTTCACTTGTTTATGGTTTTGTGTGTGTGTTTGTTCAGTGAGTACTGTCCCTTTACAAAAATAAACATATAATGGTATAATGGAATAATAACTGCAATTACAAGGCAATGGCTGCCATGATCCTTGTGATTTGTGTGTTACAATACAGGTGAGTTTATATTACAGAAACAATGACTATTTCACTACCTAGAAAATAATTTGCATTAGTTAATCCTACCACAAAATCTAGTCCAAGGAATGGTTAATGCCTCTATGGATGACGACAGGATTGTGCGTCTAGTAACATTGCTTCCGATAGCTTGCAAATGAACTCCAGCCATCCAGACATTCAGTGCTGCAGGCAGTGGCGCTGCATTTTTCTCAGAACATAAAGACTTACTGAAATGTCAACCTGATCTTCCTGGAAATCTGTTACTTCCAGGAAAGCAACAAGGGAAAAGACACTAAATGCACTGATGCCTCCCATAACAGGCCTTCTGTGGGCTGCAAAACCATTTTGCTATAACATAGTATTTACTAATACTAGAGCTGCATCAGACTGCTGGTATATTTTCTGCAGCAAAATACCAAGCTGCAATTTACATTTATTTACATTAAATAACATGAATGTCAGATGTTATTGTGTATTATGTTATTTTTATTTTTGCCCCCCAGACATTTTACTTATCTTGATCATCATACATAGGCTTACATAATGCTAAAGAGAAGGATCGGGTCTGTATGAAAGCATATAAACTCTGATACTCACATCTGTGTGTGATTGTTATTGCAGAGATGGACATGGAACATGGATTCTATCGGCATGTGGATGTCCCGGACCATGTTCACTACATTGTTGCCTTCTTCGTCTTGGTGATCGGAACAATGGGCGTTACTGGGAATTCACTGGTCATGTACGCCTTTTTCAGGTAGGCCACCTTTGAAGATCATGTTTGCTTGTCTTTTGTCATGAATTATGACATTTACACAGTTTACATTTCTATCTCTGCCTGGCCCCTTAGAATTTAAACGTTGGTTTTACAAGCCTTTAAACACACATTTTGGATTTCATACTGGATGTTATAAAGTAAAAAGGAGAGCTGCTTGGTTTTTATATGATGGTACAGATAATATACGTCTGTCTTATTATGACAGAGCAAATACACACTTGCTCTGTTGACAGCTGTTTTGTTGTTAGAATAAATCATGCAGCAGGAGGGCATTTTAGCAAAATATTCAAGGCATTAGGAATGTACAGTGTTTATTAAATCAACAAATAAATCTTTCAAATTGACCTAAATTTTAATTTTATACTACACTTTTTTTTCTGACTGACGAAGCCATTTGGATAAATGGTGAAACATTTCAGAATTAAAAACTTGAATCCAGTTGACCTGACTCAGTTTTCCATACAATATACCTACCCACCTGGATGACTGAGAAACTTCATCAAAACATTTATACTACACTCTAAAAAAACACAAAGAGGATCAACTAGGCATAAAAAAAAAATGTAAACCACAATTTCTTGAATATAACAATGATTTTATTATGGAAAAACTCCTATTTACATCTGCAGTTTCGACTGAAAGCTATGACATCAAATTTAATAAACCTCTTCCTTTTGAATGTTACAAGTAAAGTCAATTCTCTCATTAATGTAATTTTCTGGTATGTATTTTTATTGGGGATGTACAGAGTATTACTACTCTTTGGCTCAATAGTATTTTACTTTAGTCACTGAAGAACCAAGTGTTAGATTCAATCCTGGGGCCTGACATGCTTTCTGCATTAAGTCTGACGCACAAAGACTCACATCTATCACAAACGCTTCAGCACTCAATCTCTCCTCCAATCACTCTTCTTTTATACACACTCACTCACATGCATGTAAACACACAAATACACTTAAGTCTAAACTCTGTCTGTGCTGTGTTGACCCTTTTGCTCTTTTTACAGTCATTGGACAAAACAAGGTGGTCAGTGTTCAAAGGCAGCCAGTGATAAATAGAGATGATGTGCTCATGGAAGTTATTGGCACTTTTATGCTATAAGAACGTTAGATCTAGATATCAAAAAAAAAAAAAAAAAAAAAGCATACATTATATTTGTTCTGAGTTGAACATGCTTATTGCAAATCTGTGTCATTTTAAATGTGTAAATAACAAGTATGATGTGTCGTATGTAAGGGTTAAAATGCTCAGACACAGGATAGAATAATGCACGTTACTTCTGAAAGCAACGGCATCATTTTGTGTTGAAAAGTGGTGGGGACATAAGGGCTCAGATGAAAAAACATTTTTTTAATGGCCTTCAACATAAGCGAGTTTAGGCAATGTAATGGGGGGATTGGTATGAGGTTAAAGTAGATAATTTACGGCAGGAAAAAAAAATTGCATAATGGCGTATCAAAAGGGCATAGCCCTAGGCTACTACAGAGTCAACAATATGAAAATACTCAGCATAAAACATACAACAATGTTGACCGCACATGTAACAGTCATCCATAAGCATCACATCCACTATCACTGCCCTAAAAATATGACAAAACAGAAACAGAAAGCACATTTGTTTCTTCTCTATTTACATTGCATTGTATGTATTCTTATTGTGCAAATAAACCTTTCTCAAAACATTCTAATTTGTTAGTTAACATTTCTTGGTGCAAGCTGTTTTTCAGAACATTTTTAACAAATTATGCTTTTAAAAAGTGATGGGGACAAAATTGGCCATTTCAAAAAGTGGCAGGGACATGTCCCCAGCGTCCGCAGTGTAAATGACACCTATGCCTGAAAGACATCAAAGTCGGCTATGAATTGAATAATTTTCCAAAGCCTGCATTTAGAAAGAGTTGTGAATCTAAGCAAGATATTTCAACAAATGATAAATGAATAAGAAAAAAATCAATGAAGGGAAAAGATTGTTGCTTACTCTAACATGCATGTTGAGATTCGCTAAGCTAATAATTAAAAAAAAGCACAGTTCTCACTTAGCATATTGGCACAGACAGACATTGGATCTTTGGTGGGTGGGTCATGCTCCACCTCCAAATAATGTTTTGTTTTTGTTTGTTTGTTTTTTGGGGGGGGGATACCCTGCTAACTAACACACAAATACACACACAAAAAAGGACCAAATTACATTAATTATGTAATAATTGCATTGTTTTGCTTAAATGGGAATTTTTCTCATTCCACACGTTATCTGTTCCAATATGGAATGTTGCTGTGACCAGTCTTTGCTTACATACACAGTATATTAACGTTATGTTATGTCATGTTATTGGAGATGTTAGAAGTCACGGTGGAGTTCTGAGAGATTTTCATACTTCTGGGAGATTAATGATCTGATCTCTTTGAAGCGTTGAGATCCCTGTCCTACCTCATGTCAGTGCCTTTCCAATACGTCTCCATACTGGATCGACCTCTTGTTATATACATCTATAAATACAGGAAAAAAAAACTGATGCCACTGTCCTTTTTCACAATCATTGTTCCTTATTTGTAATGTATAGGACAGTGATGCATTTAATGTATACAGACTGGTAATTGAATGTGTATTACAGGAGACTTGAGATTCTTCTGCACACAGATGGCAGGTTCACTACATTTTGTTGTGAATCTTTGATCTAAAATACAAAAAATGAGTATTATTCAAAATTAGAGTTTGGATGTGCATATTGATTTCCAGTCCCTACATGTCATGGTATACAACTAATTTAGTTGAAAAGGATGCAGATTTGTGGAGTATTAGATGGATGAGGCGCCCTCTTTGTTTGGCACCTCTGCTCAATCACTGAAAATCAAATTTAATAAATAATCTTTCATTATAAATCTCATGGCCTGAAACTTAAGCTTTTGAGTTGTTTTGTTGCTTTGATGAGTCTAATCTACTTAAAAACGCAGACTATCAGTTTTAAAGTTAATAGATGTTACTGGCTGAGAAAGATATTTGCAGTATCTCCCATTTTGTGTCACAAATTATGCAGCTGGTTAACACCAGTGGCAACCATATAAGGGAATCAATGGCAGCAGTTCAAGGAGTTAAAAATAAAAAAAAAAGAAACTGTTGTGTGGATGTTAATACTATTAAATGTTCATACTACTGTAAGTTCATACCTGAATTTTACTTAGTCAATATTCTGTAATTATCCTGTGTTTCAGCAACAAGAAGCTCCGGACTCTTCCCAACTACTTCATCGTGAACCTGGCAGTCAGTGACTTTCTCATGGCAATAACACAGTCGCCTATATTCTTTGTCAACTCACTTTACAAGGGGTGGATTTTTGGAGAAATAGGTATTCTGCTTAAACTCATCTTATACTGTCTGCACTGTATAACAAAAAACAAATTATGTTAGATTCTTGTAAGTTTAATTTTTCTTTCTTTGCTTCTGTAGGCTGCAAGATGTACGCTTTCTGTGGAGCTTTATTTGGAATCACTTCCATGATAAATCTTCTGGCTATCTCTGTAGACCGCTACATCGTCATCACAAAGCCTCTGCAGGCCATACAATGGACCTCCAAAAAACGCACTTTCTGTGTTATCACCCTGGTCTGGGTCTACTCTCTAATCTGGAGTCTTGCACCACTTTTGGGGTGGAGTAAGTGACTTATTCTCTCATTTTCTCACGACTTTTATGCCTTTTTATCTATAACTAATTTGTCTTTCTCATTTTTCCAAGGCTCATATATACCAGAGGGCCTGATGACATCATGTACGTGGGATTATGTGACATCTACTCCAGCCAATAAAAGTTACACTTTGATGTTGTGCTGTTTTGTATTCTTTATCCCTTTGGGAATTATATCCTACTGTTATTTGTGCATGTTCCTGGCCATCCGCCATGCAAGCAGGTAAATTAATCGTCAGTTTCTCATTGTCATATCCCTTGTGTCTGATTTCCTGTGACCCATTTACTCCCATTAACCCTCCAGTATACAGGTACATACATATAATATATCCCTGTAGTTGTAACCCATCTCGGGAGTCACCTGACTTAAAACTTTATACCTGGTCAATAGGGCTGTTCAATTGCCATTTTTACCTTAAGCCAACGAATGTATCTTTTGTGGCTCCCAGAATGGCTTTAATGTTGTTTGGGTGGTCCTCATGCATGAATAAAGTTGGTAAATATCTTGCAACTCTCATGTATCTATATATGTATTTATGAGGTGTTGCATTCAGGTGATCATCAGTTTCTGGTAAAAAGTGGACAAATGAGAAAAGCCATTGCAAGTTTAAATAATGGAAACCAGACATAAACTCCACTGTTGTTTTGCCATTATGATGCAGGAATTTAAATTTTATTGATACTGTGTATTTACCGTTAAGTTGATCTAATGTTTGCCAAATTTCATCATGTGATAAGTGAAACATCAGAAATCTGTAAACTCTGATATCACAGGACTTGCCTGAATTTTACCTTTATTATTTTTTTAATCACTTTTTCAGCTGTTGTGGTAAAAAATGTTTATTTTTGACTTTATGATTAACAAGGAATTTGGGCAATTCTCCATTTTCAGATTGCCATATCACCACATTCTGCAAATACCAATACCAAATTTAATCTTTCTGGGTGTGGGAAGGGTCGAGGTTGTTATTGTCATAATATTAACTTTTCAAATGGTCACAAGGGAAGAGCATAGCATGTGGACTACCTCAAATGAGGTTGCCCCTCAATTGAGACCCAATTTGTGTCTCCCTATGTTCCAAGTGCCTTTAAGCAGCATTAATTGGCTGGCCAGCTACTTTTTGCCCAGTTTTATCAATTGTCAGTTGTCTCCTATCTACATCTGTCTCACCGTTTCTGCATTTGTGTCCACACTTCAGCATCTGTTACAAAAGTAAAGTGTTAAAATAAGCCTATGCACATATGTAACCAACTTTAAATGTATTGAGGCTCTTCAGTTAATTAGGCTTAGTCTGACTAGGCTTTAAATCTGTTTGCAAATGTCTCTTAATCTTTTTCTCTGTCCAGAGATGTGGAGAAGTTGGGCTTTCAGATGAGGAAGTCGGTCCTGATCCAGCAGCAGTCCATCAACACCGAGTGGAAGCTGGCCAAGATTGCCTTTGTGGTGATCATAGTGTTTGTGCTTTCCTGGTCACCCTATACATGTGTCACCCTCATCGCCTGGGCTGGGTAAATATATAGCCTGACAAGATTCTTTATGATCCAGTGATTCTTTTTATAGGCTGAATGATGCATTAATTGCACATACAGTCTGTTAGACCTTGGAAAAATGTCTAGAGCAGTATAGTTGTCACCTTGGTTTCAGCCTTGCACCTGCACGATAATGCAAATAGAGACTTGACCACAGCATCTCTTGTGGTATTAGCAGCTATATAATTTATACTAAACAAATACTGCACTGACAAGGGTGGAAACTTGTACATACATGATGGATCACACAGGCATGATGGAGAGTGGGAGAGAGCACAATGATGGGTGGGCTCAGGAGTATGTGTGTGCATTTGTGTGTGTGGAATGTCAATATCTATGGCACAGTTTTTCTTGATGCACAGTTTTGCTCTATGCAAACCCTCCAAACCTTTCAGATATGGAAGCATCCTAAATCCTTATTCCAAAGCCTTCCCTGCTGTTATAGCCAAAGCATCAACCATCTACAACCCTTTCATCTATGCCATCGTTCATTCCAAATACAGGTGGGTATGATCGTTCAGCTAATCAATAATTTAAGCTTGAAAGAGATCCAGAGGTTATTATCAGAGATCCTGTTTTTTGTTTTTTTGTTTCCACAGGGACACCCTAGCAGAGAAGGTCCCGTGTCTACACTTCCTGGCCCAGGCCCCCAGAAAAGTCTGCATATCAGTGTCAAACAGTGAATCCTCCTTCAAGGACACAATGCTCAGTAGACAATCATCGGGCTACAAAGCCAAGTTTCACAGAGTTTCCTTCATACCGACGGCAGACACAGTGAGTTTAAAGTGTAACGATTTTGATGTAACCGTCTAGACATGGAATAGTAACATCCAATGTCATTTAAAACAAAGTACATATAGGCAAGAGCAGAAGGCAGACAACTATGGTTTATACTGGGATTGAACAGATTTTATGACACAACTTAGTTTGTGACAGAATGTGTTTTTAGACAACAGCTTATTGAGTGTGCATGACATTGGGAATCATAGTTAAAAAGAGTTATTCCAAAAATTTCATTGTCATTATATTATTCATATGATGTCCAAAGGAAACTTGGTGGTACAAGCAGCGTTATAATTAACTTGGTGATGTCAGTGTAGAAATGTTAACTGAACATCATTCATCTTCACCAACTTGTTGGATGTGGCTATACTTTAAAACAAAGAACAAAAAAAAAACAAACAACTGTAAAAAAACAACTGTAATAATTAAAATCTGTCATGCTACAAATACAAGGAAAGAAACTCTGCTTTCCTCAGTAATCGTGTCTTAATGTACATACGTCCCAAACAGAAGGTTTGGAGTGATGTGGAGCTGGACCCGATAGACCAGCAGAGCCATTGTCTGGGGTCCAGCTGCTCCCTCAGACCGCTGAGGAAAAAAGAGCACAAATCACTGGTTATACAGACCAGGAAAAAGGGCAGCCAAAACCAGGAACAGGTAAGGTAGGTGCTTGTCATTATATTATTATTTCTAGCTGAGATCATGTCAAATTCAAAGATTTAAGGTTCAAAACTTCACCTATGTATATTTAATTTCACCTCTGTTCTATCAGGTTTCCACCCCAGAGCACGGCTCGCTGAATGGCTGCGACCACAATCTATTGTCTGAGTCTGTCCACATGGCTGTAAATGTGTCTCCCATATTGACGATGGAGGAGGAGAATGCTAAAAGCAAAGAGGAAGAGCGGGAAGATGACCTAGAAGAAGAGGTTAAACACCAATTAACAGAACACAAAGAAGAACAGGAGGAAGATGAGAAGAAGGAAATGCAGGCCCTCATGTGGCCAGACTCTGTGGACTGTGTAGCGTGTGTGTACCCCCGTGCCATCGTCAGGCCCAAATCAAAGATGGATGATGGAGATAATGAGGAAAATCAAAGCACACAGAGTGGACGGAGAGAACTTCCTCAGTTTACAGAGCCTGGACTGCATGACTGAATTGGAGTCTGTACAAAGCTTCCTGTCTTGAAAACCAGGAAGTTAAATGTTGTTTATCTCTCTCTGGATGTGTTATTGTTTTCTCAAAAGAGAAAATGAGTTTGGTTGTCATCCAAGAATGGAGTGGTATTGCGTTTTAGCTGCTGACACTGCTTATCCAAGCAATGCAGCCAAATACATCTGGTTATAGTAATCTGCAACTGTATATACAACTGTTATATAATCAAATAATATACACCTCACAATTATGTTACCCTTGTTTTCGTTAAAAACAAAACTGCAGGATCATTAACATTTTAAAGTGAAATTGAAGAAAAGAGTATTTGCTGCAACCAAAACATTTTAGAGACTGACAGCTGAATCCAAGATTTTATGCAAGTTGGGTCAAAATAACCAAGATTAAAATATCCACAAAGAACAATTCATTACAGAGATCATTTGGCTGTTACATCATATTTATTTAAAGGGTGAATAATATACATATTTCTATGTTTTTATTTTCATTCATGGGTCTATTTTCAAACCTTTCCAATGTTTTAATAGGCAAAAAACACGTCTAGTCTCCCTTGCTGCAGCATTGCTGTGCACACTGAGTGAAAACAGATCATTTGAAGTTCTGTGTCTTTAAGGCCCCTTCCTGAAAAGGCTTTCTGTTCTGATTCATCAGTGGCATCAGGCCTGATCTGGCAACACCCTCTCACTGCTTAACATGGATGCTGGCCAAACACTCATTTGCTAGCCTCATATTTTGACTAAACGGGTGTGTAGGTGATGACATCAGCATGTTACAGAAGTAAAGGACTAATCAAAGATTAAGCTTTCAAGGCGGTTCAGGACCTGAGTTTGGCTTAATGGATCCATTTCTAAAGGCATCAACCTCAAGCTATAACAATGTTCCATACATACTCCCTGCTACATTTAAAGGAGCAGATTATTTTCTGAGAATGTTTATTATTTATTGGAGGGACCTAAGTATAAACTTTTTTTTTCTTTTTTAATAAAGATTAGCTTAGAAGGTGAAACATTTGCATGTCACATGCTAAAAAAAAATGGTTATCCTTATTTGCACTTTAAGCATGTTCATTAAATCTGTCATGCATTTATGAATCACTAGAGCTAATTCTCACTTTGTGTGTATGTGGGACACTTCATAACAGGATTTAACATGTACTGTAAGTTGCTGACATGTATCATAAGTTCATGCAATTTAGAAATGATGTGTTATGTGCAACCTTTGGGAAAGGTGTTAGCAAGCATTTTGCTACGCTGTACGCAAGAGGCTTGGGTTACATCGAGCATTTCAGCTACCAAATCCAGCAAATACTTGAACATGTGCTCTGATGTATAATAGCAAATAAAATAATCTGTTATATATATATCCTGATGTATCATAATAGTGATTTTGATGAATGGAATAATGCTGCAGCATTATTCCATGCTCTGCATGCATGCATGCATGCTCTCAGAAATACTCACTGCACAGCAGTAATCACTTGAGTTTTTCACCTCTTTTTTTTTTTAATGCATTTTTTGCCCTTGGTGGTATTGTTTATTTTTTCATCAACAAATAAAACGGTTAAGCATGTGTGTATTTGATATGGGGAAATAAACATTTCATATGATTCTCCAATTGCTATTTATTTATTAGATGGAAATGTAAAGATATGTGATTTCTGTCAGTTTATTCAAAAAATTTAAAAGATAATAATACTTTTTACTGGCTTTTTTTTCCAGATCATTTTTTCTTATTAGTTACGACTTTAAGCATGTTGTTGCTATTATATCAATAAGATGGTTATTGATTTTATGGTTTAACAAAATGATGCTTTTTTTTTTTTTCATATAATGCTTTATAAAGCACACACTGTGGTGCTCTTACTGCATTAGAGATATGGCCTTGTTACTTTAAATTGTATATCATGTTTGACAACCTGCATTACAAATACAATATGATGGTGTAATAGTTACTTCTAAATTAGCTTTGAAGTGCTGCAAGAACCAAATGGAGCTGCATTTATTAACCATTTTCACTGTATTTTTCTATTTCTGTTCCTATAATATTTCTAAATTCAGTCACTGAAACTAATTTTTTTTTCTTTTTTTTCATTTATTGTCATTTATGCTTTAATTAATAAGAGCAATTACAGTGAAAAGAGACAAGCAGGTCTGGGGATAGAAGATGGGCTAACATGCTACCCAGGCTGGATTCAAACCAGGACAGGGCAGTTACGCTGCATGTGCTCTGGCTGGCTGAACCAGCAGGATGACCAAAGCCCATTAATTATATGGATTTGTTGTGCAGTATATATAGCTGTCAGTATGTGGTGGGGTGGTTTCTCTACCATGTGACCATGATCTTTATTCATTTTCACAAATGTTGTGACGATCTTGGAATCACATGCCGTAGTTCCCACAAAAGTTAAAGTATCTTGAAGACGTTTATCTGATTGTTACTGTGTGCTCTTCTTTTATAAGCCAAACACTCGCTGTGTTCCTCTTTGAACTTGTGCTTTTGATTCCAGGATTTCCTGCTAAACCAGTTATGTAAAGATGATCTAAAGGTATGTAGTCCACCCTTACATAAAGTACCAGCACACTTGAGTGGTTCAATAGTGTTGCTCAGGGGGGTTTTGCTGCTGAGCTGCCCATCAGATGATAGCCATATATTGACTTTGCACACATATTGCTAAAGCAAAACCCAGCTGACCTAAGCAGCAGAAATCAAACATCTAATGGCACCTAACAGGTCACACCTCTTAGTGTGTCATACAAATCACTAGATTTTCATTTATAGTAAGAACACATTTGAAAACAACAGTAAAAAAAATACGCCCAGTGAGACTCAGGCTACTTTTTAAATTTGTACAGTGCAACAAATGCAGATTTAGAGAAAAATTACAAAAAACAAAACCATTTAGTATTCATCCTCTGGGACTGTGATCCACAGCAGACACTAAATCCAGCCATCAGATTTTAATTTCCTTCTCATGAACTAAAATGTTTGAGAAATGTTGGCCTAATGGTGGCACTAGAGGAAAGGTCAGGGGATCAGGTTGCCAAAAACCTTAACGTATCTAGCAAGCAAAGTGTTGGATGAAAAGTAGGGATTGATATTGATGGGTGTTATGGGTGTTAAAAGCTCTGAAATGGAGAAAGTCGCAGTTTAACCACAACACAGAGAAATCACAGCAGCAACAACAGCTATAGCAGAAAACACCACGAGAAATAACTGACAGATTGTTGTTTTAATTAACAGGTTTTACAGTTTTGTATATTCATTGCCTTGAGCTGGCATAGTAAATATTGGTTACCTCAGGCAAAATGCATTATGATCTATCTAAGTAGACAGTAGACAGTGACAAACATTGAGGTGTGATCCTTCCCAAGTGCAGGGGAGTCAAGACTAACAATACATTTCCTACCTTGAAGCCATGAATTAAATAACTGCTTTGAAATCCTTCTGGTGAAGGATATATTGTTCATTGGATTCCCATTAGCTTCTGCAAATGCAGTTGCTAGTCTTCCTGGGGTCCATCAATACACATAAATACATACATAAGAAAAAAAATAAGTCAAACAGACATAAAATATACAAATTAAACAAGGTTTACATAACTTTAAAAACCATTAAATATTTGAGTTAATATGCATCTTTGTCTGGCAATAAATACATAAAAACTTTGGATAAAATGATACACGAAAACAGCTCAAAAGATGGTCGCAAAGGAAATAACATCAGCGGATTTGCTCCAGGAAATGTTTCACTTGTATTTTGAAACTTTTCCTGTTCTTAAAGTGCTTAATACGAAATAGCAATGAATTCTAGTCAGATGAGGCTCTGAACAGAACTGAAAAGACTGCAGTTTCTTTGCTGACCACTAGAGGGCAGACAAACTCTCCCAAGTAAAATCTGACTAAACATGCTGTGTTTGGCACGTAGGAATCAGTTTTGAACTTGTAACGTGTAATTAAACACGTCTTTACACACAATTCACTATCTCAGTTTAGCTGGAATGTCCATATAAATGTATAAAGAGCTGCAACAGAATAATTGCTCTGTTTTACATGTTACACACCTATTTTATTTTATTTTTTCAGATTTATTTTTATTTCCAAACTGACACACCTCATGACTAACTGATCCCTGTATTGGTTTAACAGGCTGACATGTGCCTCCTGTATACAGGAGACATCCCGTGGAAAGAATGACATCACTGTCATGTGACACAACATGATAAGATAACATGATGATGCCCTGTCACAGGTTTACATATTTCTTTCATAACATCATACAAATATTTCACACATTCCTTCACCCAGTGACGAATGGCTTCTGTAAGTGAATGACGCAACTCTTCTTGAGCCACAAAAACAATGAGGTGAATCTTCTGCTCCATAACTTAATGCTGGCCTTATCTAATCACTTACAAATTATTAAAAATAGAGAATACACTGAAGCAATGTTAAAACCATGAACTTAGCAACTGTTTAATAGAATCATAGAAACTTAATCGACAATAATTGTAATAATCATTCTGGTCATTTTTGAAATAAAAATGCTAAACATTGCCAAGTTTCAGCTTCTCAAATGTCAGAATTTACCTATTTAAATTAAATGCCTTTGGATTTTAACTGTTGTCAATGCAAAATAAGCAATTTGAGGGCATTGCTTAGGGCTCTCTGACATTTTATCCTCTAAAAGATTAACTGAAAAATCTATTAAGGTTAATCAATAAAAAAAACAATCATTAGTTGCAGCTCTATTCTGATGTAATTTATCTCTGGAGCTGCAACACTTTAGGCTTAGGCTTTGTCTTTTTGACCTGATAATCTTAAAGCTGAGACACACTAGCCCAACTCACATCACCAATGTCTGTTATAGCTGTTTCTTAAAAATACATATTGTGTAAAATTGTGATAAAAATCACAATTTAAAAACTATGGATGTGAGACTTGAAGTTGAATATTAATTAATTTGATTTGTTGCCACAACTTAAATTTTATATAACATCTAGTACATCATTTGGAGTATTTAGACTCTAAATATCCCAATGTTTCACTCTTATCCAGTCCTACTTAGCAATTCAAAACAGGTGCGTAGTCTCAAAACAATAAGAATTATATGGGAGCAAATGAGAGATCTGTCTTCTTCTTCTTCTTTTCCTTTCGGCTTTCCCTTCAGGGGTCACCACAGCGAATCATCTGCCTCCATCTAACCCTATCCTCTGCCTCCTCTTCTCTCACACCAACTAACTTCATGTCCTCTTTCACTACATCCATAAATCTCCTCTTTGGTCTTCCTCTAGGCCTCCTGCCTGGCAGTTCCAACCTCAGCATCCTTCTACCGATATGTTCACTATCCCTCCTCTGTACATGTCCAAACCATCTCAGTCTGGCCTCTCTGACTTTATCTCCAAAACATCTAACATGCGCTGTCCCTCTGATGTACTCGTTCCTGATCCTATCCATCCTCGTCACTCCCAAAGAGAACCTCAGCATTTTAGTCTCTGCTACCTCTAGCTCTGCCTCCTGTCTTTTCCTCAGTGCCACTGTCTCTAAGCCATACAACATCGCTGGTCTCACCACCGTTTTGTACACCTTTCCTTTCATTCTTGCCGAATGAGCAAATGAGAGATCTGTACAGTGTTTAAACAGTGTACAGATCTCTCATTTGTTGCCTAGTATTTAAATTTTAAAATGTTGTTATATTATAATGTTATGCAGAATATCTAATATATTTATATATTAGATATATTTAAATATTGTATATATATTTGTTGAGATCTAAGAATTGCAGCATGACAGCTCTTATCATCCACACAGGTATGTAATAAGCATTTTGTTCCATAGTTTAAAGGACCATACCAACCATTTTGCATGTTTGAACCTAATATATTCAATTTTCATATATGTAAGGTTACTGACAATCATTTCCCAAAGTATAAAACTATATTTCAGCTTTCCTGATATTTTGCAAAACTGCTTTATCTTTCAAAATTAAATACTGATACACCCACCTTAAAAAAAAATCAACGTTTTGCTTGCTAATAGTTACGCAGCCTTAGAAGTCGTTTAAAGTTTTCAGTAAACGCAGGTCTTCTTTTAGGACGATATTCCCTGATGGAGACATTCACTCCGTGCTTTTTACTGTGCTTAAAAGCTAAAATTACAAAACTTCGAAAAAACCCTGAATACACTGTTCCTTGCGATGATGGATTACCTATCCCAAGAACGTTTCAAGTATGATCTAGTTGATTTTAATAGCGTACCAGAATGAACTGAAACCAATGGCGGTCTGAAAGGTATAGGGAAAAAAAAAAAAAAAAAAAAAANAAAAAAAAAAATTAATTCACTGTTCCAGTAGTATGCTTTGGGAAATGATTGTCAGTAACATTACTTGTATGAAAAATGAATACATTAGGCTCAAACATGCAAAATGAGTGGTATGGTCCTTTAAAGTCATTGTTGGAGATAAACATAAAAAGTATGCTGTCAGGTCATAAACCTGCTTTAGTCTGCACAAACTGAACCATAACTCACCTGCAGTCAAGCCCAGAGTGGACAAGCCCACGCCTGTCTTGTGGGCAACCTGAGCTGTGGGTCCTGGATCCCTCCCACCAGCAGCCACATGGGCTGCTTTAAATGCGGAAGTCCCGTTCACTTCAGTTCATTTCCACGGAGGACCCACAGTCCGACGCTACACTCAGCACAGACCGGCTTCACGTCGCCAGGTGAGTCCAACACATGATACACACAGATACACACGGATCCAAAATCTAAGCAGCAACAGGAAAAGTTACTGTTTACAGCAGAGAATAAGCGTGACGTGAACTTTTTTTTTTTTTTTTTTTNATTTTTTTTTTTTTTTTTTTACTGCCTGTTACAAAGTTTCGTTGTAATTAAAACATAAATATATCCGAACACGTTTGACTTCAAAATCTAAACAGTTTGTTACAATATCCAAAACAGTCACAAATTTGTTTTCTTGCTAATGACAAAGACATAATAATGTCCAGCATGGTTTTGTCACACCCACATCTAAGAGTCCTACTACTTGAGTTTCCGTGACAGACCGTGCTGTGCCGTGCTATAGGTTACTGTATTCTCTCCAAAGTAAACAGGACTGAAGCAGAACTGGGGCTATTTTTACATCATCACATGACCACAACTAAAACAAAAAACATTAAAGAGTGCAAGTGTTCAGATTATGCATTTCCTCTAAGTTACATTATGTTTAATGATCCAGATTAATACACAGCACAGGAATTTGAAATACTGGACATTTGTTATAACTGCACAGCAAAGAATAAGTTGATTAAATATTACTTTTGACTAAATATGTCTGTCTAGAGAAAGTGGATATTTTCCCAAAATGTCAGATTTGGATAGGTTATCACACAGATATCATTGGGTAAAGTGATGATATCTACTGAATGGGACATTTTACTGCACTCTTGACAGTACTGACACCAAATGATCCTTTCAGAGTTTTTAACCTATAACATTAAAAATTGGGATGGTCTTTGGTGACAGGTGATGACATCATATCACCGGCCTGTTGCGAAATGTCTGAAAATCTGACAGACATGCTGCGTGTGAAAATCAGATGTTTCTTTGGCCGCCACCAAAGGATTGCATGCTTTTAACACATGCAGCAGAAAGGGCATAGAGGTCAGGTGAACCTTTAATTCCAGCTTCTGTGCTTTAGAGTTTTAAAATTTTCCACTGATTTTATTCATGTTTTATTATTCATCCATGACCAAAAGATATCCCAACCTAGTGGTTCTCAAACTGTGGTACCAGTGCCATTGGTGGTACTTGGAGCGCCCCTTGGTGGCATGCCAGATGACTGTGAAATTCTGTTATTGTGGGAATTTATTCACAAATAAAATGTGTTTTTATTGTAAAATCTTAAGTTTTTTTTTAAACAATCTTTTAAGAATTAAACTTTTTTTTTTTTTAAATAGCCCCTTTATATGTACATATGCTTCCTTTATGTGGGCATCGGTAACTTTTCTCTCTTATACTCAACTGAGACCAACAGCTCAGACAGAACAGACACACCTGTACACGTGATTTAAATCCATTTTCTTTATCCTTGTTTTCATTTTTGTCTTGACAGTTTTGACAGCAGCGTTGCAGCCCAATTTAAAGGTGTGAATGAACACATACACACATGCACATATGCTCATGAGGTTTTTCTTTGACTTTCTTAGAGGAAACACCTGCATGTTTTGGTTTCCTCAGAGGTGATATTAAAACTTTTGAGAACCACTGTCCTAACCTTAATTTTAACCACAAAACATGTATTTGCCTCATTTGAGTGAAGCTGAGATTATTTTATTTGCCTAAATGTGACCCTTATCTAAGCTTTAAATGTATACCTTATGTGAAAACGGCTTTCCTGTTTGCACTGTTGTCACAAAATTCAGTTTGTCATTCAGGTGCGCTGCAGGTACACGTTTAAATGTTATCTAACACTTCTCACATTTCAGCTAAATAGTAATCGTCCATTTGGTACTTTTGCTTACCATGCTCTGGTCTACTCTTTTCCTGTATATGTTACATATGAAATTATTATTTAAAATGAATGGTTCATTTTAACTAATAATTTTGAATGCCTGTTGCATGCCTCCTGAAGTTGAGGGGCCAAGTGTAAGAGAAGAGAAACAAAAAATCATACGTGTTCTAAACACGTAATTATCACCTCCTATTTTTTTAGCATGGATTCATGACAAATCCTGTGTCACTTGAATGCAGCATCAGACTAATGCCAGACAGCATTGCTCTGCCTGCTGACTAGATTATGGCAGTTATAGGAAACTCTCAGGCAGCATCCCATTGCAGTGTAAGTGACATGCTGACTAACATGTTTTATTTTCATTTTGGACCTAAACAAATGAAGTTGTTTTTTTGGCCTTTGAATGTTTATTGGACATCATCACTTCCTGGGAACTGGAGCTGCATAGAGCTCTTAATGATGATATTTTTAACAGTCCAGTCAAGAGCCGTGATGACATGAATTTGGAAAAATAAGGCTTAAGTTGAAAATAAACAGAATTGTGCATAAACTCCTTTAGAAATGAGTTGATGTGAGTGCTGCTGATGAAGTTTGTCGAGCAAAAGTGACTTTGAGAACTTAAAGGTGTGTCTGCTCACGCCTATGCATGATATCATTAAGAAAAACAAGCAGGGACATGAGATGAGCTTAGTGTTGCTCTTTCCATATTTGGGAAAGAAATGCCAGTGATGCGGGTTTAGTGTGAGTGTAGTAACTGAGTGTGATCCTAATTTAGCAATTTTAAAATCATATAAACTTTTTTGCTAAGTTTCTCCTTAGAGTACATCCTGTCCCAGTTGGCTATGAGATGGAAGTGTGATAGTGAAGGAATCTGTTTTTGACTTGTTATAGTTGTAACCTGATTCTCTGTATTCCTCAAGGGTTAATCTGTTCCTGTAAGTGGATAATGGGCTGCTTTTAAACAAGAGAAGTATTCCCTGAAGCATGGTCTATTAGCTCAATGGTGCTGGCGGTATTTATGTCCATTGTCTCATTTGTCCCTCCAAAAACTGAATGAATGTTGATTGTAGCAGAATAGAAGATGGCTATCAGTACAATTACATGCACATTATTCCGATTTTTATCTATACCATGATTAGACAAAAAATGCAAGCTTGGTACATACATACATGAAATAACTAGAATGCTACTCTTTGCATTATGATATGTTGCTTAATCAGATTATGAAGGAAAGTCCGCCAGGTGAGAAAATGCACTCAGAAGTGATTTAACTTGACAAATTTGATAATATAATGGGTCAAATCATTGGTGGCAATCTGTGGAGTTGCGATATTCTTATTGTTCACCTCAAGCCTAGGTCACCTTGAAGAGGAAGACAGCTGCCTCCAATTTGTTGCTGTCTTATTATAGACTTGCTTATTTTACATGTGCACGTGTGTATATTTGTGTTTGGGCATATTGTTTTGTCTGTGAGAGTTATTAATAGTAGGCCCACATGCGATTTACCTTCTCCGCATCACTTTCACAAATCATTTTATTCCGTTTTATTCCACACACTTTTGGCTTTTCTCATGGCTTCTTTAAAGAGGCTGTTCTCCTCTAGGTGTGACGATGAGACAGCCTGCAGGCCTGCCTTGTGATTTTTTGTGTGTGTGTTCCGTGAGCAACTGACCAGGTGACAGGCTAAAGCAGCTGCTGCTGCGGCCCTGAGGGAGTTTGTGACAGCAACGTGACTTATAACCTCAAAATGACACATTTCTGGGATGACAAGGCACCATTATTCATGAAATATTCATCAGAAAAGTATTCACCTCAGTGGTGTGTATGTGTGCACTTGGGATTTATGAGCTTTGAAACACTACTCAGTTTAAGAAGTCACACTCGCATCTTTTCCCACGTTTGCTGTTATTCTAAACAATTTTTGTAAAAGTGTAAAACTCTCCTCCAAAGTCAGAAATAACAGAGCGGATGTTGAGAATTCTGCTTTAAGCTTTACAGTCTGAAGTTGCAAATTTAGAACCAGGAAGCTCCAGACATTTGTACCAGTCATCTCCTGTTGCTTTTACTGGAATTAAGGCCCCAGTATACCTTTTACCTCACAAAGTAGAAAGCTGACAGCAAAAATAACCTGAATCATCACAACTTACAAGGCTCAAGTTGCAGTGTTTTAGACTCTTTTGGTGTTCTTTGCGCGTTGGGCCCAAACCTTTTTTTTTTAAATTTTTTTTTTTAAACTTCTGATGCCTTCCTCTGACCATAATTAGTCCAAACATCACATTACTGGTTGTGTCACCAATCAGGGGGCAGCAAGAAGAACTCGATTTTTTTTTTTCTCATTGATGACTTTCTCCCTCTGCTGTTGGAGCAACAAGTCAAAAGTCTGCTTTTGTCGAATAAATAGAAAAAAAAATTCCCCATCTTCCCAAATGCACCATCTCCCTTTCATTCTTGTTGCCTTCTTTTTTAGCAATAAGAAACCTGTAACTTACAAAAACCTAAATAACTCCTTTAAACGTAAGCGTCTTTCACTGCCGCCTCTGGTAAGAAGCGACTTGCCACCATTCTGCACCTCCTACTGGCATGGAGTGGCATAAAAAGAACTTCAGTTCTGATGGAATACACTGAACACAGTGTTTTTAGAGCTGTTCTTTTTCATTTTTGTACATCTTCTGAAGTATACTGGGGCCTTTTCAGCTCATGACGTCTTGACTATGCCTTCTCTGGTTCTCAGCTGCTCTCTAAAGTAAACACTGATAACCACTAATCCTACATCTCTCTGTCAAAAGCATACTCACCTCTGTTTGACTTATTAAATTTCACCTTCTATGTGTGACTGCAACATGAGTCTGTCTTCCATGTCACGTTTTCATGTCAACATACACCTTTCCTGTTGAGCAGGGTAAAGGTGATGCATTTCCACATGATGTGTGATGAAGCTTTTCTGAACGTGTGCAGAGACGCACAGGCATGCACAAGCAAACTTACTGCAGCCTGTCAGCTGAATACTCACACCTGACTCTCCCTCTCTCTCTCTCTCTCTCTCACACACACACACACTAAGAAATAGCATATTCTGCAAATGTAGTAAACCGATTTATTTAAAATGGTCATATATCAGTGCAGATCACCCTAATAAATTTAATAATGCACTAAGTTGTAACATGTGGCTGCAGTTAGTCTCAGTCCCCGTTTCAGATAAATGGCTTATTCTGAATTTCTGCAACTTCAATTCTTTAGTGGAAAAGGAATGCAAGACAGCCAGGGTTTTAAAACGGTGAAACTCAATCGTGCGTGAAATGCTTCACCAAATAGTCTTTCCCACATCTCACATTTGGTTCTGTCAATTTAATTTGCATGCACATGTGTATAATTAGGGTAAGGTATTTGCATCCGTTCATGAGGTAATGTAGGAGATGGTGCATTTTAGTCAGTGAGGTGTTTGGAAAAATAAGGCTGTGTAAGGAAATCCAAAGAAATGTTGAGTTGGCAGTGAGCTGAAGCTGAACTCTAATAAGTCTCCGACCAACCAGGGTGTGTCTGTCTCAGCATTTATTCTCCTCTCAGGCTCCAGCAGCACCACAGTTGCCTTAGAAAGGGCCAGTGCTCAGTCTATTACTAACTAGGGGTTAAAATGGGTTTTTTTTTTTAGAAAGATGTGAATACATATGGGAGCTTTAAGTTCCCATCTCTTAATCATCATGTCTGAAACCCAGAAATGAATTTGAGGCTGATGCAGTCATGAGCTTTTCACTGGACAATCTCTTAATAGGAAAATGAATGCTAAAAATGTACCCGATGGTTAGGTTAGAAGAGAAATGATGTTGATTCCTTTTTATAGCTAATTATAATTTTAAAATTTTATAGATAGAACAATATGATTCTATTTATTTCTACATGTGTAAAGTTATGCCACTGTTGGTCTCTTCTGGCACAGCTCCATATATCAACCTTGATACAGCAATTATTTTGTTGCAGGAGAAAAAATGACAATTGAAAATGAAAAGGATTGAAAATGACAAATGAAAAGGAGAGGAAATGTACACTACAATGATTGCAACGTCTGTAAAACGATAAAATGACTGCAACATTAATACTCTGCATCTGTTTGTCTTGATCTGGTTCCCTTTGCTAGAACATGTTGCTCATTAACACTGAGTTCAGTGAAGGGAAACTGAGGTGATGGATTCAAAGCTCAGCTCCAGAGCAGCCGAGCTGAGATACTTTTAAAGTAAACAAAGGATTATCAGAGCGTACATGTTAGATGTTAGGTTATTTTATGTTATATGTTTTATGTTGTGGTTTTTTTTTTCCTTTGGTATTGCCCAATAATACCATGGTTTATACTGATCCATATTTCAGATTCAATGCGGGATATGCATTATAACCATTATTTATGGCTTAGATTAGTCACTACCTGGCCAAAAAGCTGGCAACAAACCCGTGTAACCATTGTAACATGCTAAAACATTAGCAAGCCCAATAAATTATCAAATTAATGCCTAACTTCTGCATAAATAATGGTATCCACTTGCAAGTGTGACCTTCTCTTAAGCTACCAGCAGAAAACTGGTAGCTTTCAAACATGAATATTAAGAGAATGTTGTAGTTGAATTTACATAACTTTTCCAAAAGATTGAGACAAACTCCCTTCCTGTCCATATCTCAATCACCTCTCTGCATTCTTTCTTTCCTCTCTGTTCTCTCTTAGAGAGAATGTTATTATTTTTGTTCTGTTTGTGTGGAGTATATTTATATATATATGACAATCAAGTGTAAAATATTTTTTTCTCTGTATAGGTAAATCATGAGCAGCAACTACAGCGTCTCCCTTGTTGGCCCTGCCCCCTGGGGCTTTAGACTGCAAGGCGGAAAAGACTTCTGTCTTCCTCTCACCATCTCACGGGTGAGTCTGACATACACACACGCACGCATACACAAAATGCACACACACGTCATGAATGTGCCCTTCACTCCATGATAGTCACCTCTTGGTAATGCCACTTATGCTCACCATGCCATTTGTCTGGTCAGTGTTGAAAGTGCATATGCCATCCATCTCCTGTGTGACACTCATTGCTGGATTTAGACACCTTCTCTAACAGTTCGTGGCCTCTGTCACTCAGTCTCCCATGCTTGACCCGTCTGCGGTCAAGGCTGTGTCCACTCATGATAAGGTTACGTAACTGAATTGTAGTCACACTATCCAGCAATGTGAAGAATGTCCTTGAATTTTCCTGATGGCTGTTTGGTGTATGTTTGGAGGATTTAGCCAGCTGTTAATAGCTGCTGTCATTTTGGTAATTCAGATGAAAGATAGTGCTATATTATGCCAATTTACCTGGCATTAGTCCCAATGCATGACACAGGAGGCATATACTGGTGTACAGCTTTAAATGGACCATCTCAGCAGTGGTTCCTTTATAATAACTATATGGGAGTTTGAGTGGGATTTTCTGGCTGAGCAGATTTGTTGAGCCCTGGACTAGAAGAAAAGCTTAGTGGGATTCTGTAAAAAAAACACTGTGTTATAGTTACAAATATTGAATGAAGTTCCTTGAGTCTTCACTTCAGCTTACTATTTGGCCTTTTAATCTGAAGTGTCTTAAATATATGAAATTAATTGGAAGTACAGCTTGTCTTCAGCCAGTGTAGTCTGTGTTTTCACTCTATCTGTGGCTATTGGAGCTTGAACAGCCATTCATTTCCCTTCATTTCCCTCCACTTCCTGTTATCATTGTGAAATCTCAATGTCATGGCCAAGGTCAGTGGCTTTGTTTCTTTTGTTGTAAGCAAGAATCGGAAGAAGTTTGAACATTCCGTGTGAAGAGGAGAAGTGAATTTCCTCAGGTGGAAATATGACCGTCTGTGTCAGGACACATTATTAGTATGAAAAGGCCAGCAGACTATTTTTGTCCTGCCAGCATGATAAATTTGACATGCGGGACATTATGTTATCGTCGTAACATGTTACTGTGTGTACAAACGTTCTTGTTAACACAACTCAAGAACGATACACGATAGAAACTTCAACCTTGATTAGATTGTGGAGCAGTTACCTTTATACATTTCAGGATCAGAATCACGGCACATTCGGGATGTTTTGGTATAAAAACAAGCCTTACCGACCTGGAATCCCAGTAAAATCACCAAGTGTACCAAATTCTTGTAATGTGGTAGTTTTGACAAGTTTTTTGTGGCTTATGTTGGCGGTTGCTATTTCATGGACCATGAAAGTGTTGAGTCATGGGTGGTTTGGAGCATGCCTTAATGCTACTGAGCCAGAGAACACAACTCACAGCTCTTCACTCTATTATTAGTTAGTGACA
Source organism: Lucifuga dentata (assembly GCA_014773175.1). Taxonomy (NCBI): domain Eukaryota; kingdom Metazoa; phylum Chordata; class Actinopteri; order Ophidiiformes; family Bythitidae; genus Lucifuga; species Lucifuga dentata. The sequence goes on along the minus strand of VXCM01000474.1, from coordinate 92,916 downwards.
TTTTTGGGACCTATTTTTATTCCAGCACATAAGTGGCATTAATAATGAAGTCTTTCTTTTGGATTAGCATTGGTGTAGAAATCCCTCAAAATTTCACCGACCTGCTCCTTTGATATGTTGTGGAGGTCTAAAATCATACTTACCTCAGTCCTCAATGCATTTAACAGCCTGTTTTGTTTGCTGAACTGTGTTGTGTTCACTTCAGGTTTTAATTCAGATTGTCAACTTCCTGTTTTCGTTGTGCTGCATTTCATTCTTGTAAAGTTCAGCAATGAGCTCAGCAAGTAAGTTTTTCTAGAGATGTGCACTAAATTGACTCATCCATCATTAGGCTGTCAAGGAGGTCAAAGTCAACCCTAAATCAGACAGAGAGATTTCAGCTGCTGATTTTATAATAAATAATATATACCATGGGGCTCATTTGTTTGTGTTTTCATGGTTGGGACCCTTTCAGGTACCTAGTAACCCAGTGTTGTGTTTTCTGTTGGCACAGAAAAATCAACCAATAGATGTTTTGACTGCAAAAACATGTGACTCTATACATTCATACAGTGTAGAGTGTGATTTTCTGCATTCTAAGTTATTTGCAGTAACAGCACATTCAGAGGGAAGATTAATAATAGACTATAGGCACATGCAGTATTATGTTAAAATCTACCAGCTATCTAGTCTTTGCTCCAATTACTCTATGAAAAGCATGAGGAGAAATTGCATAGACCACCTTTTTTTAAAGGACCATACCATCCATTTTGCATGTTTGAGCCTAATATATTCAATTTTCATACACATAAGGTTACTGGCAGTAATTTCCCAAAGTGTACTACTGGAACGGTGAGTTAAAAATTTTTTTCATACTTTCCAGACGCCATTGGTTTCAGTTCATTCTGGTACGCTATTAAAATCAACTTGTTGATACTTGAAACATTCTTGGGATAGGTAATCCATCATTGTGTACAACACTTATATTCAGGTGTTTTCGAACTTTGATAATTTTAGTGTTTAAGCACAATAAAAAGTGCGGAATGAATGTATGTCTCCACCGGGGAATATAGTCCTAAAAGAAGACCTGCGTTTATCGAAAAATNGGAATGAATGTATGTCTCCACCGGGGAATATAGTCCTAAAAGAAGACCTGCGTTTATCGAAAAATTTGAGCAACCGTGACTTCATAAGGCTGCATAACTATTAGCAGGTGAACATCGATTTGTAAGGTGGGTTTATTGCTTGAATATTTGATTTTGAAAGACTAAGAGATTTTGCAAAATATCAGGAAAGCTGAAATGTGGTTTTATCCTTTGGGAAATGGTTGTCAGTAACCTTGCGTGTGTGAAAATTTAATATATTAGGCTCAAACATGCAAAATGGGTGGTATGATCCTCTAAGGTGCCACAAGTATATACATCTGTTGTTATCTTATTTAGACTTGTACCTATTTGCCTTAAAAGCATGTAGTAGCAGACAATTATCAAAGCAGTTTCTGTCCTGTTAAAGTTTTACATATGCAGTTGAAGGTTTAAGATCAAGACCACCCAGTATTGTACTGATGACTTATGGAGGAAGGAAACAGATACACATAATGTGTCTGGGAGTCTCCAGAATGTCCCCACTCCCTCAGACTTTCAGTCATCCTGCATAATCTGTGGTTGTTCTTCCTCCTGTAGTTCTTGACATGCTTCCTCGTAAAAAAAAAAAAAAAAAAAAAGAAACTCCCACACATTTTTTTTCCTGCTTTAATGGCTCATGAAACAAAGGGAAATGCCAAATTAAAAGAAATAGATATAACAGTGTGTAGGAGAGGACAACATTATAGTAAATTATAAAAACGTGCACACATTATTGAATAATCGCTCACCTAAAACCTGTGTGAGCCTTGTTCCTGCTGCAGTTTAAATGCCTCTGGGGTTGAAGAGCATCTGATTGTTTGGTTACGGTCAGTCAGCTGGGGGTTGGGAGTTTTCTGTTCTTTTTCCATTGACCCCTCATTTCCCCTCTTGTCTCCCGTATCCTTTTGTTTGTTGTTCTAGTAGCGTGTGATACTTTGAGGGAACGTCATACAAGTTAATTTTAGCTGTGCGGTAGGCTCAGTGCCACCAGATGTGTTCTCCACGCACCGCTGCCATGTGTGTGTTCCTTCTCAAAGAAAAGTAATATGACACATCTGTGCAGCCCACATCAACATCATAGGAAGTTGGTAGTTTTTGTGTTTTGGACAGTTTAATATCAAAGAGCTAAAGCTTATTCGAACCCTTTGCTGTTTATGTTCCTTAGCATGTTAGAAGACTACTGGTAATTTGGAAAAACTGAATACCATCCATTATTTTCTTACTTCGATCAGTCATATCACAAAGAAGAGCTATTCAAGCTCCTTGATATTCATTCGTTGAAGATTCTGTCCTTTAAATTTTGCTGTTTATTGTATGCTAACCCTTCACTGATCCTAAACTACATACACCTTAGGAAAAGTAACCTAATCTGCTTGTTTTAAGACTTTGGGAGGAAATCCACACAGACACAGTAAGAACATGTCAACTCCATACAAACTATGTTTACATGCACATTAACTGTGTATATTTGCATTTGGAAGAGGCTTAAAGGACCATACCAGTCACTTCAAAGTTCAAAGTTTTTGCATGTTTTGGCCTAATATATTCAATTTTCATACATATTACATTACTGACAACCATTTCCCAAAGGATAAAACTGTATTTCAGCTTTCCTGATATTTTGCAAAATCTCTTAATCTTTCAAAACCAAATGTTCGATCGAGTGATACACCCACCTTGAACATCAATGTTTTGCCTGCTAATAGTTACGCAGCCTTATGAAGTCACAGTCTTTAAATTTTTCGATAACCGCAGGTCTTCTTTTGGGACGTTTTTGGACATTCACTCCATGCTTTTTATTGCACTTAAATGCTAAAATTACATAACTTCAGAAAAAAACCTGAATATGCGTCTTGTTCGCGATGATGTATTACCTATCCCAAGAACGTTTCAAGTATCAACAACTTGATTTTAATAGTGTACCAGAATGAACTGNTATTACCTATCCCAAGAACGTTTCAAGTATCAACAACTTGATTTTAATAGTGTACCAGAATGAACTGAAACCATTGGCGGTCTGGAAGGTAGGAAAAACAATTTTAATTCACCATTCCAGTAGTATGCTTTGGGAAATGATTGTCAGTAACGTTGTGTGTATGAAAATTGAATATATTAGGCTCAAACATGAAAAATGGCCGGTATGGTCCTTGAATAATTATAATGTTTACATGCCTGAATAAACTGATTAAAATTGCATAACATAGGACTGTTATTCAGAGTAAGATTACTGGAATTTGCGCTGATTTCAATTTAATTGTGTTCATGTATTTATATGAAGTTTGAAAAACAAATTATTTTTCTGCCTGAATCTGTGTGTAATCAAAGTTTTATTTTGCATGTAAACATACTGACAGAAAATACACAGCTGGATTGTCTTGTGCATACATTAAAAACATCGTTAATACATTTTATTAACCTGTATGACCATATCCTATATATAACCTATAACCTATATGACTTATAATTCATACAGATTATAAGTATATCACATTTAATGATATAATAATTTTACACTTAGTATAATGTTTTAGCTTTAAAAAACTGAAACATCTCTTTTTTTGTCAATAGTTCATAAACATTAACTTGTGTTAATACTTCACAAAATTATTTACAAGTATTTGGGGCTATTTTAGCTGAGAACCTTGGTTAAGTGATGAAATAAAGTTTTGGTCTGTTAAAAGTAGTGCTCGTAGATGTGCGTACAAATTCTTTGAGCTAATTCTTAGAGCTGCTTCAACACCGTCATGAGATTCCTGGTGTTTTTTGTGAGTGTTGGGAATTTACTTTGGTTCGGATCGTCCTTCCCTGGTATCCCCTTCTCTCAACTAACTCGGCTACACCAACTTTTGATTCACTCTCCAGAGAGTAAATTCATTTAAAATAAGGCATGTTTTATGTGGAGAGCAAATCTATAGCATGCCTTGTTATATAATCTATATATTTTAATGAGTTATTAGTGCAGAAACATTTTTTAAGCTTGGGAAGCTCTGCAGATTAAAAAAAAAAAAGAAATCCAGCCTGCTATCTGACATTGAACCNAAGCTTGGGAAGCTCTGCAGATTAAAAAAAAAAAAGAAATCCAGCCTGCTATCTGACATTGAACCATTTCTTTTTGCCAGGGTTCAGGGCCAGAAAAAATAAATTAAAGTAAAAAAAAAAACTCCTCTTGGGAAGCACAAAGACAGATAGCTTATGGTCTGTGCTACACTAATGCCAAACAGGATGAGTTCCAACACAGAGAAATAGTATTTATAATGTGTCTGTATTCCTTATCTGTCTCATGTGTTAAAATCCCTCGAGTATTTTTACATGGACATTGAAATTGAATTGAAAAGGAAATAATTGAGACCATCCAGTATTTCACAGCCTCATGAAATGCTCATGCCCGGACAATGTTGGCCATCATTTTCTCCTGTTTCAAAGTGCTAACATCATACGCTCAAGCAGTAACTCATAACAGATCATGGTATTTTAGAATAAGCAGAGCGTAAGAGAAAAGTTCTGCTTTTGATGGTTATTGCCAGATACAGGGAGAATATGGAAGTCAATCAAAAAGTGAAGAGAAAGGCAATCTAATATTGAATCTAAAGTGAATTGGAATAATACATTGAACCATAGTTTCTGTTTAGTGTTTGATCGCAGTATATATCTGCCTGGTGTCTGTCTACAGTTGTACTGAAGGCATCTGCCTTTAATCTCCATATTACTACATGGCAGAACTTTAAAGAATCAATATTGATCCCACAAGTTGTCACTTGATTTTGATTTAGGTCACTACTACATTTTTATTGATCCAAAATGTTTAAAGGAACAACTGTTGGCCTTGTCTGATAGAAGACAGTTTGACCCAGAGTAAAATAATCCCTTTACTAGCTCTAGATGACTTCATATGCTGTCTTCATTTTTGAAGCTTGGACTACAACCAGAGAGATCAAATACTGACATTTTATTTACATCACTGACAATAATATTTGCTTTTGGTTTTAATGAGTGCTCTGTCTCTAGTCTACATGAACCACATTTATTGAACTTGTTTGCCATGCAAACTGTTTGCAAGCAATCAAATACATTTACCATGTAGATAGAAGGTCATAGGGATGTCTATGGTTCTAGTCATACAGGTCCAGAAATCTCAGTCTAAAACCTGCAGGAAAGCAGAATTAACCTTGGATGGAGGCTGAAACCAACACTAACACTTGACTCAAGCAGCAGCATGGCTCAGAGAGCCTATTCACATCTTCTGCCTCAGCAGTGCTGATCGGCTGGATTTGTTCCTGACCTGACTAAAGAGCATTCAGTATTCAGTCCGGGGTTGGTACTGCTTTAGGAATGTCTTGTTTTGTGTGTGTTGTCATGGTGATTTGACTAAGAGCTCCAATGTGCGTCTGCCTGGCATCGTGTTTTTCAGCAGCCTGATTGATGTAGTAAGAGATCGGGGTCACACCATGACAACGATGAGTCTACCTCTGTTCAAGAGCCTTTAATTGGGATGTTTGGCTCGGAGATTAAAAGAGTTCTTGCTGTTTTGTCTGTTCCCCGCTGTTATACTGTACTGCTTTTGTTACTTCTCCTCTCTCTTCCTCTTTACTAAGTGCAAAGTGTTGCAGGTGAACAGGCATAAAAGAAAAAAAAAAACAAAACTGACTCACTTGGCAATAAACTGAACTTTGTGGGTTGTTAACTGTGTTTGCACCAGCCCAGTATGCTGTACTTTGTAATACTGTCTTGACAGATTCCTTGCAGCTATTCTGCAGGGTAAACTCCTCAGGGATTTGCTTTTTAATGAGCTTTACAGGTTGAAAACATACATAGTGATGGTCCTGACTCCCAAAGTGGGATCTTGATGCTTCTTCACGTGTTTTGAAATGAAAGTCAGGTTTCCAGGCACATTGAATGGTCTTCTGTCACACTGGGAAGTTTGTTAGCAAACTAGTCTTAGTTATTAAAGTTTTGACTAAAGCAGATCAGTTAAAGAAGTCAACCTACTTTGGAAAGGAGGCTTGTGTGTTTGTAATGACATAATATTAGGGAAAGAGGCTTATGTTCTTTCCATATAAGGCCCTCTGTGTCAGTTTACCCTCGCAGACGTGACATGCATCCCTCAGGCCTCCAACTCTCACTGCAAGTCACTTCCTGAAACATGACTTCTCAAAAGTGAAAGGACCACAAACACTCTGCCTTACTCCATAATTTAGACTTTGCTTTAAAGCTCACCACTGTTTGTCACCCCATTAAAATCACGAAGTAAAACATTTATTCCAAAAGTGCTAACATATTAATTCTACAGTGAAAAAAAGAGTGTCAATCAGTCCTTTAATAAATACAACATTGATCTGTTTGGTGATGTTTGAAAGGATTATAGTTTTGGCAGCAGCCTGCTTCATTCAATAGACTCTGTCTCTGGCGAGGAATTGCGTACCATAAATCTACCGTATCAACTACCCAACAATGCTGCTTTTCCCTAAAGTGGACTCTCAAGTTTTTGTTTTCACCAAAAATAAATCTTACAGAAGCTTTTGGGGTATTATAGATATGGTGACTACTGATTAAACACCTTAATCTTATCAGTCTGTAGAATGAAATTTGCTTGGGTTTTTACCTTTATGACTGTATAATTTGATTATAGCGGAAAAACTGGAAGATGCATGGAAGCAATTTCCTGTTCCACTGCTTACAGTTATTATAGCTAGTCTGTTAGTATGCCTCTGAACTTTGTCTTCATCTCTGTGCAATTAGATCTCTTAATTGTGAACAGCTGTAATTTAGTATTCCCCCCGCAAAGCTATTTTTAGGCATTTGTGCCTTATGCATTTAACGCCAAGAACCCAAAAAATAAAAAGAGGGGGTTTTTTTTAGCTTCCAAAGTCTCAATCTCCAGTATACTATAGGATCCTCATATATAAACAGCAGGTAATGTATAATGTGTTGTGTTACAGCTGCATTTGTGGAACCTTAAATGTGCAACCAGTCATTACCAGTAAGTCCACAGCAGTAAAATCAGCAGTGTGGAGAGGACCACAGCAGGAAGCAGACATTATGTGGCTGGAATCCCATTCATGTAAAGGCAACTGGAAAGACACTTCATTCAGTTGGAAAACCTCTTTCTCATCCACCAGACTAATGCGAAACAAAGTCATCCGGTAACCTTCTTTGGATGGCTTTTCCTAATCAATCTACATTTTCAAATCTAAACTCTAATTCATCAAGGTATTAAATAGTAGCTTGTGTTTTTCAAATTCTGATGAAGTGGATAAATTGCTATTAAGAAGTGCCATTTTGTTGACAGTTTGTGGTAAAACTTATTGCCCAATATGCACCACAGAGAGCACTGAGAAAGAGCTGGAGGATTGCAGCCAAATTTCCAGTTCATTACTTATCTGCTTTCTGTCATGAGTGTTTGAGACCTCTCTAGATTTGTATTTATAGACCACGGATGCCAGGGATTCTTAGTGTAACATCTATTTGTTTGGTATCCATGTGAGAAAGGACGCTGGGAAGCATAAAGTGCTCTCTGTTCGCAAGCAGTAAAGATGGTTAACCACACGGTACATTTTTTCTGAGGACGTTGAAAGAATCTTTACCTCTCTTCATAACCAGCATTTATGTTGGAGGAATAAAAGTTTGAGAAATTACCAAATATAGAGCTATGCAGTATTGTCTTTTCCCTTGTCCCTACAAGGAGAGAACATCAGTCCCATCCCCCCCTCCCCCCACACACACACCCTCACACAGACACACACATATGCAGGCTACGCATGTGATGGAGAGAGATTTGGAGATAGGGAGAAAAGAATCTTTGTTTCATAGGGTTCATTCAACAACTCCTCAACAGCGTCTCTGTCATTGACCTCTGGAGCTGTGCAGTAGACTAAGAGCCAGATTTAAGAGTTGCACGTGTTGTGATCACCTCTGAAACGTGCTTTAACACCATCTACACTGCAGTGAAATGAGTTATTTTACTGAAAATACTATAAATGAGTCAAGACAGACTAGATTCACTAACAGCTGTCTGGTTTGTCTGTGAAGCTGTATGGCTGAATGAGCCAGTTGAAGTTATGTGCATGCTTGTATAGTGAGTACTCTGCCTTTTTAATGTGCCTACGCTATACGTTTGTAAAAGGTTGTATGCATACATCAGCATTCAGCTATGCTTTCCATACATCCTATACTTGCATTCTGATCTACCAGATAACCACATAAAAAAAAAAGAAAGAAATGTGTCACCACTGTGAACCCCCCGGTCACTGCCACCATCACTTCCTCATTCTTTCTTTCTCTCCCTCCCACTCCTTCTCCTATTTTGTTATTTATGTAGGTTAACACAATGGTACATTCTTTGTGTCCCATTTGTTCTATTTAAAGCCAGGAGTAAGCCTTTTAGAATTACCTAACCTGAATGGATTCCTAAGCTTCTCTTCTCTTCTCTTCTCTTCTCTTCTCTTCTCTTCTCTTCTCTATGTTGGTTGGTTGTTTGGCCAGTCAGTCAGTCTTTCTCTTGTTATGCCGGTCAGTCTATTAATTTGTTTGTTCATTTATGAATAAAGTGGAACACTGACAAGTAGGAGTATTTCCTATAAATGACCACCCTTCAGTGATTTAAGACCCTTTAAAGTTTAAGGTAGTTCATCTAATTTCTCTACAGATTTTTCGATGACACTGATGGAGCATGTAGCTATTTACTGAGCCAAACTGGCACATTTTCAGTCCTTTTTTGACATTTGAGTCCCTCTCTTGTAGTCAACACTCAGTAGAGCCAACAGATAAGATCACTTTCTCATCTTCCAGTCTTTCATGCCCTCTTCATTATCCTTTTCTGTCTCTCACCACATTCTTAAGTACTCTCCTGAACTGCCATTGTACGTATGTATATTGGTGCTTTCCACATACCCATTTTGCTCAGTACGCACAAGGCTTCAGGCATTTTCGAGTTGAATTCTTTCCACGTCGAGCGATGAGGTAAAGATACTATTACCAAAAAGCCAGCATGAAAATGCATAATAATTGGCACGCAGAGTACTTTCTTGTTCCCGCACGACACAGCCAACATGGCTGTACTGGTTTCGAGTGTGTGAGATGTCTGTTGAGTGATTGATGGGGTGTGCGCAGACTTGTGTAATCACTAGTCGATCACCACACCTGGAAGATGGTTTAACAGGTTACTTAAAGTGCAAGTCTCAACGAGGTGGAGAAAGAGATATCGGCTAAACCTTAACTCTTATCTGTTGCCTGAGCAACGAGACACACAGCTGGCCATAACAGGAGCCTGTAAAATATTCCTCATTGTTGTTGTTGTTGTCACATTTTTGGATTTATTATACAGTATGTAGGATAAGACAGGCTACTCGCTATTAACATGAGTTTTTTTTCTTATTTGTATTTGTCATTGCAGCTGACTGATGGAGGAAAAGCAGCAAGAGCAAAGATGAACGTGGGTGACATCATTTTGTCTATTAATGGCATTTCCACGGACAGCATGAATCACCTGGAGGCCCAGAACAAGATAAAAGGCTGCACAGACCAGCTCAGCCTCACTCTACAGAGGTAACACTTATACACATACACCCAGTACATGAACACACAGGTTTTATTACATAAACTACAGAGTATCACTGAAACCTAAGCTGTTTTTTTGTTTAAGTTTTACCTCCATGTGTGTTCCTAGTTTGTTTAAAGCTGCTATAAGCACCTTAGAGGGGTTTTCCAAGCTCGACAGAAGTTTGCATTCTTTGTTGATCTTGCCCGGCAGTGTATATTTAAGCCTATTTCAGGAACTCATAAAGAGCCAAGTAATACAGTTTGTGTTTGACGCTACTTCACACATTATAGTGACATGATAAATTAACTTAAATCAGCAACGGGAAACACTTTAATATTTAGTTAATCTTTACTGTAATTAAATTGCCTTTTTTTAATCACTTAAAACAGATAATCTCCGGTTGTGCAAATTTGAAACATTATTGTTTTTTCCAAAATTGATGCTGTGACCCTTTTATATAATCTGCTCCATAATGTCTAGACTAGCTGCCACCAGCATGGTGCTACAGTTACAATGCATATGCTCATTCAGACAATGTAGGTTCGCAATTTAGACTTGATAAAACATAGTTATGTGTGCAATTGGATGCATATAAGTCATGCAAATACACGTAATTGTTGGCAACAGGGATTAGTTCCATCTACAGTATCCCAGTTTATCATCAAATTAAACAGACAAGGAAAAAAAAAAGTAAACACTCATGAAACTGACATGGGAAATTCTATCGAGTAGTTTCACATGTAGAGGAGGGTGTGTCTTCCCATTTAATCAAACAAAAAAAAAAAAAAAANAAAAAAAAAAAAAAAAGCTTTGACACTAATAGAATAAGTGTAGGATTTTAGTGGATTGGGATGCAAACTACCTCCTTGGAAATAAACTTTATGACATAACAGTGATAAACAGCACAGACAAGAAAAAAGAAAATAAAGAACAGTCTGAGTACAGTTGTTTTTAAGACGTTCTTCATTAACAATTTACACATGTTCTTCTTGGCTGTCTGCTGTGTGGCGTGAAATCTGTAGAAGTCATCAGATCTGACTTCAGCTTTGGTTTGCGTCTGATCATGTTGAGTTCATCAGTTGCTCCTCTGCTCCTCCCATTAGACAAAAGGGAGATTTGGTATTTTGGGGCCTCTGGGTAATAGGAACACTTTAAATTTCCTATAACCTACTGAAGCCCTATGTAGAGTGATACACACTTGACAGAAAATTTGATCTTTGTGAGGAAGTAGTTACGTTTATAGTTGTCTACTAGGATAAGATTTAATTTAATTCAAATGCCCTGAATAAGTTTTATAGTCGATCCACAAGAAGCCCAAGGTTTATTTGTTATTTGTGTAGTTTCTTTTTATGGGTACATTGGGGTTTCTTTTGGAATTAAATGAACTAGCTCACAGTTAGTACTATTTATTCATAGGCGCTGCTGAGATAAAAACTTTGTACAGAAAATTTTAATTTATTTTGAAGATGAATTGGTGTTTCCTTCAAACATCCATTATAATCATTATAATTTGAGCCAAGCACATTTGTCAAATGCTGACGTTTGTGTATCCAATGCGTAAAATCGACCAGCTTTTGTGTAAGACACAAATATGCAGGGAAAACATGCACATTTTCCAAGCTGTAAAACATGTTGACAGAAAAACTTAGTGCCTGGCTGGCATGTCCTGTCATTTCATCACCACATCAAAGGATGAAGGAGCCTCTGCGCTTTAAACATGGGAAAATAGTCCTAAAATAGTAGCACCATCGCACAGCTGTATGTCATCTAACACGTGTAATAAATGCACAGTGAAACATCAAACATTCTGGTCTAACTGTACATGTAAAAAAGTGCTTAAAAAAACATATATGTTACACATTTGCACAGGCACCAGGAAATGTTTATTTTGAAGCAAACTTAAATCATATTTATGTATTTGATGGTGTTTTATGCTTGGATTAGATTTTTATTGTAGTAGTTTACTGTGTGATCCTGTTGGCACAAGCACTTTCAATAAAAAAAAAAAAATAATAATAATAAATAAATTTTTGCTATTGAATAATGTGAAAATAATATACAGGATTTTTTAGGCTAATATCAATATTGATATTTGAATATTTGAGCGCAAAACACCTGAATACCTGAAACTAATATATTGGAGAATATTTAATCTGTGAAATTTAATGCTGAATTGGCATTACTAAAATTCAGAAAAAAATGATCAGGATAAAAAAAATTTACAGAAAATGCCACCTGAAAAACATTTATGCGCTGCAGTTTCTTTTTTCTCATACGTTTGCATATCTGGTAACATTTATGCTGATACCGATATACTGTATTTGTGATTAGTCAATATAAGATGATAATATTAGCCTTATTGTTATATCAGTCAGACTGTAATGTTCATACCATGTTCCTTTTCCTCAGAGGAGGCTGTCAGAAGCTGGTTTGAGAATGGAAAAATTACCATATATACTCATAAACTGAGTTTTTATTACCAAATTTCACAAAGCAAATCAGGGGGTCGGTTTATACAGGAGAAATTCAGATTTGATCCCAGAAAACAAAATTTCTAGGGGTGGAAATACTACCCATGGAAAATAGTTTAAATCATACCTTAGAATGAGATATTTCCTGACAAAACATCTTATCCAGCACATTTTGTGGTGGTCAGTAAGTGCTGTTGTGATTGGTCAAAAACAAAAGAATGGGACAATCAGAGACGACCTTTTAAAAGTGGTGTTTCATATAATGGTATGGTACCGTACATTACAACTGTTTGGTGATTCAGACAAGGAAGAGGAGTCCGGAAAAGTTAATGTCAGCTAATGTCAGCTACAGTAATCAGCTGTTTACCTGTACCGGTATGTGGATTATTTTCAGAAAATCACAGGAATACTATGACAATACCCAGAAAAACAGGTAATTTGCTAAACAAATAAAATGATGGAACAACATCAGGGGGTCGGCTTATATATAGGGTTTCTTTAAAAGTCTAAATTTGCAGGTCAAAATCAAGGGGTCGTCTTATACACGAGATCGGCTTATACTTGAGTATATATGGTAGTAGTTATTCTTACACAGTGACACTTTTAGATAGACAGCTTTAGAAAGTTAGAAACATTAGTTTACATTATCAGTGTAATAAATGAAGAAAGGGGGATTAGATAATCGAAACTGTCAATGCTGTTTTGTTGAAATAGATACAGTTCAGCATAGAGTTAAAGGCAAACTGGAATAATTCCCTCTGTCAAGCTCCTCAGATGTGATTTATGGTTTTGATGCTGACTGATAAGACTGTTGGGGTCATAATAACATTCCGAGACTGCCTCAGGCATCAGGAATGCAACGTAACTTGGTCACATAAAGTCACATTGTCTATTTCACTTACTGCTCCAGGAGAAACACTCCTACATCCAAACCCTCTTATTGCGAGTGTGTATGTATGACAGCATCAGTGCAAGAAAATATACAACCACACAATTGACCTTTTTAACTTTTTATGGACAGTCTTATCATGTTCCTAACAGAATGTGGACACACACTACCCAAAGCAAGCCCCTTAAGTGTATGCACTGATTTCATTAGGTGTGTCACGACTTTGTCAGTGCTTTATTCAAACTGGAATCAAAGTATGAAGTATGAAGCAACGTTAACATCTACCACTGTACATTTGGATAATGGACATAAAATGTAAATACCAGTCATAAAGTGACTGTACCTTGAATATATACATACATATATTCTGACATATAAACAATGAACCTTCAATTCCAGCCCCTTTACATATCACACATGCAGTCTTTTTCCTGACATTATGTGTGCAGAAAAGCTACTCAGGGTCGTTGATGTATGTTTAAACTAAGTATTGCTTGGTGAATTGGAACATATTTTCATCAGGGAGGAAATGGATGTGGGATTTGAACGCGCACTCCTTATCCTGTTATTCCACCATACAGTAAATCATACCACATCTCTCTAGATGTTAGCTGTTTTGCAAACCAGGTTTATCTTTCTATTGCAGAAATTGTTTTTCACATTTAGGAAAAGATGTCACTGCCAAAAGCATTTAGTCTTAAGGTTTGTGTTTGTGATGAGGTTTCAGCAAGGAAGATTAATAGTACAAAAAAATGTTTACTCAGGCTGTTTTTGGCCAGTATTTCCTTTTCGTCTAAGGGCTCTTTTTGATGAAAGTTTATTGACTTTGCCTCTCTGTGCACATTTATACCATGAACAGCACATGGTGACTGTACAGTTTTTAGTTAATTATCCATAGTAATCAGAAAATCAACAGGTTACTCTTTCTTTCTACTATCATGAAAATCTTGTTCTCTTGCGGCTAACGGTAAATTCTACCAGGAGGCTGTGAGAAGCAGCCTTAGGAAAGTATGATAATTGATGTTTATTTATTGTCATTGAACTGTGCAGCACGGAGCAATCATCTACCACTCCCCTGAGTTTGTGGCTGCACCTGGATCCAAAACCACCCAGATAAAACAGCAAGGCAGCCCCACGAAACAGCCATTGACTAATGACTTACACAAAAGTGCACATCATTCCCTACAGTACAGGAACATTTTGGATTTTTGTATGTTTGCCACTTTTTGGTTTTACTTGTACGCCTGGAAAATATGTGGGGAAATGGTAAAGAGTGTGCAGTGTGTAACTTTTGCATTAATCTGACACTTCTACTGCAATGTGGAAATTATAGATACCAGCATTGTTGATACAGACTAAAAATACGCTGTATATACTGTATCTGCACTCTGTTACATTTGTTCTCGCTTGTTTTTGTCAAACTCTAGATTTGATTTAATATAACCTATTAAATAGTTGGATGATTCCACACAAGGCAGTGCAGCAGCTATATTGCAGAGATAGTTGTTTACACACAGGCTTCGTAGCTGAACATAATTAGCCCCTCAGAGGCTCTGGAGCCGAGTTATATGTTCTCATACATGGTCATTGTACATGCAATGAGCCTTGAGTTGTTGAATTAACAGGGTGAAGTAGAGGGCAATCGAATGCAACCCGCAGAGCCCCCACTGACTCCTGGCTGCCTTAGCCATATGTGGTGTGGTGGTCAGGAAAGTGAGAGAGAGCCAGTCTATTTTTTTTGTCGAATAACTTTATTTAACTGGTCCAGCATAAGGCAATACAGAAGACAATTATTTCTCCGACAGAAAATATGGTCCCAGGAGAAGATGGCGTTTACCGAGAAATTAAAACGACCATGCCTTCTACAATCATACATCGTAGAAAGCAAATTGAATTTTAATTTGAACATTTTATTTTGAAAGTTTAGGCAATTTGGAAAAATAAAAGGAAAAACCAAAATATGGTTTTATGCTTTGGAAATTGGTTGTCAGTGACGTAACATGTATGCGGGTTGTATTGGGCTTAAACATGCAAAATCACTGGCATGCTCCTTTAAATTGCTAAGTACAAGATCTCAAGTAGTTTCTAGGCAGTGTGATGCAAAAGTGTGTCTAAAGAATTATCATTCACTTAGCGATAAGCCGCTGTAATACAGACTGAGACATGATGAGGCACATGGGGGTAGAACGATATGAATGCCCTCCATCCCTAACGTTATGATGCATGTGACTGCAGATATGGATAAGTGCTGTGTTCCTACAAGTACGCACACTCTCTCCGGTATCCAGGCAACTGGCAGTAGCAACAGGCTGTCCAGTTAAATGATAATAAGCTTTACCTCCGGAAATAGCCATCACGTGTCTGTTATTGTTAGAACTGTCACAGGATTAAATCTCTGACATCCCCTTTTCTTTCTTTTATCAGAGCTTCCTGTCACTTCCTGTAGCTCTGGCTCTATGTAGCGTATAACCAAATCTTTCCTCAGAATTCCCTCTTTTCACGGAGATGTCCTGGTAAGCTCTGCTGATTAGCCCATTCTGTCAAAATTTAACTCTGGTGCTCTTCTCCGTGAAATATGAGGGAGTAGCAGGTAGAGAGTTTTGCGGTGGAGCTGATAGGCAGGCTGAACTGAGAAACAGAAATACAGAAAAACAGAAAAGTTTTTTTCCACACCCACTGATTCCACATCCCTCTGGTGCAGGTTTTGCTTTGGTTTCCTGTGTTTTCTTTTCCTGGTTTTTCTTCCTTCCCATATATTTGCTCAATTTTTTGCAGCAATGGGAAATCTGACACAACCAGAAAATGCATACTAGGTTTCTCATACACTTTTAACATCTTTAATAGTTACTTAAGGAAAATTTTGTGCCATAAGGCCCAGGAGTAATGTAAATGTGAATGGCTTGAATCTGTTGAATAAATTGTGGTTTTACATCAGTAGCTCATTTATTAAATCTTCCCAGCCCTGTTCTCTCACACGTCATCTAATCTTGGTACTGACTTCTGACTTAATATGAGGGTAAACACAACTGAGATTAAAGCAAAACTATTATTGACAGAAGATGCTTGGAGTCTTCCAGTCTATAGCAGAAAGCCATAAAAGACGTTCCTGGCAATGTTTCCAAAATCAGCCATATTCTGCTTAATTTGTGAATGGAAAACTTAAGACTGTGATGTAGTTGCAAGAAGAAAAAAGCTTGACAGATCAACTTATCTCCATGTTAAAAAAGTGGAGTGTGAAACATGATAAAGGTGTGCCTATAATATTAGTAAAATGATGTGGTGATTGAGTTAAGTTTTGTGTGTGTGTAAGTGTGTGTGTGTGTTGAGAGAGCTGGGTCTAGTAACCTCTTCATCATTCAGTCAGATGCCATATGCCAGACTGTTTCTCTTGGCTCTTGAAGAGACACGGGCAGAGTGGAAATGCGTCAGTTTGCTTTGCCTTCAGGCTTATTTCTCCAGTTACCCTCTTCATTCTGGACCTCTGTGTGTGTGTGTGTGTGTGTGTGTGTGTGTGTGTGTGTGTGTGTGTGTGTGTGTGTGCGTGTGAGAGAGAGAGAGAAATAAAGCAGGTACACACAAGTCTGTGGACAAAAACCTCACTTTTTTTGTGAGAGGTTTTTTTTTTTATGAAAACACACTTTTTCAGTTTATATCCTGCACTTAACAGCAGATAAGATTGGTGAAACATTTGTTAGCACTTAGTATTTTTTGCTATTTTATCTATAAATCATTCAGTGGAATATATTATACCGTATATATTTGAGTATAAACCAAGTTTTTATTACCAAATTTCACAAAGCAAGTTGGAGGGGTCGGCTTATAGACGAGAAATTCAAATTTGATTCCAGAGAAGGAAATTACGAGGGATGGAAATACTACCCTTTACCACTACCTATGGAAAATAGTTTAAATCATACCTTAGAATAAGATATTTCCTGACAAAACATCTTATCCAGCACATTTTGCCCTTTTTGCCTTTACAGTGCCAGTAAGCACTGTTGTGATTGTTCAAAGACAAAAGAACGGGTCAATATACTGTTTTATATACTGTTTTATATACTGGTACGTATATATATATATATCTATCTATATATATATAGATAGATATATATCTATCTATCTATATATATATCTATCTATCTATATATATAGATAGATATATATATATACGTTATTTGATAGTCTTGTTCAACATCATGTTTTGTGCTTTATTAACAAGAAGCTTGAAATAAGATACAACACACAATGGAAACTACACGGACTCGTCAACGATGAGGGCACACCTTACACAGAGCAGGACTGGAATGAACTGTTTGGTGATTCAGACAAGGAAGAGGAGTCTGGAAAAGTTAATGTCACCTAATGTCAGTTACAGTAATCAGCTGCTGAAATAAATGTCATGTATGTCATGTTTATTGGTACGTGGATTATTTTCAGAAAATCACAGGAATACTATGACAATACCCAGCAAAACAGGTAATTTGCTAAACAAATCGATGGAACAACATCGGGGGTCGGCTTCTATATGGGTTTCTTTAAAAATCTAAATTTGCAGGTCAAAATCGGGGGGTTGGCTTATACACGAGATCGGCTTATCTTCTTCTTCTTCTTCTTTTCCTTTCGGCTTTTCCCTTCAGGGGTCACCACAGCGAATCATCTGCCTCCATCTAACCCTATCCTCTGCCTCCTCTTCTCTCACACCAACTAACTTCATGTCCTCTTTCACTACATCCATAAATCTCCTCTTTGGTCTTCCTCTAGGCCTCCTGCCTGGCAGTTCCAACCTCAGCATCCTTCTACCGATATGTTCACTATCCCTCCTCTGTACATGTCCAAACCATCTCAGTCTGGCCTCTCTGACTTTATCTCCAAAACATCTAACATGCGCTGTCCCTCTGATGTACTCGTTCCTGATCCTATCCATCCTCGTCACTCCCAAAGAGAACCTCAGCATTTTAGTCTCTGCTACCTCTAGCTCTGCCTCCTGTCTTTTCCTCAGTGCCACTGTCTCTAAGCCATACAACATCGCTGGTCTCACCACCGTTTTGTACACCTTTCCTTTCATTCTTGCCGAGACGATACACGAGATCGGCTTATACTCGAGTATATACAGTAGATATCAGTGTCTCTAATCTTATAATGCAAGGCACGGTGACGAGATTTGGAGAAAGCCAGTGAAGTATGTTGACTGTGAAGGGAACACTACATCCTCATTACATCCACATGGGCAATTTGGTGCAACAAGCAAAATGAATGCATGTGTCACACACATACGCACCCAGTGATTGTCTGAGTCATAGTGGAATAAAAGTAGGTCCAGCTAGGCAGGGAGCAGGACAGCAGAGAGGGCGAGTTCACAGATGTTCACAGGACCACCCTAGCAAGTGTTTGTTCAGTTTGCTCTGGGAAAAGACACGCAGAGAGTGGGGATCCACCCAGATGATCCACTGTGGGTCACTGATACACTGCATCATTGTAGACCAGGTCGTGTTTGTAATAGAATGTGCTGTTTGGTCTTTTGACCTGACGTTTCACTGTTTTCAGAGGCACAGTGTGGTGCTTCTCCATAAGCTCAATAATAAAGGCACAGTGGAGAATAAGGATATTAAATATATACTGCTCAATGAAAACTGTAAATAAAAGTGCGGGCACAGATGACATAACATCTGCTTGAAGGGAGGGGCTCTTTAATAACCAGGATTTGGATTGCATGTTGTGCCTCAGAAAGGAAACACGTAAGAGTGTGTCGACTGCTTTTCCTAATATGGCAGAGAAAGGAAGGACGTGAGGGAACATAACTTCTGGTCTGGAATCAGCCTCCCTGAGTCACTGAGTTTCTTTTGTATTTTGTTGTTATGCATAATTAGGGACACACTGTCCTGAGTATACACTTGTTAACAAGAAGCCTACATCCGTCAAGGATTTTATAGACACAGTGCACACAACTTTGGCAGTCAAATGTAGCAAAATGGTAATACCAAAACAAGAAATAACTTTTTCTGGCTTGGTCCAGATATTTTGTGTCAATTGAACCAAATTGTAGGAGGAGATGCGACTCAAAAACACGGAAACAATTCAAAATGGTGGAAAATGTGGTCAAGTGAAAATAGGTGCGGCCTGTATTGGATGGGTACAGACATATGGTTCAGTAGTTACAGTCCAAAATGTAAATGTGCTTTTTACAGCACCACCATCAGGCAGATTGGTGCAATTTCACCTCCAAAGTTAATCATTTCTTCCTCTTGACATTATCTGTCTGCCCCCAAAATTTTATCTACGTCCATCCACAATTTTTCGAGATATTCTGCAAACAGACAAACAAACAAATGCTCCTGATCATATAACCTCCTTGACAGAGGCAATTACACTGTAAAATGTGACAAGTTGATCTTACTTAAAAAAAACTAGGAAACCGATTGCCTTGAAAAAGGTAAGTAAATATACCTACATAGTCTTAAGTTCAATTAGACATAAAGTAAACATAACTTAAGACTAATAGTTATATTTACTTACCCTTTTCAAGGNTTCAATTAGACATAAAGTAAACATAACTTAAGACTAATAGTTATATTTACTTACCCTTTTCAAGGCAGTCAGTTTCCTAGATTTTTTAAAGTACGATTAACTTGTCACATTTTACAGTGTAAGGCCTCATTCTGCATTGGAGTTTGAGTTACTTGACTGGAACTGGAACTGGAACTGGACTGGAACTTTGAAGTGGCTTTTCTAAATTGTATACATGAATACACATCCTAAGAGTGTGTAGTATAGACAGTGTGTATGTATGTGTGTGTGTGTGTGTGTGTGTGTGTGTGTGTGTGTGTGCGTGCGTGCGTGCGTGCGTGCAGTTTCTGCTGAGGACGTCTCATGTGAAGAGACACTCTCCCTCCTCTCCCACAGGTGATAAATCTGGAAGCTGTTTTAATCATGTGTAAATCCGAGCTGCTCCGTGTGTCAACACCAGTTTGCACAGAACAGAACACACAGAACACATAAACAGTGTGTTTATACATCCAGCTGATAAAGGACCATACTGCTGTTTGCCATATTCCATCCCTTTAACTATAAATTACATAACATTACTGCTGACAGATTTCCAAGGCATATCATAAATTTGTGGGTTGGTTATTTTCTACTGTGCATTAGTTTCTTTACAGAATGAAAATTAGTTACCATGAGACTTGAAACTTACTTGAGATTGGTGAAGTAAAACAGTGACTGAACATTTACGCACCATTTTTGGTTTATTTTCATCACTCGATAATGCAGGTGATAATGCATGTGAATTATCACATGATGATGCACATTTTTAAAACATTTCTTGTGTGTTTAGATGACCTGACATCTAATGATAAGATAATGTAACATTTACAAAACTTAATGAAATTTTATAAAAAAAAAAAAAAATTCTAGACTATCTATACTCAGTACAATAATGTGCTCCAAGTGACACGGCATAGTGACAATCCTTCCTATTTATGTATTTACAATCTGGAGTTTCCCTCCAATAATACTCTAGCCAAGATATTTGTTCTGAAAGAGGCCAGGGCTTAAAATACCAAACAGGCACAAGCACAATATAACCTGTGTTCAACCAAGTAAAAAAAAAAAAAAAAAAAATGCTACGTCATAGGTGTCTAGTGTCACAAAACATTCACCATATCACAAGTACTGCTCTGAATTAGCTTTCACAGTAAAAGGCAGAATAATTCCCTAAAATCTCTCAGATTATTCCATAAATTGAAGATTATGCCTCATTGCAACTGCTAGGTTCAG
The DNA here is from genome assembly GCA_014773175.1 of Lucifuga dentata. Taxonomy (NCBI): domain Eukaryota; kingdom Metazoa; phylum Chordata; class Actinopteri; order Ophidiiformes; family Bythitidae; genus Lucifuga; species Lucifuga dentata. Next base: position 72,141 of record VXCM01000474.1, on the reverse strand, counting down.
TTATTTTATTTAAACTAACTGTTGGTAATCATGCAAAAATAATGACTGAGGGTTCTGAACATATTGAATTGTGTGCAATGATTTTATAATTCTCTTTCTGTCTTCACAGAGCCACAAGTATTGCTAAAGATGGAGTTCCTAAGGTAAGACATTTATGTGAAATATTCATCTAAAGGCTATAGGTTCAGCTGAATTCCTGCATATTTATAAATATTATAATAGTTTACTTAAGACTGAGCATGCTCATTGTGCCTTTCTGAGATTATGTCAGAGCACAAATTGATGGCATGATTAAACTGACCCAAGAGGCCACATTTTATTGCTTCTTCTAGTTGTTTGGCTCAGGCACGTTTTCATTCATACAGCAGTGTGAAAGCACCGTTGATTTAATGTGATTGGATTGCAGTGCTTTTTGGAATGCTGGTTTACATGCATGAGTTTATTGTGGATTTGCTGTGTGTGCATGTGTGTGTCTCCACTATTATCCAGGACGAACCTCAGGAAATCATTAAGCCTGTTCCAATCACTCACCCTGCCCCGTACACCACATACACCAAGCCGTCTAATCAGCCCAGTGCTGCCTACAACAAGACAGCTCGGCCGTTTGGCGGGGACAGCAATGCGGGCACGGCTTTGTCCTCCCCTGCTGCCCCCAAGGTTGCCTCCATCCCCTCTGAATCCTCTGCTTTCACACCTGCTGCCCCTTCTCAACAGCCACTGCCTCCTTTTCTGCTGAAGTCAAGCTTCCCTGCTAAAGACTCGGCTCCAGCCAACTCAGTTCCCAGGCCCAGCTCTGGTCGCTCTGCCTTCACCTCCCCATCTGCCTCTTCCTCTTCATCTAACTCCTCCTCTCCTGCCAGAGTGACAGCTCCCTCCTCCAATCCTAATGTCCCACAGCCCTCTGTCTATAACTCACCTATCAACCTCTACTCCAATCTCAATGCCTCTGAGGTGGCTATGGGACAGAGACGGGGCCTTTTGGAGAGCCAAGGAATGTCAGAGCAGTTCAATGGGTAGGTACCATCTAACCTGGTTGCCACCAATTTATAGATTCTCTTTTACACTCTCCTTTATTAATCCGAAGGTAAAACTCAACTCTGGTGTTGTAGTTCTTTTTCATTTCATTTTCTGTGTGATGCAGAAGAAGTTGAGCCATCTAAATATAAGAAACCACAGATTACAGTTCAGTTTTGCTTTGGAGTCTACCTGAAAGTATGTACTACAAAAAAAAAAAGAAACTTTCCATTCTGCCTTTCCTACATTACCTCACGCCCCATTTCAGTCCAAAAGATGCCTGCCATTTAAAAAGATAACACAGTAACAAAACATCAAGTACATTTTCACAACAGCTGCTTTACAGGGAAAACACCTCTTGTTAAAATCTGCTGCCGGGCAGCAAGAAATGGAGCAGAGTCAAGCCAATGTGTTAACTGATGCCTGTCTTTAATTGACAGTGGAGTTAATGTCCTGACTAAACACCCAGTCTGCTGCTGGAACACTTGTTTGTAATTAGCCAGAGTAGTGGGTTCTGTGTTTCTTGGGGGAAACGTTAAATTAGGCTGGACTGGGCTTCATCTGCAGGGTTTGGTTAGGTTATGGTAGAATGAGTTGTTTGCTTTCTGTCACCTAAAAAAAAAAACAAAAAAAAAAAAAAANAAAAAAAAAAAAAAACAGATTACACAGATCATGTTTTTATTGACTTTACAAAAGAAAACCTCTGAAATCTGAATCTAAATGTGATGGATACAATGATGCTGCAGGTAAAATCAGTGACCTGTCTATTTGAGCGTCTTATAATAATAATGCGTTTCCTTTCTGATTTGGCTCACTAACCTGTAGGATATGACTGCTTACTGCAATGTACTACCAGGAATATAGGCACATATATAATTACTTTAAATGTGTATTATAGAGAGATTCATAATTCTTATTATAAGGTACAATATTACTCCGTGAAATCCTTCTTTCATCTCTTCAGTCTGTCTGTTGTCTGAAACTTTGGATATAACGGTACAGTGTATTTCCTGTAGCATGTGTGTGTTTGTGTCCTAACCTGCACCCTCTGTGTGTTTCCTTGTTTTTCTATCTGCACGTTCTCTCAGAAGGGCAATTGAGTTAAAGGGCATCTGTTTGCTCTTTTCTCAAACTGGCTTCATCCTTTTCCATTTACTCTTTCTATACCCACCGGAGGAAGAGACAGAGACCAAGTTAGTGTTTTGAATGTTGCTGCCTCTGCTTCAGTAGCTCTCAAAGCATGTGGAATGTGATTACAGCCTTCACATCTCTAGTTTATGATTACCGCAGGCATGCTTGCACCCCTTTAAAATAACCCTCACGAACCTCACATCCATGCTTGTCTGCTGACAGTACACACTCATTTTAAGGACCAAACAAACACTGACGCGCTGTAAATAATCCATTTGTAAGTCAGTGAAGCTCGGCTCACGCCACTCATTCATTTTCTCAGTTTTACACCAACTGCAGCTGAGCCTGTCAGCACATGGAAGTCACAGAGCTCTGCATCTGTCCGCCTCCATCTATTACCGTTGTCAGTATGTTTACTCAAGGACAGTCCCTGCCAAATATCTTCTGCTGTGTCTAAGAATAGGCTGCCTGAAGACCACACACTGATCATTCTTCATACACACAAACACACGCCAACACGTGCTCGCACACTTGTAGACACACACACACTGAACTGATATGAACGTGAAAACGTAAATGTAACTGCATTTTTCCCAGCTAACTGTTTTATTATAAAAGGTGCTGCTACACATTCAAAGCCCATTACTGCCATCCTGTGGTCAGAAATGTTCACTGTCACTTTCATCAATTAACGTCACTGAAGCTCGTATACTGTATATTCAATGTCTATTTGCTTTACAGCAAAGTGCAACTAATAACTGTTTTAATTCTACACTTCCCCTCTTTCACATAGTCACAATTATTAATCTACAACCATTAAATAAAAGTCATTTTATTATTTTACAACTTAACATGTTCGCAAACTTTGGAAATACTGATTTCTACTCTGATTTCTCCTTCTAATAGTGAGCATCAGAGAGTTCTTAAGTAAGTATAGGTCAGAACAGATTTCAGGACTTTCCAATGAAAATGTGACACCAACATACTTGAGTAGCACTCTATATGATATTTCTAATGTGATTCTGTTTCTGCATCTGTGCATTTTTCCTCACTATCTTCTCACTGCTCGCCTGCAGAACTCCACCTCCAACTAGACCGAGGAGGTAATTGTGAAATAGCAGACAGGCCAGAGTGTGAAACATACAGTATCTATATATAAGTTGCACGGGGCAATCATTGCATATACTTACATGTTATTGTGTATGTGACCTGTTTGTGTGTTTGTATGTGTGTACATTGGTACATCGTTCTTTCTCATGGCAGATAGTTTGACTTATCAAGCACAGGTGTAGCTCATACTATTAATAATGGCTGCATTCCATTTAGCTTAGTGACACAGCGATAAGCTAAATGGAAAGGAGCCATCATTAATGTTATTAGTCACACCTTTCAAGCCAAAATGTCCTCTGCAAGAAACTTTCTATGCTAGAGCTGTTCTGTTTTATTGTTAACCTGATTAATTAATATTTAACAATTTATCAATTGGTACGGCATTTGTTGGGTTTTTTTTTAGCCATGATCATTTCATTGCAATATGTGAAGAATAGAAATATATCAGTGTCTAACACAGTGTTTTGGTTGATCTGGATGGACAGGAAAGCTGCTGTGGAACCTGAGTCTAACCACGCGTCCCCACTCAGTGAAGCCAGCAAGAAGCGACTGATTGAGGACACTGAGGACTGGCACCCACGAACCGGGACGTCCCAATCCCGCTCCTTCCGTATCCTGGCACAGCTCACCGGCACTGAGAATGGTGAGTGTTAAATTTGGTGTGGTCACATGGTGTCTGAACTCTGTCAGTAGTTTCACATTAGGGATAGTTTATAGGGACAAAACGTGTTTTATATGGATAAAAATCTTAATGTTTTTTACATGCTTTAACATTAGTCAATATTATTTTAATATATGTCAGTATGAATTATTTTACTGTTACATTTAACTTTATTTTAATTTGTGTTTTCCTTCAATGTTGCAGAGAAAGTCCCAGAGAACAATGGAAAGAAGTAAGTAGCTAGCAGTTTTTAATATGCTCAAATGTGGTGTGTGTGTGTGTGTGTGTGTTTGTTGTCTGTCTTTTGTCTGACATTGTCTGTTCCAGTATCTGCGTGTGTACCATGGCTACTCTATTAAAATTCAGATTTGGCCCTTAAAGTGCTCTTGTAAGCATATTTTAGGAGCCTCTTTTTCAGATTTAAGTTTCAGTTTCCTGATCATTGTCATGCTTAGTTTAGGGCTTAGTTTGGAGAAAGCCACATTTGAGAGTTCTCAGAGGAATATGGCTGAGTGGAGACTGTTGTAGCCTTAGATTGCCACAGCTATTCTCTGTCTTAAGTCAATTTAATCGAGTAAACAGAGGCATCCCTCTTTACCAGATTTCCGTCCAATCAGGATGTCATTCTTTGGAACGTGGGACTAATTAAGTGGTATTGTGGGTAATAGCGGCCTGCCAGAAGGAGATTCCTACTCTTTTTCTGCTAGTTTTGTTTCAGAAAGACAGAACAGACATCTAAATATTCAATGATTCATTCTGTATTTATGTCTGCAGTGAGAACTGTGGTCACTATCTTTGTTTCCATACTGTCTATCCTGTGATTTGGTCTTTTCCACCTTTCTTTTTTTTTTTTAATCTACAATCTTAACTTTCCGATTTGTTTTCCTTCTTCTGTCTATCCTTTTCAATCCTATCACTTTGGGCAAATCAGAGTGAACAAGTTGGACCCAGAAGTTATAGGACACAAGTACACCAAGCTGAGAGACTGGCATCATGGTGTGTCAGCAAGAGTGCTAAATGTGCAGTAGACAATGTTTAACTATTTAGTTTTTGTTTTTGTAGAACCTGAATAAATGGATGATTAAAAAGCTAATACACAAGCTTTATGCACATACACAGGATAGTAAAAACCTTATTGTAAAAATTGTATTAAGGTACATATAAAATTGTTAATGTGATTATATGTCAAATGCATGAAAAAAGACTATAACTACATAATTTATGCTTTTATGTATGTAATTGTATGTTGTACTGTACACATTGTCTTGTAGTGTATTGTACAGTACTATGTATGGCTAGACTTTCTGTATTCTTCTCCTTTATTTTCTGTGCATGTCTGTATCTGTGTTTCTTCTATTTTCTGCACTAACTATAGCAATAACTTTTTTGGCTTTTAATTACTTTACCTAAATAAACTATTTCCTTTACTGCTGCTGCTCATTTCTTTCTTTTTCACTTGCATTTCTTCCTTCCTGAGTAAAAAATAAACCTAATTGGTGATTTGATCAAAGACATGAAAATTAACTTATATCAGCCAAACTGTCACTATTCTGTCAAGTAATAAATTTACATTAGGAATGATTTTCTTTGGACTTTAAAGAAAAGTCTTCAACTTGAAGTGGAAGCTATGAAAGTTCACAATGGGTCTGATTACCTGGAAAACTTTTAATTTTCTGTAAACATGAAACATGCAGTATGGGGAATAAGGATAAGGACCCTGGATAAGGACTTCCTCCTCTGATGCTTTCATGTTGTTGCAGGAGAATAAAACTATTGAATTTATAACACTGAGTAGCTCCATTCTACAAATTTATCTCCTGCTGCTAAATGATATAATGAAGGAAATTATCAGTGGGTGAGATACCGATGATGCACTGGGAGCACCACCTGTAATTATTACCTTATCTGATTTATTAATTCTGGACAACCTGCAGCAGTGCATATCCATTTTTGAAACAACCCCATAATTATCTTGAATATTTGAGTGGGTGATTGAGATTATGGCTAACTGTCATGGCTTGCATCAGTAAGGGAATGGATATTACTGAAGCAAATCCCACTTGAGATGGAGTCTCAGTAGGATTATTCTTTTTTAGGGCTTTGCAACTCAAATATAGAATGTAAATATAAAATTTAAATATACCACCGAAATATTTCTGCACAATTTTAATTGTAGGAATATGCCCTATCATGGAGGTATGTTATTCTACTGCCTAGAAGCCTGACTGTCAAAGGCATTTTAGATCTTTCTCGATGTTAGTGGAAATACTGCTGTAGCTGGAATATTCTTGACTTGTGAGCATGGTGGGTGTTCCAACAACAGAGTGACAGGCATCAGTTGGCAGGGGTTCACGAAATGGTATGTAGAAAGTCCTGAATAAACACAGCATTGCTACCAGAGCCAGATGGAGCTACACTGCAGGAGATCTGTCTTCACTGTAGAGAATATAAATAAGTATACCGCGTGTGAATGTGCGATCATTTATATGAAGTATGTATATCTGTTTGCTAGTGAAGCTGTTGAAGCAACTACTCCCAGTGTCCACACCTCTCCTGCAGCCAAAACATTTTCCAAAGCTGCAGGAGCACCCAGGAATGGCAACATTATCCCTCCATCCTCGATCAAGACCCCCGCAGCCCTGGGCAAGCCCTGCTATCAGCCTGGAGCTCCATCAGGTAGAGTAACACACTTTGAGGATTCCATTTCTGTTAGGAATTTGGAATAAATTATGTGTAGTTGCTTCTTTTAGCCTACAGAGGGCAGCTCCTTCTAACTGCTGCTTAGACATGACTTTTATTATAGATGTAAACCATTTAAGACTATGAGCTCTATAAAAACCAGAGGTATTCAGTTAATGAGCTCAGATTATTGCCTTTTCCCCAGATTGAGAATTATATATTTTATTTTGTGTTCAGGCTGCTCTTTAATTATAGCCATCTATGGCAGGAGAATTAGAGCTGCTAAGGGTAAATGTTTGCTGAAAGGGACCAGTTAGGGGTCATTATTAGAATTACTCAGATATAAGTGAGCACTCACATATGAACAGATGCACTGTGCACCGTGTGTGTGTGTGTGTGTGTGTGTGTGTGTGTGTGAGAGAGAGGGCCTGGACGGCTTTTCCCTTGACGCGTTTTAAGAAATGGCTGCTGAAAGGCGCTACAGGGAGAGAGCAGGAGAGACTACAGTTAGTTCTCTGTTGGTTGCGTTATGTATCAGATTAACACATACTGGTTTATTTTACATAAATAACCACATATCTCACTCTGACAATGCAGAACTGAGCTGACTTTGTGGAATGTGACCTTCCATTACATGCAGTAATAATTTGCTGAGTCAATGGGCATCACATATAAAGCATGAATTGTAGTCATATTTAGGTTTGATTTTGATGAATAAATCCCTTATCTATTTTTTTCAGAGACTTAAAGAAGGTCAAAAAGACAGAGAGAGAGAGAGAGAGAGAGAGAGAGAGAGACACACACACACACACACACACACAAACAACATTGGTGACAGCTGATGATAAATCAGATCCCTCCATTTTTTAGCTCCTAGTTCCACCCAAAATCAATATACCCTGTTTTGCTCTGTACTTTTTTTTTTTTTTTTNTTTTTTTTTTTTTTTTTGCTGTCGCTAGATAGAAAATGATCAGGTCTGCCAGAAAAGGAATAAATGGTACACTTTCTTTTGAAAGCAGCTGTCAGTGGCCACAGAGTTAAGAGTTTTAGCCACAAACTGCATGAGATGTCAGAGGAAAATGACTGAAAAAGCAATTATGGAACGTGAATCAATGCAATACTGTATACTTAACATATACTATTTAAGTTTTAGCTGTTTCTACGTACGTTTAAATATCGTAGATATTTTAAATATAACAATATTAAATAGGGGATTGCATTAATTTTACATAAATTCACTTTATTAGTCTTGGGGGCACTATTCAGCATGTAAAAACAACCTGTAGAGGGGCTTTTGTTACTGTAGAGGGCGCTGTGCAAAGTAGGGAAACTTACCTTTATGACATCACAAGGGTTACTTTGTGTCAGTGCTAAAGACTGAAAAGCTACACTAAAAAGCCAATAAAGCCACTCATAGACCTCTTTTAGTGAGTTCAACTGACTTAGTTTCAATGGGTTTCTATAAATTGTAGTCTTTAGCATCAACAGGAATTAATCCTTGTGATGTCATAGTCTCCCTGCACGTCCCTCTACAGGGAGATACTATTTTCAATTGTCGAAACCCAGACTTTCTTAGCGCTCCTGGTAGTTTTATGTCTTTTATCCATGCCTTACTGATTTATATATATTTATTTCAGGAGCAGCTCTTAAAATTAGCATAACTGAAACATCCTTTTATTAATCTAAAACCCATCCCGACAAGGTTGCTGTAAAACCAAAAGAAACTAAACTTTTTGTTTGTATATAGCATCCATGTCTGTCTCCAGTCACTCTCTATTATCAGTCCAGTGTTTCTCGCTTATTAAACACACTCCCTCATTCTTCCCACTTTCCTGCCAGTAGCCAGTTCTGTTTAGTTCCTTTGCTAACTGTTACAAGGAAATTTAGGGAACACATGTCCTTTGACCCATCAAGTCTTTGATACTGGTGCTCTCTTTCAGCAGTGTCCCTGTCCCCAATTCCTTTACTCCCAAGCTCTCCCTCTGAGGGCAGCCAGCTCTGACCTCTGTCCTGGATGTGCGAGGAGAAAGAGGGAAAAAAAAGCTGTGCATCCTCTCCATCTGTTTTGAGATGAGAGGCGCAGGGTTATTTTGCCAGGTGTCTCCTCTGGCTCTGGGAATGTCTTGTTTCCTCTCTGTGAGAAAAACTGATCCCTTGTCTGAGAGGGTGGAGTGGCTCTATCAAACCCAGCTGTCTCATGCCTCAAAGTTTAGGGATCATCACATCTTTCCCATTTGTTTTCTACCCGCACACCTAAACTCTGCAGATGTGTTTTGTTAGAGTAAAGGAATTTTTCTCTAATACACTTATCTAGTACACGCAGAAGAAGGGTCTCAAATGCTAGGTCAGCTATTATTCTTTTTTGAATAATGCGGCCCATTTTTCTGCCCTGCTGGTTTAGGTTTTCCTAAGGGTGGAGCGGTGCCTTCATTTGGCAAAGTCACCAGCACTGTTCCCACGGGGCCAGACCGCCCCACCCCACAGCCACATCCACAGGACCTAAACTCTCTGGTGCAGCGAGCCGAGCACATCCCAGCCGGTACACGCACGCCCATGTGCAACAAGTGTAACACTGTCATCAGGTAAGCAGGAAAAAGATTAAGGCATACTGTAGGTTGGCTTTTTGTGATTTCACCCTGATTCCTAAAAAATCCTGAAATTTTGCCACATTTCCCCCATCATCATCATCATCATCATCTCCATGGTCTGTGTTCACCAGGGGCCCGTTCCTTGTGGCCATGGGCATGGCATGGCACCCCGAGGAATTCAATTGTGCCCACTGCCGTGCCTCCCTGGTGGACCGTGGCTTTGTGGAGGAGAAGGAGCAGGTGTACTGTGAGCACTGCTATGAGGAGTTCTTCGCTCCCACCTGCGCCCGCTGCCACCAAAAGATTCTGGGGGTGAGTGATAAAACTAGATGGATATTAATCTGTTTATTAATATAAGCATTATTCACTGGCTGTTGAATCGAGTATGTTGGATGAAGGTTGACTGATGCTTAGATTGTGTCATTAAAACATATAAAACCCTTACAGTGTTGCTTTAATTTAGTTATTAATAAGAGTTTGGATGTGATTCAACAAGTACTGGAAAGTGGGTAATAATAAAGGTCATAATAGTAGCATTTCTTATACATACTATAGAAGCCGTGGAACCCGTTGATTTGAATACGATCAAAATTAATATGAATATCTTCAACAAATTGAAGGTTTTACTCTTTTTCTTTTTGGATTCTGTAGGAGGTCATGAACGCCCTGAAACAGACCTGGCACGTGTACTGTTTCTTGTGCGTCGCCTGCCAGCAGCCAATCAGAGGCAATGTGTTTCACATGGAGGATGGGCAGCCATACTGTGAACAAGGTAGGAGGCAGATAAAGAAGAACAGCAGTAAAAAAATATGTTGTGGAGGAATAATTGTGTGCAAACAGAATATCGGTTGACATATTCCTTTACCCAGACTATTATAACCTGTTTGGGACTAACTGTCACGGCTGCGACTTCCCCATCGAGGCGGGGGACAAGTTCCTGGAGGCTCTAGGATTCACCTGGCATGATACCTGCTTTGTGTGTGCGGTATGTCCATCCTGCCACCCCTAGAAAGAATTAGCTGACAGCAACAGTATATTTCAGATTAAATTTAAAAAGAGTTGTTGATAAGGATTTGTGAATAACATCGCTGGTGTGTATATGTGGTTCTCTCTGCAGGTGTGCAGCACTACTCTGGAAGGTCAGGCGTTCTTCTCCAAAAAAGACAAACCTTTGTGCAAGAAACACGCCCACACTGTCAAAATCTGAATGCTTAAGGCAAGAGCATCAGTTCACAGCTTTTTTTATATCTCAACCAGATTTTCACAACTAATTAAAAAGATCAGTGTCAAAATAAATCTTGGATTCTACTGTTCTACTGTTGTTTCTTTTACCTCTAGTGTGGATTGAATTTGCCATTCACTGTCATAAAAGCATTGCTGTTTCATTAAAGTGCAGTTTTCAGTTTTATAAATCAATCTTCAAGAATATATTTCAACAAAATAGCGCCCCCTGCCATTTTTGTGCAGGTGTTAGTGGGTGATTAATGCTTTCTGTATGTCTTTGGGTTATTTATTTGGTGTCTGGGCTTTCTGGTAGTTTTTTTTTTTTTTCCCCACACAGCATAGGTTAGTTTACTGCAGTGACCTGACAGAATCAGAGGTTATATTTTGTCATTTGTGCATATTTTGTAATGACAGATAGGAATGCCAGATATGAGTATGGGTCAGGGAAGAATTAATTGTAGATGTGTTTCCAGTGACCCCACATGGCAAATGCACAGCTCTTCATGAGACCAGATCTTAGTATTACAATGTAGCCAGTTTGGATCCCAGATTAATAAGTGTAAGAACTTTTATGATAATATCATGATAATATATTGTTCCTTATTTTTAATAAGTGAGTCCATTTTTTTCTTTGCATGGGTGACCTCAGCATGCACCTACCC
>VXCM01000474.1:30305-61056 GCA_014773175.1 Lucifuga dentata | reverse complement strand
CCCCCCACTCTGGCAGCGCTAATGCCACATGCTAAGCTATTATAAAGGACTGTGTCATGTTGTATTTGCTGTCACTGATATTTTTATATATGTTTGGTAGAATTTGACACAATTTTAATATATACTACCTGTAACTGAAATCTGCTGTCAAGTGTCCTTTCTCCTGTCCATGAAATTTTTATTTGTAGAAAAAAAGGGCAAACTATTTGCATTTTCTTTGCAATGGATGTTTTAGTGCAGGAATTTTGCAGAAATAAGCACTTTTCTCCTTTTACTCATTTCAAATAAAAAAACTTTAACATTAAATGTTATGTTATTCATATCTCAGCGTTTGCCGTGCCATATAGCTTTTTCATACATAAAATCTCATGATAACTTACATTACATATTATTGCATATACCAGGTTTATGTTTTGTGGACATTGTGTTTGTCGCTCCATAAGAAGCATTACAGCAAAGGTGCTATTTTTGTGTCATGCAAGCAGTGTCCAGCCTACATGGGCTTTAGAGACACCAAATGCATTGTTGTAGTGGTGAAGTAAAACTTACCACAGATATACAGTGGAGAAACCAAACTTATAATAATAATATTTAATTTAATAATATAATATTTAACTTGTTACACAAATTCTACCTCATGAATAGGGTACTTTGTCTCCTCTCCCAAACTTTACACATTTTCTGCAACAAGGTTTCCTTTCTAAAAGCACAACTCAAGTCTTTAATCATCTTCCAAGCAGAAATATTCTAAATCAACTGAAGACATTTTATGAAAAATTATAATCCTTATATCGTCATAAACAACAATAAAAGACAAAATGAACTTCATTTTAAAGCTCTCCTCACTTGCATATTAAAGTGTTTTGTCCTCTTGTGTGGCATGAAACCTGCCAGTTTCAGTGGCTAATGATGATATACCTGAAATTACTGTGCACATGATAATCTTTGGTTTTAAGTTGAATTGTGCTTAATATAGGATTTAACATTCGTGCATAACAACATTAAGATACAGAATTCAGAAAAAAAAAAAAAGTTGACTAACAAGCCTGCAGACAGGTATCAGCTTGAGTGCATACATTTAAATTGACATATACATTCCTTCTTGTCTAATAACAGCTCTGTGCTGATGACAGCCACATAATTTACAGCAGGATGCGAATATAAAATCGTGAATGCTGAAGCGTCTTGAGTTATGCAATTTGCAGGAAAATGTAACCTACATTTCAGCAGGGTAGGTGCACTTCTTCAAGGCGTCGGAGGTGGGAGCCCTACGCAGGAATGAGGATTTAAGCAGCCCCAAACAGACGCTGGTACACTTGGAAAACTCTGCCGCAACATACAGACGCATGCAAATAAACACTCCTGCATTGACACCACAACGAGACATAAACTGGGATCCAGTCGATCTGTCCTTTGACAGATCAGGAGAAGGTAAGATTACTTTGCCTTAAGAATCTCGCCGATCTGTCGGAGCGCAGTTTGGGAAGCAGCAGCAGTCTTTACATTTTGTGATCACAAAGCTTTCCTCACATTTAAACAAAAAGGCTTCGTTATAGTTTGTTGAGTCCTGTGAAAATACTTATTTTACTGTCTATAACAGCTGCAGACTATCAGCGGGAAACTCAGTAGTGTTATTTATTGGTGGAGCTTTGACGATGATGATGGTTATCAGTGCTGCAATAATCACCACTCAGTTCGTAACAATGTCAGGTCTGATGAAGATTAATATCTAAATGACCTTAAATCTATGATGAAATTAGGCTGATAGCAGTTTTAAGTATTGGCACTGACTTGATTGATTCTGACCTAAATAATCTCAATAATGATGATGAACAAAAAGCATGTCATCTTGCATGTGGTGTAATTAGTATTAAAATATGATTATTTATTTTGCTGATTGTTCTGCAGAGTTGTCAGTTTGATTCCAGATAGTGCTTATTACTACTGAGGGTATCTGAGAATTATAGAGCAGGGAAGCACTCTTAATATCTGGCAGAGTTATTTGCTGCCAGTGTGTAATGGCATTTGGTCAATACTTGACTCTATATATATATATAATATAAAACCTCTCTGTGCTCTGAGGTTGATCACTGAGCTGATGTCTCTCCATCACTGAGCTCCTGGTGTTTACATCAACCTGCTGCCCTGTGGTGTCTTCTCTCAACACACCAACAGGCCCAAACCTCAACAACACACAGAGGCTCATTGAGGCAGGGCTGAGTGAGTGTTTGGCGTAATATTAAACACACAGAGGGCGATCAGACCACCATCCAGTCCTCGCCCTGGCAGCAGTAACGCCCGTCATTAGGCTTACAAGATGGGGATGGCATGTCAAGTAAGGGTGCATGCCCCTGGCAAAGGGGGAGTTTTTGTGGTCTACCACAGACTCAGGCTTCAAGTGTTTCAGCATGTTGGACCTTTCTAGCTCTGAAGGCTAAGTGTGTGTCTGTGTGTGTGAAATGTACCCACATTAGTCCTGTGAGGTCTAGTCATGGTGGAAATGTGAAGGCTGGCTTCTCTGTAAAAATGCCTCGAGATCATGAAGCCAAGACAGAGCCCCGTGTATTAATAGTAATCCAGTAAAGCTGAAACTAAACAGTGCTCCAAGTCAGCACCTGTGCAGGAGAATTTCTGCCAGATTAGTTAATGGATTGATATCAAAATCAGTAGTTGAAAGGATTTGGTTCAATAGTGAAAACAAACACAAATGTCAAGAATGATCAGACATAATCAGGCTTTATTGAAATACAGCTGTCAACATCATGTAAGTCTGACAGCTGACCTGAAAGCATTAATGTAGTCGTGTATGTATCATTCTCAAACTATATTAAATACAATTGGTAGCTAATATAAAAGCTATCTTACTTTATTATTGATTATAATTTTTTTGTATTTAAGGTTATGCAAATTTTTGACATTAAAAGTGCATATTACATACCGGGCAAAACATACAATTTTAAGGATAGTTGATTTTGAAAGATGAGGAGATTTGGCAAAATAACAGGAAAAGTAGGTTTTATATTTTGGAAATTGGTTGTCAGTATACACACACACACACACACACACACACACACACACACACACACACACACACACTTATACTCACACTCTCACTTACCTATGCATATAAACAGAGACACAAAGACACATAAGTTAGGTAGATGCTTGTCTCAGTCAAGTTTGTCCACAGGGCTAAACTTAGCAACCTGCAACCCCCCCTCACCCGAGTTTCCTTCCTTATAATTACAGGAAGTGAATCTAGCCAATCAGGGAAAATATATGCAGCATATATTAACAAGATCAGTCCTTGTCAGTCCTCAAATACTAGTCCTAAGTTTGTTTGGACCAGTATGTGGGCACTATAGAGGTTATGACCAAATATGTGGAAGAAAGGAGGGTTTCATATGAAAGTTTGAAGGATGTGGACTAAAGTGCACAGAGGTATGTGGAGGCTACAGGAGATAGATATTTACAGAAGGGAGAAAAGTCATAAGTACTTAGAAAATATCTGAGTGGCATTTTGGGTTTATCCCCTCATTTTTTAAATCAACCATACAATATGAATTAAGTTGCTGCCAGACAGAACAAATGTTGTGACTACAATAGACAGAAAGAAAAATCGTCAGACTCAGCCCCAGACAGAGTTTGCTCAGTGTATTTTCCAGCCAAAGCCTGTTATTCTTTTTTCATAATGCACTTTAGTTTCTTCTCACTGTCTCCAACACACACACACACACATGCACACATCTAAGTGCAAGACCATCTGATGTCAAGGCTATCCACAGGTATAGCTTTTCCATCTGTCATTCACTCACAGACTTTGGCCTGTAGCTGCTGTTCCTCCCACACAATCTGTAGCTCCCATGCACTCCATTGCATAGCATACAGATATACTGTATATTCTTCATAACAACAACACTATCAATAGAGATGATGCTACCCTGGATAGAAGTATATGCTTGTGTTTGTGCCAGACAAACAGCCTCACCCCTCTTAGGAAGAAAGATGGAGAAACTAATGATTTTGTACCTCATAGTTGCTTGGTCGTGCTGTGTGGAGTTTGTGTGTTCTTTGCATGTCTGTGTGGGTTTCCTCCCATATTCCAAAGACATGCAGGTTATTTGATTATAAATTGCCTGTAGATGTGAATGTGAGTAATTAATGAGTTTATCTGTTTATGTGTTAGCAACCTGTCCAGGTTGTATCGGTCTCTCTCGCCCGATGAACATTGGGATAGGCTCCAGCCAGGCTCCAGGATAAGTGGTATTAAAATAATGATTTCTTTATTATCACTAGAAGATTGTCATTGTGAAATGTTGCTTTATATATAAATTTATCACAGTTTGACATTTGAGGCAATGCACTAGTGGTTTCTAAACATTTGCTTTTTGTTCTACCCTGAGGACAAAGTCAGTACAGTAGTATGTGACGTGGTCATTTGCACCTCTGGCTCTTATCAGCGGGGAAGCTTAAGCAGAGTGCAGATGATCTTGTTCCACTTAGGAATAATTTTCTTCTTACCTTTAGGGTACACTGGCTTTGACAACTAATGCTAATTCAGTGGCCAAAGCCAAATACAGATGCCCCATTCAGTGTTTCATGTATAGTCACTGATGAGACACAAACGCAGGCAAGAATTACTTCAAGCTGCTGTGCTCTTTGCCTGGAAGGTCAGCAACTATGTTCGAGAAAGCCGACATCCTGTTATTAGAGAAAGAGAGGGGTAAAAAAAAGGGGGGTACAGGATGAGTGGGGGATGATTGAAGATCGAAGAACACAAGAGTAGAAGGGGTTTTATGTACTTTGCATGATTGCTTGAAAGCCAAAGTGGGCAAATGGCTTAAGCTTGAAATTTAGTCTCAGCCCTGTCAGTTATGGATGGTGGACATATGAGCTCCTTCTAATAATTCTGCCTTTTTCTTTCAGAGAACAACAAATGTTGGAGATCTGGCTGGGTACGGTGACAGGATGCTTTCTGATGTCTTATATTTGGATGGTGAGTTGATCTATTAGACACAGGCGTGATACAACTGTCTGCAGTTTTCTGATTGTAAAATTGAGAAACGTATTGATAAATGTTTTGTATAAACCCTTGAATATAAACACAAATATAGTTTGGTTTCACATAATGATCAAAACTGATAATACTGTGAAGAAATTGAAATCACAAGCTAAGAACTGTATTGATCAGCCTGGAGTGAGTGTTGATTTTCCTCCAGTAGAAGTAGTATGAGTTATGGATTTTGGCTGTACTGATCCTGTTTGTGTGTGTCTGTGTGTGTTTGTGTGTTTTGAGATTATAATGTCATCTTGGCAGCAATTGGCCTCCAAAGTGGCAAGCTAATTGACTTTCTGCTGAGCACATGGATGGCTATGTAAAACACACCACCCTGACTATAATAGAAACCTATTTTCTCTGCTGGAGTATCAGGCTAGACACTGGCTCTGTCTACAGACTGGAGTGCCAGAAATGAATGAGATCAACATCTAATAAAGTGAAGAAAATTTTAAAAACTGTTAGAAACTTTAAAATCACCTGAGCAATTTATACAACAATGCAGGATTATGAATATCTGTTTATGTATATGAAATATAGAGAAGAATTTTTTGTTTTTTACTTTGCTCAGTTAGTAAAAAAAAATATTTTTGTACAAATGAAAACACACTGCATTGCACACTGCATTTACATTTTTGACATAAGATGCCATTCCTTATCTAACAATGTTTCTTTGAGCATCAAAGGATTTTCATCTGACAATTGATAAATTTTTTTTGCTGGTAAATTTTAACATATTTTGCTACAAAAAAAATAAGTTAAAAATTTAGTATCAACTGTCAGATTTTCATCCGACATTTGATATAAAAATAGCCATTTGAGAGCAACAGGAATCCATTAAAAAATAATAATAGACACCATATACCAGTGGTTCTCAAACTGTAGTACAAGTACTACTCGTGGTACTTAAAGAACTACCTGGTGCCAGATCACTCTGGAAATTTCTGCTGAGGAATAAAACAAAGGAAATCTGTTGAAATTCTGTTACTGTGGCAAATTATTCACAAATAAAATGGCTTTCTTGAAGAAATTGAAAATTATTATTGTCTTTTAATCAAAAATTAGGTACAGTAAGTGGCTTAATTTTATTACAACACACTTGCATACGTGAAATTTTTCTGTGTTCTTGTTGTCATGATTCCAAAAAAATGCCATATACTAATTCATAGCCATTTGAGAGAATTAGGAATGGCAATGTTATGGCGTTTATGTTGTGATATTGTTATTATAGTTTGAGGTGATTTCCAGTTCTTGTGTTGCTGAGTGTATATATTTGCTTCATTCATGGCTTTATAGCACAAAGAATCATTGTTGGCCTCTGATGAGGCCTCTTATGTACTGTATATTTTTTCTCATTGATTTCAGCAGTGAACCGGTGTGCTACATAGTTTAATTAGCATTCCTTCAACATTAAGCAATGAACTTGCCACTGCAGGACCCATCATAAACAGCAAAATATGCTGACACGGCTCCAATGTGGAGCCTGGTGTAAAGACAGGAGCTGAAGCCAGAGCTGTGAAAAATAGATTTTCAGATAGAGGACAGTAGTAGTCTGTATGTGGGAGAGACTCACTTAGATTCATTCTGTGACAGTGACCTGCTGGCAGGAAGGTGCAGAGGGCCAAAGCCAACCGCTGGTTTGAGTTGGAGAGTAACTCATACCCGTAAAGAATGTCAAGAATCTGTGTGTTAAAGTTCACACTGTATCACCATCTGCGGCTGGATCTTGGCAAATAAAAGACAGCTGTGTCAAGTGTGCGTGTTTATGGGTGTATGTATGCAAGCGTGTGTGTGGATGCTCATGAGTGGGTGCATTTGTGCTTTAGGTTTGGAAAAGAAAAAGGGAAGGAGATAGCCAGATTAAGAAAGAATATGCTGACCACACATACAGTGTATTACCTGATGTGTGGCTCATTTACTGTAACTGTGTATGCATTATGTTAACATTTCTCGCTCTCATATACACACAGATCTGACAAGCAGGTAGCACTCAGGCTGTCAGCCCATGATTATCTCTAACGCGGTGGATTATTAGGAGAAGACGGGTCAGCAAGACCACCAAGAAACACACTATAAACCACCTGTTTCGATTGAAAGGGGAAGTCCAAGACTCAACACTCTACATTGTGTTGGATCAGCAGCACAGCCAGCTGTGACTCAGCGTGTTAGTTTACTGATAAAACATCTGCTTAAGATCATTTCAAGTTCATTTTATAATCCCTGCTTTTTTCCCCTAAAACCTTCTGCAGCCACATCCATAGACAATATATAGAAATTTTAATATCCGTGATTCTTTGTATCTGTATAACAAAGGGGTTCAATCGAGTTTTTCACCACACTCAAAACATATCAGTGTGATATCCTTTGACAATATGACCCTTTGACAGAAAAGCTTTGTTCTGAATTCTTTGCTGTCTGTTCTATAATATATCTGAATTTGCAAACGAATCTCATGCTTGTCTGCTAAATAGCAAGTGACAGCAAATGCCACTCAGACTGTGAGAAGAGATGGAGGAACAGATGAAATCAATTTCTGTCCTGTTCGTGTTATTCGTTTCGCTCAGCTCTAGTTTTTGATGACAGATTTGAAATAGGTTTCACATGTGCGTTTTTACATAGAATTTTCAGAGGGCAGAGGGCGTTTTTAGATCCGTACCTGTGAGGCCATCTGCATGGAAATGTGGATGTGCATGAAAATCGGAGAGGACATAGAAAAAGCTGAGTGTGCATAGGATCATATCAGCAGGGTCCAAACTCAGAATGACATCTCTTATCAGTGCAACACGAATCTGTTAATTAAGGACTTAGTAACATCCTGGAGCAAGCAATCATGTGTGAAGTATTAAAAACAATGTTACCTTAAACCTTATAATAGCTAATAGCAGCACCTTTGCTGACCCTGGTCGGGTTTTTCCTACTGGCATTTACTTTATCTGGAAACAAGCTATACACACACACACACACAGCAAACACAGTTGCTATACCTGGCAGGTTTTGGCATGAACTACAGGATTACAAAATCGGTGATCTTACACTATTTTACATATACCACTTCATATTCACCCATGCAATGTATGACCAGCAGATCACAGCAGGCATACAAACACAGGACTTTGATTTTGCAGTACTTGGATCATCAATACACACACTGGTTGACTATGTTAGGCTATATGCTAATTATTGGGTTGATTCAATTTGTTGCAGCTGTTTGTGGTAGATTCAGTTTATGTTTGGCTTATGATATATTGTCATGAGTTGCTGGACTATTTCTCAAGCCATATTGAATGGTTTTGCAGTTTTTGACCAGTGGTGGGCCGTCAGGGCCACCAAGGCCTTCTCTGCTGGCCTAGAGATTGTCAGAATCAAAAAAATTATGTTTTTATAATTAATCAAAACATATGTTTTTATAATTTAATATTTTAATTAATGCTGTCTGTATTTACAAAGTTCATTCCCATCAGTTTTGTTATTAACGTCATTCCATCGCTACGGTAATCTCTCCCTCAGTTGCGCTGCTTCCAGCACAGCTCATATAAATTAGAGCTTTTATCCAATCAGATTTTCCACCTGTGCTGTCTCCGGGTGAAAAAATCTAGTCTGATGCCTTCAGAATTTCCAGTGAATGCCCTCTGTTATTCAAGCAAATGGGACGATGTTGTTGATTGTCACATATTTTAACCAATCAGATTTCGAATTTGCTATGTTGGGCGTATTCTTTTACACGTCAAGGCCTTCTAGTGGGCCTTGGCCTACGTCATCAGAGTACAGCATGATGCTAACAGCTAAACAGCCTGCTAGAAATTCATTAGGAGAAGAGAGCCGGTTAGCTTAGCTAAATCAAGTAAACCTAGCTAGCACGTAACGGAGCATTAATGTTTATTTAAACTTTCTTTCTTGACGTTTNGTAAACCTAGCTAGCACGTAACGGAGCATTAATGTTTATTTAAACTTTCTTTCTTGACGTTTAGATTCTTAGATATAGTGCTATAGATGTTTTTGTTTTAGATTTTTACTTAGCCCTGTTGTTTTTTAACGCACAATGGCTGAAGGAAGAGAAGAAATGGATNTTTAGATTTTTACTTAGCCCTGTTGTTTTTTAACGCACAATGGCTGAAGGAAGAGAAGAAATGGATTAACTGACAACGCTTTTTTTTCACGTTTTGGAACTGAAACACACCAATAACGTAAAACCGTGTCGTTAAACTCTTTGTAAAGACAGAAAGGAGGATGGTGATGATGATGATGATGATGATGATGAGCAGCTTTGGTAAGTTTGATGGATTTTTATGTGGCTGGAAGCTGTGGAGAAGCCTGTTGAATCTGATTGTGTTATTTGTGTTTTACAGCATTTTTGCTTGCTCGCTTGTT
This sequence comes from Lucifuga dentata, assembly GCA_014773175.1. Classification (NCBI taxonomy): domain Eukaryota; kingdom Metazoa; phylum Chordata; class Actinopteri; order Ophidiiformes; family Bythitidae; genus Lucifuga; species Lucifuga dentata. The sequence goes on along the minus strand of VXCM01000474.1, from coordinate 51,632 downwards.
GCATGAGTAAATGTGATGGTTGTTGTGAGTTTGTTCTCGTTTCTTTAGTGATGACACGGATTTGGGTTATGCCATGTTTAAATGTGATGCAGCATCCTGTCATAATGCGTAATAATGCTACATCCTATTCATGTCTCTGCAGTTAGTGTGTTGTAACTGTCATAGGTGTTGATCCTCGTGTTAAATCACTTTATTCCACTCGATAAAGGTTACTGTCACTGAATATGGGCTGCTTATGTCGAACAACAACAGCCTATAGTCCTAGGTGAGGTTATTAGAAGGTGGTTTAATTGCGGGAGGATGGCATTGAAGGCCTAGGTGTAAAATGCACAGCCCGCCACTGTTTTTGACCAATATTCCTCATTTTCGCACAGATGCTTTGGCCTGTCTGGATCACTGTTATTTGTCTCATGTTTTCAGAAGTCAAATTTTAAAGGTGTTTTATAGCTACACATGCAGCTAACAGGAATTCAAGTATGATTAAGTTACTTTGATTAGCCAACTTTTATATGGGGAAAATCACTGAAAAATACATTACAAGTTTCCTTGAGCAAATTAGTTGTCATTGCATTGGGTTTGGCCTCAAATGTGGAAAAATAGTTTTCAGCATTTTAGTACCATGCAGCTTTATGTGGTCCATAATATCTATAACAGCAGGCCCTCTAGATAACTTCAGGACCATTTTCAGAGGATTGACAAAAGCTCACCCATGTATACCAGACTTCAGCTGGCATTGCTCACTTGTGTTTGTCCAGATTTAAGAACAACATGGAAAATGCTCTAAAATACTCAGTTTAGACTGTTTAAATCTGGATTATGGTCAAAAGTACTTCTGTTGGAAACCATTTATCCATCTGTTTTTTATTTGGTATTAATCATAATACTGTTGAATTGCTGCCTTGCCATATGTACTTGTGTCATAATTGTTGCTTAAACATAAAGGACCACAACGAGTCATTTTATTGTGCTATTCTTGACAATTAATCTGAGCAGTGTTCAATCACTGGATATACACCAAGTTATGAGTTTTAAGTGAGAACAGAATTTTACTTCAATTGATGGAGGAGAGTATTTCTCTGCCTCTCAAATCAACTTGTAGGGGGGAAAAAACTTAAACCAATAATTTTTCCTCATTCTTTATTTTTATTAAGCTGTTATTCTGTCCAGTTTTAGTAGAATGTTGCCTCTGTCCCTCTGGTGGCTCTCAGAGCTTTAGGTAGTGGAGCGACTGGATCAGATTACATGAGAAGAGCGAGTAGCAGTTTGCTTCCCTGCTACAGTCTGAATTGTTATTGCAGGTGTTTGAGGGCAGACACAGCTGTTAATTACCTCCACCTAGCTTCATATGTGGAACTACAGACACACATGAATGGCCACATACACACGCATCTTGGCATGCCAGAGTACACACATTAGGTCTTCAAGATCAGAAGATAATCTCAGTGTTTTCTTGGTTCACCATAGAATCCCTTGGTTGGCTCTTATATTTGCTTTTACCTTTTAGCTACATGTATGTTTGAGAAAGCTTAGTCAGTTTCATTCCTGCAGCCAAATCCAGTCAGCCACATCTGTTCATAGAGAAAATACCAAAATCTGTAAAATTAGCTTTATCTGTGCTGTTGTAATGCCTGTGTGTGTAGCCCAGTCTGTTGAAATTCCATGAAATGACCACATTATCTTTGAGTCCAAATCCAAGCAACAGCAAGAGAAATATATGTTCTTACCGCAAAAGGATTATGTCATGGAGGAACGACTGGAAGCAGGCAGGTACATAGTGGACAGGTGGTTTAAAATTGAGCTATCATGGTGGGAAGGAAGAATGACAATTGTGGTCACGGTGGCAGATGGCTGTGTACATCCTGTTTTATCTCTGGCAACTCTCAACTCCTGCCGAGACACTTCCAGGAAGCATGACAGAATCATATTTAGTTCAATTGTTGATACAGTTGGCCATATTGGTTGATATGTTGAATTTTGAACAACGGGTCGGTCGTCATTTTCTGCATGTGTAATAACCAAGATTCTCAGTCAGTAGCATATAAGGGAAGCTGCAATTTTCCATTTGTGTTTTATTACTTTAACAATGCATTCATGAAAGCTTAACTCTTCCCATCTCATCCGCTTTTTGTTCTTGCCCTTTATTCTTTCCTACTCCCGTTTATGTTTTTTTTTTAGTCTTTTCTCAGCATTTCGAGCATTTATCTCCCGTACACTCTCTCGTTATACACCAAACTAAACTGCAATGAACACTTGTGTCTCATCTGCCGTCCAGTTGTGCGTTCCATCGGTGCTTCTGTTCAGTGTCCCTGTCTGTTGTTATGGCAATCCATGTGAGCCAATCAGCACGTGTTATGTCACACAGACTAGTCGATGGTGAGCACCAGCACACTTTGGCCCTACTTCAAAACAGAGCCACGTATTGGACATCTTGGCTTGATTTAGCTTGGCTCAGCTGTGAGTTTAACGGAGAAGGAAGCAGGCAGTCAGCTCAGATAGGCTTGGTATGATTTGACATGTAGTTGAAAATGGCTATAAGAGGAAAAGATTGAGTGACGATCCAATGATCTGCTTGTCCACACGCATTAAAATCATGAGTATACATAGAAACATTGTAGAATGGTCGGTAAATGTTCACTGTCTGTCATTTGAAGTTGTAATACTTTCGATAAGCCTTTCATATGGCAGTGTATTATTAATGTCACTGTAGTCTAAACCAGTTCATGTTGGAGGAACACAATGTTCACATAATTGATGTTCACAGTATGTAATCTGTTTCAAGTCCAGTTCATTTATTTGTATAGCCCTCATCATAGAGTTTGTTTACTCCACAAAATTTTATGACTTGTATCTCTCTCTCTCTCTGTATATGTGTGTGTATGTGTACTCATATGCTTGTATACTCACATTTGTGTTCGTGAACAGCTGCTCCCTCTTTGCTCCACCTGTGTTTCGTGGCCTCCAGTAACACAACAGTAGTTCTCTTGTGCTTTCAATAAAGATCAAGTTCAATTAATGATTGCGCCAGCTTTAAGCACAGGACTCTCTGTGTCAGGAAATTGGAGGATAAGCCGCTTTTGTCTCCATGGCCAAAACTGGGTACTTTATTGGATTCCTGATTCAAATATGAGCTGAACGCAGTTGATTTTTAACACAGAAATAGAGCTTGTCTACCTTTTTTCTGCTTGTAGAGATAAAGTGGTCAAGCTGGTGGGTGTTCCCTAACTTTTAAAACTTATATTTATTTTTCTTTTTGGAAGTGCTGCAAATTCAGTAACTTTGGTTGGACTGTTCCATGCGATCCCAAGTGGGTGAAAGAGAACAGGAGAGGAGAGGAAAAAAACCTCAAATGTGAAAATGACTGGAACTCCCAGCGTTTTCAAAACAGAACCCAAGATTTCATTACACATACCTGGACAACTGAGGGCATGGAAAAACTCCTCCCTGTATGTGCACATGTGCACACACATACACATTCATGAACTCTACAGTTAGCAACAGCTGGGCTGCTCAGAGAAATAATAAGAATAATGTAAACTAAATAGATCAGAGACAACTCCCAGCCAACACAGCCAGCACATGTCAACTTCAGAAATATGTAGAACCCTGGTCATCAATCACAGACAGGAGGCCCTCAGTCACGCTGACAGTCAGAGGAGGAGGAGGAGGAGGAGGAGGAGGAGAAGTCCCTGGCACCTTTGTGTGTGTGTGTGTGTGGATGGCCAGTTGCAGTTGTGTTCTAAACTCTGAGTATGGCTTGTTTTGTTGGGTTTGGTTAGGACTCAGCCCAGGCCTTCAAGACTGAAAAATGGCAATGAATCACATCAAACCAACATCAACAACAGAGTAATGCTGGCAGTCTTCAGTTGTCAGTAAGACTTGTTGGCAGTATTCGCGCAGATCCTCTGTGGTGTTGTTTTATTAGGTTTCAATGTCAGTATAAGCTTTAGATCATGAATATCATCCATGGTAGTGTGTTGTGGGAACATTCTCATGGTGGCTTGACAGGCCATTGGTGACGGTATAACTGCAGGCAGTAAATTGGCCTAAACTAACAAAACAGACCAGGGGAGACAGACAGACAGACAGTCCTGAGGGGCCAAGCTGGAGTTTGTCCTTAAAATTGAACCTTTACCAGAGTTCAGAAGGATGGAGGGATGAGGAAGGAGGGAATGGGGATATTCTGTCAAAGATAAAACCCTGAGGGTTTCTTGTCTGACATCTAAATTCATCTGTGTAAACATGGAATGATATAGTGTGTGTGTGTGTGTGTGTGTGTGTGTGAAGTGCACTGCATGTGAAGCCTAACAAGTGTATTGTATGTATCTGACAAAGAAGGACAAAAAAAATAATTTTCTTTCTTTTTATTAATTTTCTTTAGAGCAGTGGATCTAAATTTGTTGGCCACTGGTACTTGTTGGGGATCATGGGTCATTTGTTTCAACTGTTCACTAATGTATCACTTAGGACAGTTTTGTTTTAAGGAATCGTGATCCAATGGTTGTGTTTACATAGTATATAATAATACCTTAGAAGCCAATAATCATAGCAGGGCAATAGTTCATTTAAGATATTTCCATTGGTGGCTTTAGGACCATTTTATGAATATTCCTGTTTCCAGGAATATTGAAATTATGTCAGAATAATGGCTGAAGACACACACACATGCACACTACATTACAATGTCAGCATCCTTTTGTGTTTAACCTCAAGTTTTGAGCTTTCAGGAATTGCAGTTAGACTGCAGTTTATGGCATTATTTTTTACAGTAACTCTAACATGGTGGAGCTCTAACATGGTGGAGCACAAAGATTTTACGAAAGACTCTGCAAATCACTGCAAATTCCACTTGAAGAACAGTTTTTTATTGCTGTCATTGTTTTATCATTTGCATAATTTATTTTGCAAGTAAATATATATTAAAAAAACTTAAGAACTATTGATTTCAACTATCTTTGGACAATTATATATTAGACTTACACATAGACTTTGAAGATCTTATGTTTGACATGACGATATGTTACTATAGTAATCAGAGTGGACAGCATTTATCTTGTCTGATCTCAGTAGATACGAGGTTACACTCAGGCCGCAGCACAGATTAAGTTCACCCTCATCTTGACTTTCTCAACCTTTGATGAGACGAAAGGATATCTCACTGCATCAAATCGTTTCTTCACCCACTGTCCATCTACTTTAGACACAGGGTGACAAGACAGCTGTTGCTATGCTTTGTCTTGTCCATTGTGTGCGTGCACAAGCACACAAGTGAACATATGCAATAGATCTGGCGTGGCCAATGCATGTTATGTGGTTTGTTTGACTGAGTATGCTGCTTCCTTGATCCACTGTCTGATGCTGATATTTGACCCAAAAGGCGAATCATCACCAAGGAATTTAGCTGTCTTTGATCTCAGGGTCTGTCCACTGAGGGGTGCAGGGTTAATTCACTGTGTGGGGGAGGCGAGCATGGCACACTCATCTTGTAATGAAGAATATGTAGTTCTTGTAGTGAAGAATATAAATGCACAAAGCATATTACCTGAAAAAAATTGCATATTAGTCAGGTGTCAAAGTTTACTTACAGTGTGTCCATCATAAAATAGCAAATTAAGACTTATGTCTCTGTTCTGAAGAATTACAGAGATAAACAAGCAAAGGCCAAATAAGAACCATAATTAGTAGCCATGACTGATTCCTGTTTCCTCCAGGAAGAGTCTTCAGATAGGGCTTTAAATCATAAGAAAGTGATAGCAAACAGCAGAGGATCATTCCAAGTTAGCCTAAAACATTGCAAAAAAGGTGTGTATAAATAAGTTCTGAGGAATTAATTATCCACTGTGCACATCATTGTGTTCCTCTAGAGTCATAATCCTGTGTTTTAAGTATTTTCTTTCTGTCACAGAAAGATGAGCACATAGTAACAGAGAGTATAAAGTCATGTAGTTAAATTTCAATGCTTACTTAAATATTAATGATTATCAGGATCCTTGTGCTGCAGTCTGTATCAACATACAATATGTTATCTGGGTTTGGAAAAATGAATGTTGATGTAAGATGTAAATGCATAAGAACGCATTTTCATAATGCGTCTGCCAGACTATATGCAGATATATGGATTACTCTGATTTTCATTGGATCTCAGTCATAACTAATCAAGTTTAAATGCAATTCGTACAGCTGGGGCACGTTTGTAAGATAAAATCCGCTGACAAGTCAAAAATACCTCACCACGTCTTCCCAGCTCCACCTGTTCTTATTGTTTTTCCTCCACAACTAAAATGTAATCTCTACCCACATAACAAGAACATTTTTTTAATGCAAGGCCTGAATAAAAGTCCCGGCATCGACGGGTACATTGTCCAGATAATGTATCCAGATGCAGAGATTGCATTTTAATGGGGCCTGTATCAGATATCCCTGTTTACCTTTTTTGTTTGTTTCTTTAAATAACAAAAAGGAGGGAATGTCTTGAGGAAGATACCAAAGAACTGAATGTGAATCAGGGCAAAGCATGGGATTCAGGTTTTCTAATTGAAAATAGTGCTCTTGTGATTGGAAGCTGCGTGGCAATAACATCCAGGTACCTGCATCAGTTGCTATTTGGAATTCAAAAATAATGTGACGCCTAAATGACACCTGTAGTGGTTACTCATTTATCCTAGTGGAGGTAATAAGGATTTTAGCAACTTAGATGCTTGCCATGATGGAGGCTTGAACCCCATGAATTGTGATCTCAGCACTTTGTTGCACAAAATGGCTCAGCACTGTGGGTGTGTGGTTTTCTTATCAGCTTGTACACCAGCAGCAGGATAAAGATGAGCAAGGACAGAAAACCTCAATAAAAACCAGCTGAGTGGGAGGACAGGGTAATTTATCATGGGCTGCATATGATGGCATGGCTGACCCTTTGACTTCTCTCTTTCTACACACACACACACACACACACACACACACACACACACACAATGCTGCTTGTGTCTGTCTGGCTGCCAGATCTTCACCTAAGATCACACAGTTTTATCATTTTAGTGCCATTAATCACTAAAGCTCAAGCTTGGAGAGGAAAAATTTGGATTTGGTGCATGACCTATTTAGTTGGTATACACTATGCTAGAAATCTTGACTTTGTTCTTGGTCATGTTCTTTATAGTTTTGATTGCTTTTCTGTTTATTCTTGTTATTCCTTGTTGTTTGTCTGGTTATGATCTGCTTACTTTCCCTTAGAAAAAACATTTTGAAATGTCATCATGACTATCTGGGCAGGTAAAAACTAAACGCCGCCTCCTTTCCTCGACCTTGTGTTGGTCATCACTGAACAATTTGTCCAATTTTTGTAACAAAATCTCTCTTCTCATCAACTAACTGACCAAAATGGCATCAGGGGTGTCGCATTGAACCCAGAGACTATTTTGAGGGAACTGTTTTAGACAGTATTTACTTTTTAACAAGGATGTAATTCACAAAATATATATAAATGTACATGTGGTACACTTCACAAAGATTACAGACAGTATGTATTTTTCGTTATGTCTTGTTAATGATGTATTTTTCTGTATGTCATCCATGCTGGCTGTCACTGATCATGATAACTACCAAGTTAATCTCATTTATTCCAAACAAAACACCGTTGTTTTTGTTTTTTCCTTGCTGTTGAAAATGTCAATTGCATCACTTCCTGTGCACCAGATAAGCCTGACTGAACAGTTTAAAAGCATGAAGTGGGGATATTTGTATTGAATTACTGTTGTGTTGCTATTGTAGGGATATTTATGGATATTAAAATTCAGCGGATCATTTCTCCAAATCAATCAGCGCATTGATCTGTATGTACACATAGGGAACTATCAGGATGAATTGTAGGGGTGAAGAAACATTGGCTTCTTTCTGGATTGATATGACCTGGACATGATATGTTTTCTATTTATTCCTGTAGGTTTGTTTTATACGGTGGTACAGTGAAGCTGATTCATACTGTAGAGCAACATTTGAGTAAATGTTGACTGCCTATAGATTATTTTGGCTTTTCTTATCTTAAGAAAAATCTCAACAATACTAATTTTAGCAAGAGTTTCCTGGATTTCCAAGTGAAAAGAGAATTTTCTTATGAAATCACTAATTTCCCGAATTTGGTTAAAAGCAGTTAATAGTGTTTATCAGTTAAAACATGAGGTGAGATTTGTGTTAGAATAAAAACTGTACTTTGTGTCTTAATCATTAGATCTAAAAATGCTACATTGAATGACCAGTGTGGAGTTTTTATCAAGGCCCCACCACAATCTCACAATCCTCCTCTGCTCCCTAGCAAGGCTCTTTGCAGTCTTACCTCTTGTTACACATGTACCATGCTTTGTCAGTAGGCTTCTTAATCCACTGCAGCTGCTCAACTGTAAATACAATTAACCCCAGTAATTGTGTGATGTTGACTTTGGGTTTTGTACACTTTCTCACTGACTGCCGGTAGCTCATGCCCTCTGAGGATGACATCATGGGTTTCAGGTTGCCCACTGTGGCTTCGGTTCCCAGGGGTCGGGGGTTTGAGCGTAGGACCTGGAGAGTGNTCAGGTTGCCCACTGTGGCTTCGGTTCCCAGGGGTCGGGGGTTTGAGCGTAGGACCTGGAGAGTGGATCAGAGCGGATCCGTGCTGTGACTAGACACTCTTTTGCCCCCTCTCCTCTCTCACAACACACACACACACGCACACACACAATGATCCCTCTACCACCTCACTCTGAGCTCATTGTTTGTTATTGGCTGAGTTATGATGTGTTGACAGATCAGGCAGATGTGTGTTCCTCTCTTCTAGATATTTTGCCTGTGTTTTTTGTCAGAGTTGAAAAGTTCTGGAATTGTTCGAGTAAAGCCAATACTTTAGCTTTATAGCACTCGTGTATAGATGGTTAGTCATGTTATCCATTAAAAACAATGTGTTATTTGTCTTTAGTTGGTGTTTCTGATGAGTTCGTGATTTTTATACTCTCTTTTTCATTGCATATTCCTGTGGGAGATTGATGACACAGTATTTATTAGTGTGAGTAAGCTTTGTATTGTTTGTGTAATTTCATGAGACAATACAGCGATCAATGTCACGTTAAAAGCCAGGCAGCCATGTGCAGCATATTTTATAGGTCAGTTAATCTTAGCAGAACACAGAAATGAGTGATTGGGAACAAAAGTCAGAAACTGAGGACAATGCCCAAGATTGTTTTGCAACCATTTTTAACAGTATCTTACAACAACTGCGACTGAAGATATGCTTTTTGCAACAATGTGTGTGTGGGATCTTGACATCATCATGACTCATGGGAAAATATTGCACCAAAGCGTCATCTCAAGCTCTTATTTTGACAGTTATATCTAGAAAAAATTACATCAAGATATAATTTGATACTGTTTATATTTTTCATAGAAATACGGAAAAAACAGATGTGTAGTAGGCACTTTATTTGTGTGTACCATCAACTATTGCTGTAGTTGAAGTCACTGCAATTAGAAACTGCTGCTTTATTAGCTCATTAAATGCCATGTGTCATGAAAAAACCTGCTTTTGAGATTATCTGGAGCTGAAATATGAAAGTTGTTGTCACCAGAGATTAGCTGCTGCAGTTGCAGGCTGCACTTGTGTTGCATGAGAAGAAACACACTGTGATACACAAGTGCCGTATCACAGTCTCTGTGACAGATGCTGTAAAATACTATCACTGAGGGACTCAAGAGGTTGACAATGCTTCAGATACCTCTGGCAGCAGCTTTAAAGGAGTACTTAACCCAAGCATTTTGCTTTCCTATAAAATAATAAAACATCAAGTCTGGTGGTGAGTGAGTTATGACTGGACAGGATTCCAGCCAGTGAGCATGAAGGCAGGTCTTAAATTCATTGCTTCCATGGATCCAGATATACAGCATATTCCTTTATTTTCTCACATTTTTATTATTATTTTAGCAACCACCAGTAGTAATCATCACATATACTGTATATACGTAAAGGTTACAGAGGGAAATCTTATATTATCGTTTACATCCTTAGCACAGTAGTACTGGCTTCAAAATTACATGTCAAAATTATATAACATGGAAGTGGTTACTGAGTGCTGATCTCTTTGGACTGTTGAACATATGAATAATGATGGACTTTATTATGGACTTTATGCTTATGGACTTATGGACTTAAGTACTTTTTATGGATATATTTATATTGATTTGTTGTCATATGTCTGATAAACACGGTTGCCTCAAGAAAGTGTTTCCAATGGAGCCAAACACGGCACACTAATAAATACAGTGTTATTGCTTCTTCTATTAGCTTTGTTTAGTTTAGTCAAATATAAAGAGAACACTAGCTTATTGGGAGTTGTTCTGATAGTTTTTTCCCTTTGCAGTACAGAGCATTTGCCTCTAAGTGTCAGTCACTTTGTAAGTCATCTGCTTTTGTTATTTAGAGTCACTGACGCCTGCAAAATCAACCTCTTCCACTGTGATGTCAAATAAACAGTGCGGGCCAGTGTAGCTCTGCTTTGTTTTTATAATCTCCATAACTCAGCGTAGACACACCTGAGGGTGCCAGCTACTGGATAAGCTCAGAATCTCATGTCATACACACACCAGGAACCGAGATGTCTTCAGTTGTTTCTGATTCTGATGTTAAAGTATGATTGATATAACAAGAGAGTTCATGTATTTGCCTGTCTGACAGGAGGTGCCAAGGTTGAAAGTTTTGGAATCATCTGGCTTCATGAGGGGAAAACTTTTAACACTTTTGTAGACAGGTAAAAACAAACTCTGGAAGGAGGGATTTGTTTCTAATCCTGTATTGATCCTTGCTAGACACAGCCTGTCTGGTGGACCGACACTTCCATACCTACAGGCACACAGACACTCTGGCTGCATGCTTCACCTCATCTAACTATAGAAACAAATACAAGCAAAGGCTAGTTTGTGGCAGATTTAATGGCTCATGCTGGAGTCCTTTTGCTGGGTCAAGAAGTGGAGAATTGGTCATCTTGTTTTCAGTGGTGTCCTAAAGAAGGCAAATAAGGTGGTGGATGTGAATTCATTTTATCATTCCTTGAAATCAATACACAGCCAAGTTGATTGTATGCAAAGCTTTTTTTTTTTCCCATTGGTCCTGACTAGCAAGCTGAATTTTAAGGATAAAAAAAAAAAAGAAACTTTCATAACAAAAAGTAACTTTTTTACTAGTCCTGTGTTTGGCATAGTTGCAGCCAACAGTAGCCCATTTTTGGAGTTGACTAAAAGTTGAAGCCACGGTTAGTAGCATCTGCTCTCTTTTCAGGCTACACTACAATACTGATTAAAGCTAGCATCAATATCTTTTCATTAATCTACCATCAAAATATCTATGAGCAGAATGAACCAAAAAATCGCTGTGAGGTAGATACTTTCTTCATGCTTTGAGAAATACTGATCAACTTTTCATTGCCTTGACAATGCCAATAAAGTCTGAACGCTGGCAGACACGTGTCACAGTTTATATTTTCAAGCACCCTTTCACTCAGACTTGCTTCCTGTGATGAGTATTATAGGTAAACTCTTCAACCAAAAAACAAAACAGAACAGATAGATGGACAGATTAAGACTTGCATGCTCGTTTTCATGCAACCTTGCGTGCTTTAACAATTTAGTGCAGTTTCCAAATCAGTGGCACTGAGCACTGATCTGTTAAGTTCAGATTGTAAGGTGAGAAGCTGAAAAAGCTTTTAACAGTGTTTATGTAATGCTGCCATCATAAGCATGAAGGACCCTCCCATTACACATGTGCTAAGTTTGACTGCTACAGGTGTGCGTGTGTTGGTGTGTCAGTATACATCAGCAGTTGTTACTTATTTTTTCTGAGATGTGAATGAGTGCTATAATTCTGATTTGTGCCAGAGAACTGAATGGACTCCCAAATACCTTTCCACTCTCCTCTGGATTGAAGAGCGTCAGCCATGCAGGGAGCGGCTTTCAGGTGTGCTGTCAAAAGCAACTTTCACCAACTCATTGAGCGAGTGTCAAAGAGGCTCTGAAGGGTTAGGGTTAGAATGGGAATTAAGAGAGCCATTTGAAGGTAAAAATGTTTGTAATTTCCCAAAGACCCACACTATGTAAGCTTTGACGGTCTGGGTAGGAATGAGAGGAATTTAACAGGCAGTGAGTCACTGAAAGACACAGTCATGCTGGCAATTATACAGAACATCAAGCATGAAACCACTGTCTCATTTGTTTTACTGCAGGAGTCCTGAACAACTGCAGTTTACTAACTCCAAGAGAAATCAATATGTGAACGGCTCTTAAAGAAACACAGTAATTTGATTAAAATACCCTGTAGTTTTGTGTTGATGAAGAAGATGATGTCCACAATCTTTTTCAACACATCTAATTTCAAAGTATTAATAGTAAAATTTTACAATTATTGGCAACAAAAAAACTGAAATCAAAGGATTATTGGGCCTTGATAGAGGTATGCCTTCTTTCAGTACCCTCTAGTTAATGAGATTTTAGCTGTACTGTCACACAACATCGGTACTGTCTGCTAGCTTGTCCATAGCCATGTCAGAGAGGCATCACAAAATAACCTGAAATCTGACTATGTTCACATAAAATAAGAATTTTTGATCACTATATGCCGTCAAACTCAACCTCTGTCAAAAAGACAACCCCGGAGGTTCAAGAAGAACAATTCAAGAGGACCATTTGGGTGAAGAAATTTGAGGAGCTGCAGATGTTTTTTCACAAAACAACAGCTCCTTTTGCCTAAACACCACCTTGAAGCATTTTATGGACACATTTATTCAAGGAGGCTACCACACTCCTCTCAGAGACTTCAAAAACAAAGTCAACATCAAATCTTGATGGTCACAACAAGGGTTGAGTCATATTCAGAGCTTTTTTTTTTTTTTTTTTNGTTTTTTTTTTTTTTTTTTGAGCTTGTGAATTGACAGAAAGACTTATCATCATTTCTGAATGCTTTTCACTGCAGTTCAGCAGATCTGTGCGTACAGGAGACAGCTGTTGTGCTTCTATGAACTTCCAAAGTTTATGGGGCCAAGAATGTGTGGAACTGTTAGACAACTGCTGACATGTTGTGGTTTTGTGCAATAGAAACATATTTTCCTCAGTATATCAAGACAATGATCCCATTACTTGTATTATGTTAATCTGAAATTGGCACTGAGCAAATAGGACTGAACAGAAAAAAAAATTAGGAGACAGAACCTCTTAATATAGTCTAGAAAATATTGGGTTTATGCTTGCCTGGTTAATAATTTAAAGCTCCATTAAGTTATATTTTGATATCGACATAGAGTCAAACGACTCCCTGCAATGTGAAAGATTTGCTAGTGCTGTCAATCCCACTGAGAATCAACATATCACTCTGTAGCTCTGTGCAGTGTTTGGTCTTTTCAGCTCATTTCAGTTTAATTTTGTGGTCCTAGCAGTTCACTGGAACTTCATATAAAACTTTAGGCACCTGCTCTTCCTATAGAAACTCACACAAGCCAATAGTTTGCCACCATTCCAGGTTAAAATGGTGGAGCAACAGGAGGAAATACAAGAACTGTGGTTAATAGCACGTTTTGCCTGATTTAATAAAGTTCCTCCAATTTTTGAGAGGCAGTTTTAAATGGTAAATAGGTGTAATTTTGTATGTTAAGCAGATATATTCATTCATTCATTCATTCATTTTTAAATCAATTGCAACTTTGCCATGTGCACTGATGTATTAAATTCTGATTCCCTTTCTTTCTGTCTCTCTTGGTTGGTCAGTTAGTTTACCAAGGCTACCTGAATGTTATCCTGTAACAGCCATATTGACTAGATTGGCTATAGGACCCACAAGAGATGATCAGTTTTAATTTTAAGGGCCTCCAAGTGTTTGAGAGAATGAGACTGAACTAGATAGACTAAAAGGCAAAATAAGGTTATGTACTATAAAAAAACAGATACAAAAGATACACATTGAACAGACAGAAAATCGCTGATTTCATGGTGTTGCGACTAACATTGGCTTTGGTCAGTAGGGTGACACCTGGGGTGACAAACCAGACTCACTAGACATTACCTGCTGTGCCTAATTTTATTGTTTGCTAAACTCATTGTCTGGACAAACCAGATGTTTCCAAGCGGCAGCAAGTCAACTAGACAAAATAAGTTGTCAGGGATCAGGAATGTGATGCTTTCATGGAGTAATTTAGAAATTGTAGTAATGGTATAACTGATATTAGTAAAGAGGTGGCCACAGTTTAAATTGTTTGTGAACCCTTTGTATGAAATACCTGGTTATTATGGGACAGTTAGCCAGGAACATCAGACAAGTTAAATATATAAGGAAAGAGAAAAAGAAACAATAAAAGAGAGCAATTTACAAATGAATCACAGATTGAAAATGCTAAATGTAGAGCATGATAAATATCCATTCTGTGTGTGTCTTACTGTGTGAGAAACAGATGTAGAGAAGGTAGAGAGACAGAGCGACAGGACAAAGGCTGGAGTGTGACTGATCAACCAGCCGAAACGTGTGGTTGCATTCTAGCTTTGTTCCATGAGATCACAGTTGTGGCAGATGCAGGATAGACTGGGAGCAGCTGTTTTGCTCCCTGCTCTCCAGTTACAAACGCTGGCGGTGTCTGCACTCTGGGGATGGGCAGAGGGGCACGTTGTCCAGTTTTAATAGTGTTTGTTCTTTGAGGGTGGGCACAAAGAGCCCTCAAACCCAGCAGTCCTCCCCCCAGTATTCTTGGCACAGGAAGAGAGGGATGTGACCGAAGGTGTCAAACAGCGGGACTGGTGACAAGACATAACACGCAGCTGGTCCCACTCTCATAGGACCCCTGGCGCCATTAATTACTGTGACTGTGGAGGCTATAGTAAAAGTGTAATTAGAAAATGTACCAATTTATACATGCATATGAACTGAGATGTTAAAGAAGTGATTAAATTAGATCCTGCATTGTGTTTAGTTGTATTGTTTATGCTCCTAACTTAAAGAAGCACTACAAGCCGGTCCTTCACCAACATTAATAAGCTCTCTGTTGAGCTCCAGCTGACTTTCATTTATTACTTCTGAAGCCTTTATAAAATTTTCTCCAAGCATTCTGTTTCCATATGTTAGTCCTGCCTCATTGATCTTACGTATAGCATGATGTGCGTATTAGTTGGCAGATTATCTTGCTTCAATCATACAATACGACGATCGCAGTAACTAAGAGCTATTAATAGTGGTCATATTCCAAAAGTGCAGTGGTGTCTCACGGCCTGGTGTAAAGTCAGTTTCACCTTGGAGAGAGGAGAAGGATTTGATGGTGGAAAAAGACTAATGAGATCCTTTTGCCAAAAAAAAGTTTCCAGCATTCACAGCCAACACCCCAGACAAGAGAGCAGAAAACAACTAAATGCAATTATTTAGAGAATTCAACACTTTTCCATGGAGTCAGAGTGGATTTACTAGTGTGCAGGCAGTTAGAGATGACTGTTAGAGAAGTGGTGCCTCATGGCTTATGGTCTTAGTTTCATGGAGAGCTTTATGGATTAGAAAATTGTCATCAGATTCTCATTTAATTTTTTGCAGACAAAAATAGATCTTCTTGCCAGCAGAGAGCTCTGATGGATTAGTCACTAAGACCCAGGAGACGTTGCCATTTCACAAGACAAAAATGCATGTTATCATACTCCATCTAAATGGACTACTATTTGTAGATTAGTTTCTCCTCCCAGAATGATGTGACAAACCGGCTCATATTTTACAAAAGAGAACCCAATTCAGACAAACAGTCTGTTCTCTGCAATTTTAGCACTGAAAACTATAACGTCTGTGGTTGTATCTGATGATGCTAGGTCATAGCTTGGGCTGCTTGGTGTTGTCTTCCTCCCTGTCAGCAGTGTGGGGAGAGTGCCCACAGTGATGCACTCTTACAGTAAGTGAAGGAGTGATGTTTCAGAGATGGATAGCATTTCCAGTATTTATCGACTGCTGTGAGGCAGCCCTGGATGACACTGCATTCAGATACATTAGCGGGAGAGAGAAGCTTGACGGCCTGTCGGAGAGGAAAGAGGGTTTGAGAAGTGAGGAGGGGAGACGTAAAGACATCACCTAGCTTATAGTTGGACACAGAGGCATCGATCGCAGCTCCATTGCTCTCAAAGCTGCTTCCTGTGTTTTCATTGTGCTATCATTGGAAGAGAGCAAACAACAACGTCAGGGGGAAGGCTACCGATAGCTCCGTATCTAATGCACGCAGACCTCCAGGGAGTGAGATTAACATGCATTGCCTATTATGTCTGAATGCCACTGAATAAGCTTTTACTGATGGAACGAGAGCAGTAATAGTTACAATGAACTTTCTCACAACACTTACATCTACACACACACACACACACACACACACACACATACACATACACATACACATGCACAAAATGATGAAGAAGAGAGGGAGAGACAGAGTGGTGTTGGTTTTGTTTTGTTCAGTAGAGCATCCAATCTTCTGCCTGAGTAGTTATTTTGTTCAGTCATTGGTAGTGTCTCATAACGCTCATTGTGGGAATTTATTTCTGGATGAAATTAATATGTTTAATGAATATCTGAATAGAAATTGTACTGTAATTGAAGTGCTGCATTTTTTTTTTCAAAGTGTCTGAGACTAAAGATGAACATGCACATGGACTCTATGATTACTGTTCTTCTTTCAGTTTCCACATGACTGCACATGAATTGCATCCAAAAGCTCCATCATTTTGCACAGATGTGAACTATTAAAAACAAACTATCGTGCATCTCATGTGACTCATTACTTATGACAGTCCATCACAAACATAAAGCATGTCTTTTTTTTATTCTCATCCTGAGGATATGAATATTTTCAATTATGTCTGGCTCATATTAAAGTGTCATTTTATTTGCATTATTTGCTTTGCATTATTTTACTTAAAACATAAATGTTAGGTCTCTCAGTCTGCGTTGTCCAACTTAGGGCGTTTTTACACCTACATGTAGTTCATTTTGAGCATTTGTTTCAAATCCTTGAGCACTTCCCCTTTAAGATCAGTTTGTTTGTATAATATGTGAACGCAGCAATGGAACTCGGGTCCACACCAAAACAGTCGAACCAAGACCTCCTTTAAGTGTTCTCGGTCGAATTGAATCGAACTGTGGAGCGGTTTGTTTGCGGTGTGAACACGATCCGCACTAGTCCCAAACCAACAAGGCAATCTATTGATCTATTGATTGATATAGAACCTGAGAGGTTTGCATGTGGTTGACTTTTAACTACAACTGCGATAAAAAAATTTTTACGCTTGACACGTTTAATGGTTTTAAGTAGGGGGGTATTTGATGAGCATCTAATATAAAACAAACTTTACCACAATTAAACTACATCTTTGATTAGACATTGCAATTTAAGTGGATGCAGTGAGATGTTGTAAAATATCAAGCTTACCTAATGTGTTCAGATGAACATGTGGTTGTATGTGCTCAATATGCACTCCATTCTCCTGTTCAGCCGTCTGAAGGCAGCATGTCATCTTCACATACATAATGTGATGTAGTTTTTCACACGTTGTCTTGAAGTCAAATTCAGTTTCAGTCGTTTGTTTGGTACTTGGTACAAATGATGACTATGGCTAGAAAAGTGTCCCAATTCCATCTTTGTTTCATGTTGTTTAGTTATCCCGGCATTATAAACTTCTTCCTGTTTTGATTTTGTTGCCCGAGCCCCCAGGCATTTCTGTATAATGCCCAGAGTGACTGTTCTCGCATGATTTCTGCTGTTACATTTTGGTTCAATTGGATTTTTTCCTGTGTGAAACCGAACCAAACCAATTGGTAAATGCAGTATTGTCACAATTTAGTCCCTTATTCAGAACCAGAACAAACAGACTACAGGTACTCAAAACAGCCTTAGACTTTGTTTCAAATCTTTTTTGTGCAGTTTTCTAGTAAATGCAGTGTACATCATCAAAAGGCTGTCAGTTTTCTATATTTCCTGTCAAACATTTATTTGAAAAGTGCTGGCACTACTTTATTATAATATCAGCCTACTGAGATCCACTTATGTGTTCACTTAGTGGTGCTATTGACAAATGAAGAGGATCAAAAGAGAGAGATACAAATACAGAGAGGCAGAGCTGTAAACCATCCTGCTGAATTACTTGTTACTGTGGCTTAACCCAAACTGTTGAAATGTTTCTCCTAATTAAGGGAAAAGATGCCTGATTGACAAATGAGCTCTGGGTCAGCCGGCCAAACAGAAACAGGGTTTCTCTGCCAAGACTGCAAGGCCCCTGGGCTTCCCATCAGTCACTCTAGCAGATGTTTTAACACTCAGACATTCCTAGAGGGACAACAGGGAAGTCTCACCTGCTTTTGCTAGAGCTGAGAGATTACTATAGGCAGCCTCCAGAGTAAAAGGAAGTGGAATTAATGGACACGTGGTAATAATTGGAAATTGTAGCACAGTGAGTGTTGTTATTGACTAATTTGTTCATGCTGTTTTTCCCTAACTTCTAAGCCAGTGGACCAGTGTACAGTAAAAGGGATGTGACTTTGCACTTGAAAGCTGTACATAAACTGACTTCAGACTTGACCTGTACTTGTCCTCAGACAACTTTAAACATAATCTGGGTTCTTGGTTATGGATGAATGAATTGCACTGATGCTTGTATAGAAAAACTAGTTTTTAGTTTTATATTGTGCATGACTATGACATCAAATGTTGCTTTTAGGCACAAACAGCAGCAGTAAAATCCTTATATGAGAATGTTTGAGCCAATAAATCAACAGCAGTTTCAAACACAGCAATTGATGATGGATTGAAAATATTTATCCAGATTTAATGTAATAGATGCAATGTTAATATTACATGTGAACAGGAAGAGATAGGACCAGAGAAGAAAAATCTGCAACACAAAGACCCTAATCTATCCACAGTATTTCTATTTGAGTTGACCAGAGTAACAGATGAATATGTGATAGTATTATGTATTTGCTGGCCTCTGTAAGCAAGTCTCTGGTGCCTAGAAAAGGCTCTTTTGAGCTCTTGGTAGGGGAAAAGCATGAAAATGGTGCCTCAGAATGAGAAGGGTGTGTGTGTGTGTGTGTGTGTGTGTGTGTGTGTGTGTGTGTGTATTTAAACCATGTGCATTTATCATTGGAAGGATCCAGAGACAGAGGCTTAGTGATAATTGATATAGGTTTATGAAAACACAGTAAAGCAGAAGGAGAGTGTGTGTGTGAATGACACATGTTGAGTAATGAGCTGAAATCCAGGGAGGGGATAGTGTGTACCTATGTTTACCTCCTGGTGAAGCTTCACGCTGGCAGGTGAAAAGAAGCGGCTGGAAAAATGGAGATTACACGTGGCTGTCTACTGGCCAACAGTGGGAGTTAAAGTTGGAGTTGGCAGTGACAAGGACTACAGTATGCAGGGAATTAGTCATCCAAATTTAGAAGAAATAGAAGAGAAAAAAAAACATATCAAGCTGTGCAGATGGTTTCCGTTTTATTTCCTAGGTTTGAAGACATTTTCTGTTCACACTTCTTCTTCAACAGAATGGAGATGAATGGAATTTTGTTTACATTTGAACAACTAAACAATGTCTCATTACAGAAGCAACGTACCAGTTCGTCTGGATAATCCACAGATCTCAGTGTAATAAAACCTGAAGTATCTACACATATTTCTAGAGGTAAATGGAAAATACAGAACAGAGACTTTAAATTCCATTTTTGGTGAAATCCATCACTAACAAATGTGACATATGATTGAAGGCCCAGCATTTTTGGAAGAGGATGTAAGATGAAAATGGTGCAAAGGGGTTTCCTGAAGCAGTTGGAAGATAAAGAGTGGAGAAATCATTTTAAAATGTGCTGAAGCCCTTTGTCTGAACTATATGTGCTGCATCCAGTGCATCAGGATGATATACAACCATCTATGCGTTTGCTGCTGATAGTTTGCACTTTATATGTTTAGAATCTCTGTGGATTCCAAATCTCTGCATTATACCAAATCTTTTTTGATGTGCACAAAATTATAGACACTTGTTTAAGCACTCAATTTGGGCATTTTCAGGTTGTTTTGATCGGAAGGAGACAAATGCACAATTCCTTCCCTGATCTGATATAAAATTATGACAAGTCTTTCCTGACCTTGATGTCCCTCCTTAAAATCTGTTGGTGGGGTTTAGGGAAACTCAGAGGCACCGATGAACTGAAGAAGCCTTTTGAATGAACTGCGGAAAGTATTCAAGCTATTTCTTTTAGTCCAGTGACT
The DNA here is from genome assembly GCA_014773175.1 of Lucifuga dentata. Lineage (NCBI taxonomy): Eukaryota > Metazoa > Chordata > Actinopteri > Ophidiiformes > Bythitidae > Lucifuga > Lucifuga dentata. The sequence goes on along the minus strand of VXCM01000474.1, from coordinate 31,365 downwards.
TAACTTCAATTTTCTAAACATCTTACCACCTGGATGACTGAGACTGAGCTGAACCCTCACAGACAGACCATCCTCAAATCCTCCTCTTGATGGACAAATCAGCAACTAATCAGCACATGTACATAAAATGTTACAAGTGACCATGCAGACAGAGTACTGAGGTGTATGGATATCACTGTAGCCTTTACACCGTTCACAAACACACAAAAGACCTTTCAGCACTACTGCCAAGGGAGGGGTGAGGGTGCACATGGAAAATATGCACAGAAGACTCCCTCCTCCTCCACCTCTTCCTCCTCCTTCTCCTCTTGCTTTGCAGTCCCTCTCAATCGAACTCCAACTCAGAGCAGGTAGTCCAGTCTGTCCAGAAGCAGCGAACCGGCACTTCTATTAAGTCCCTCTGAATTATAGAGCAGTAAAACTAAAATTATTCAAACACCATTAGCTCAGTGGCTTGAAGCATCTATTTTTATGAACAGATTAATCTGTGGGCACTTAATTTGCCATTTAAACTCCACCTGTTTGTATCAACTGGTCCGTAGAGAGGTGCATAATGCAATTGCTGTTAAAAAGGTCGGACTTTATTCATGCCTTGCAACTGAGGAGAGAGGGTGGGTTAAAGGATCCAGTGTGCAAAAGACCCTAATGAATAAAGTATAGGGTGTTATATTCTAATAAATACAGTATACTGACAGAACTGGCTTACAAAGGTATTATGTGTTTGTGTTGTGTGCATTTGAGGTAGTGATAGATTAGATAAAAAGCTGATCAAAAGCATAAATAATGCCAACATAATGGTGATCTTGCATAATCAGCGGTTATTTGGTGTGTTTCCGGGTGGGGGGGAAACACTGTTCATATGACTCTTAAAGTTCTAAAAGAAAAACACACATACACATGGGAAAGAAAATGAAAGACAGAAAGATCAGAAAAAGTAAGTCTTACTGTGAATCTTTCGGTAACTGGATTTACTGAGTTCACTCTACAATACTGCATTCCATCCTGGCCATCAGTGTGTGTGTGCATTCAACCTACTTGCTGGTTGTGGCAGGTAATGCTG
>VXCM01000474.1:5676-30289 GCA_014773175.1 Lucifuga dentata | reverse complement strand
GGGGGGGTTGGCCAATTTTGGGGTCATTTCATGGTGAGAATAGAATATGACCTCACTGCAAGAGGACCCCATCAGTCCTAAACATTGTCATCTTGCAGCAGAAAAAATGAAAAATATTTCGATGTGAATATGGTACAGTGAAAATCATTTTTACCAATAAAATGCCGGCTTTTGTATCTGAACATTTGTAAAAAATCAAAATTACAAGCTTTAATACTACAATACCAAACCTAAAAATAATACACATACACAAACATAAGCATGCATCAACACACACACACACACATGCACATACAACAAGATTATAATTTGACAATTTATTGACGGGTTTGTATCTGACTTGGATACACCCACATTGCTTAGCCTGCTCCAATTACTTCAGGCCCAAACTTTTAGTTTATGTTGTTTCTAACAGATTTGACACTAACTCCAAGTCTTCATTAACACTTCCTGCGTTCCAACTTTGGTACGACATTCCTGCACGCCTGCATGTACTCAGTGTACGCACACAGTTAAGGTTTGTTAAAGAGCATGTGACATTGTAAACACACCACAGTTTTCCCACAGTTAAAGCCCTCTGTGAACCTTAGAGGAAATAAGAGATCTGGGTGTCTTTCTGGACATCTTATCGATTCCACTGAACAACTCAATGCTCCTCCTCTTCTCCAAAACTCTGCTGTATCTTTAACAAATTTTTTTAAAAGTAAATATTCCAGTCCATAACCTTCTCCCTCCCTTCCCACAAACACTCACACATGCTCACTGTCTACCTCGCATACATTCCATCCTTCACTTGGTGGGCATTTTTCCATTTCTTTGATCCTGTTGCAGTTCTTCACCCCCNCCCCCCCATGCTTCCCTCTCTGCTGGCTGTTTCTCACTTGAGTTGCTTGGAAGACTAATTGGAGTAAGAGACAGGTGGTGCCACTCCATGCAGTCAGTCTTGTTAGTGGCGAGGCTCACTCACACTAGGTGATTGTTTTGTTTTTGCAGTGTGCACGGTGGAACGAGGCCATGAACTTTTGACACACTCAACACACAGTAAGGGGTCCCAAAGCAGCATGCGCCAGGCTTCTGTTATTGTGACAAATGTCAAGGTTCTCTGCATTACTAAGTCAAAACCTCTTGCTGCTTGAATGTATTTTGGTAGTATAATTTACAGTACCTATCCAGATTGGAGGATAAAAGAAGAAATTTTGCCGACTATACATGTACATGTCAAGAGTCTCAATAATTATAACTATAACAAGCTCTCTCAAGCTTTTTCCTTCTTTGAGAAGGAAATCTACCTGTCAAATAAACCCTATCCTTCATGTAGGATTGACATACTACATATCAAAGCAGACATTTTTCTGACACTTGCACCATTAAAGTTCCTTATTGGACAAAGTTTGAAAATACAAACCCACTGGCAGGCAGAGGAATCTGTCAACAACCATTCAGGATATTACACATTGATGTCAGGAATGTAAGCAGTCATAAAAGCACAATTTGAACTGACAGAGCACACATGACTTTTGTTAAATTCAATACAGGGGCTTGATCCTCCCAAATCTACATTTGTCGACCAAATACATCATAACAGGCCACCACAGGGGCCTCCTTATCTTCTCCAAATAAAACCAGGAAATGCGGCATGATTTGGCAGAATTTAGATGAAACAACCACTATTTCCTTTGCAGCTCTCTGTATCCCACAATCCGTTATGCAGTGGCTGATTGTTTAATGGAGAATTCCGGTAATCTACATCAACTTGTAAAGTATGAAAATATCATGTGACCATGTCCATGTGGAAATTTTCCCAGTTTTCTTTTCAGTTTTCTTTCTTTTCAGTTTTCTTTTTCTTTGCTCATAGCATCATTGCGTGGCTAAAGTTGCACGTATCATACAGTAAGTGGGACGTGTAACCTTAATATGCAGGCTGCAGCTCCACTGTGTTCCTCTTGGTGTGTGTGTGTGTGTGTGTGTGTATATGTGGTAANTGCAGGCTGCAGCTCCACTGTGTTCCTCTTGGTGTGTGTGTGTGTGTGTGTGTGTATATGTGGTAAAGTAGCAGTTTTGTGCTGATGTGTCAGTGTGTGGGTGTCCACAGTATTCCGACTTGTTGCATTATAATGCAACCAGGCAGGTGTGAGGGTCACAGGCAGTTTGTGGGCCACCACGTTGACCCCTGCTGCCTGCTTTGTCTGACCGTCGGAGGAACCCTTTAATTAGACCCTTTGGTGTGCAGTTTCTGCCTGACGCGCCCAGCAGACACTCAGTAACAATCCCATCATTAAATGCTCCTGGTTGACTTGGCAAGCGGAGCCTCAGTTTCCCATTCCCTGCTGTACAAAGGCCATGTTAAAAAAAAAATCTCCTCTAATTTTTCACTTTGAATTAAGAGCACCTGTTCCTCAGTACAGTCCAAATATTTATTTACACAGAGCTTCTTGGGGAGCTTTAATTTTACTGCTGAAATGCCTTATCCTTATTTGGCACAGAAATCTGATCACCAGCCAAGTGGCTGTGTCTAGTTAAAAGTTGGAGGACTACTCAGAAGAATTTATCATCACTGATCTGCTGTAATGATTCTTTTACTGCAATATTTTTTCAACGTCTCAAGCAAACACATTGTAGATGGAAGTGTAGAGTTTTAATATGATTACTGAGAAGAGTGCGCTTTGCATGGTTTTATCATTGAATGTAGGTTAATCTTAGTGATTGAGCACCTTGCACGTGTCAAAGATGCTTTTCTGACTTAAAAACGAGACATAAATTTCAGTTATATTGGCTTGCCTTTAGTTAGCTTATGTGACTGTGTGTCTGCAATGTGGGTGTATTTCTACCTTTACTATTATCTAAAATGCCAGAAGAGAGTGATCATGTGACCAGAGGATGACTGGAAACAGAGCTGTGAGAGAAGTAACTGAAGTTTGGCTCACTGGCAACCAGGGTTGCTGACACAAGAGGGAGGTTTACTAATAAGAGATCCAGAAAGACCTGGCCCAGTGACCTTCAATGGTAGAGAGAGAGAGAGAGAGAGAGAGAGAGAGAGAGAGAGAAGGATTTGCTTGGGTTGTTTTTGGCAGGTGCATGTTGTTGCCTTTTTGCTTGGCCAATGGAAAATCACAGGAAATTTTCTTCATGGGACATTCAGAGCTGCAAATCATCAAATAGAGACCTGTTTAAAAAAACATATCCATCCTTAAGGTTGTGTAGCTGTTGTGCAGTCACTGTGCCGGTCGGTGAAATCTGAGCCACAGATATGTTTCAAGAGGTGATATCAGTTGATCCATGGAAATAAGTCGTGCATTAGCAAAATCCTAATAAGTCAGTTAGCTTTAATGCATACTTTATGAGAAAAATACACATATAGACTTCCACTGGACTCTTTGCAACTAATCTGAAATTTCAGATTATTATATTATGAGCAGCCACAGCTGTTGATGATAACTCCAAGACCTGGTAGATTTAAAAAAAAAAAATCACTTCAGGTTTATTTGATTGAACAAAAATAATTAATTGGCCTAAAAATATGTCATTAACCTGCAAATAATGCATTTTAAACATATAAACAGTTTCTTTTTTTCTTTGCAACTAAAGCAATAATTGAAAGTACAGAAGCCTTTTACTAAAATTGCACTACACTTAATACATTTTCTGTCCCATAAACACCTTGCAGTGGATAGTACAGATTTTTAAATCTAAAAATATTAACAATTGAAGATCAAAACCAGGCATTGTAGTCTATTTTTGCCACTTTTCCTGTATGTACCACCCACCCACTTCCAATTATTATCCAGATGAAGATATTAGTTTGAAATAACAGATACAGAAAAAGACACAGATATTAGCTTTTCTTTAAAATCAATTTAAAGGACCAAAAATTTTAAATCAGACCTGTGAAATACCCCTTAAATATCTCCAAATCCACATATGTACATGCCAGCAAAAGCTTTTATGCAAAAGTCCATACACCTGTTGTAGTCTTACACTCACTTATTACACACAATAAAACATAATCTTCTCCAAGTGATTGCAAGACAATAAGTCAATGTGATTTTTTTTTTTTTCCAAAAAGGTCACTATAAAGCAGTCGGAATCAATGCTAAGATCAAAGAAAACGTGTAGTAAAATCTCTCAGAAATAGTATGTCAGTCTGAGCCTCATCAAAGCTTCTTTACACAACAGTCTTATGTTTAGGAGCTACATATAATGTTGTATGACTATTTACAGTTTTTAGATGTCGTGTCATCTCTTGCCTTAGTCTACTGAAGGAACTTGCCTGGCTTGAAGCTGTGTTAGCTTAAGAGGAACTGCTTTAAGCAGAGTAACTTAACACCAAACTGCTACAACCCTAATTATTACATCCACACTGTTGATCTTTATGCACGTGTAATAGCAGTAAATTCAAGTATGTGGACACACCATTTCTCCATTGTTGTCTGGAACACAGAGTTAAAAGAGTACAGCTCATGATTTCTCTCATCAGGCTGTTCATTAGTTGATTAACAGAGTGAAAATTGACACGCAAAGTTGACATAGGAGTACTTTTTCTTTAGTTTAAATGAATATGGAAGAGTCCTTTGAGATTTAATTTAATGTTTTTCCTTTCCTGAAAGTGAGAGTGGCTAACTAATCCCTTGCCATCAGCAGAGGAAGTGATTGTGTTTCTGAGCTTTACAGAATCTCCCTGCATCTTCGAATCATGAAAGAGAATGAGACTGAGTGAGAGAATGACAGAGTGACAGACAGACATATGGGAAAGAGAGAGAATCTTGCTGTGACAGCCTTTTTACTCCTTGTGAATAAAGTTTTTCTTCCCGCTCAGCATTCTTTTTAACTTCAAAGCGTCAATCTCAGCAGAGCGAGTTGGCGTCTATTGTGCGAATCTTGAATATTCATCAGGGTCTTTCTTCTCCTGGAGGGTTGAGACTCTGCTGGGGAGCAGCAGGGAGATGTGGGACCAATGGCCTAAAAAGCAGCAGATCTGCAGGGGTCTTACAATATGTGACCATCACACATACGAGTGGAGAATATAGATATTGTTTGATGTCTTCGTGTGAACATGGGTGTACTTTTAAAAAGATGCATACCCTCCTTGGAAGTTTCATCTTCAGATCATGGCAAGGCCACATCAGACTTCCTAAGTACTCCTTTTCTGTTCTGTTTCTTATTGTTGATATGAATATGAATATACAGCCTAATGTACACAACATAAATACTTATCTTGAATAAAGTAAAGATGGAGTTCTTTCCACTCAGTGGAGAAAGGAAGTAAAGCCCATTTCAGACATGGAATCTGTTAAATTTCTGGCATCACCAAGTAGTGCTTTTGGCCATTCAAACATACATCTCCTTTCTGGCAAAATGCCAGAAAGGCTCTGTTTAAACATGACAGGACCTTTATGGATAGCGCCAAGTTTTTGCACAATATTTGGCATCTGCCAGGTGAGAGTGGGTAACGCAGAAAGTTACATATAATACACACAAGGCGAGATACTATATAATATACTGTACAACGTCAATCAATCAGTCAATCAATTTATTTAAAGTGCAAAATCACCATGCATCATGGTCCCGATACACTTTACAGTAAAGGTAAAAAGTAGGGACATTAAAAAGATCATCAAAGCAAAGTTACAGTAAAAACAAGAACATTAAAAGAGCAAAGTTAAAAGGATACTTGAAAAAGTAATAATCTAAGGTAGGCTGTAAAATAATGAATAGAGGTGGGTTTTCAACCTTGATTTAAAATTTTCAACTGAGCTTGCTTCTTTAACATGTAGTGGTAGTGTATTCCAGAGATAAGGGGCACGGTAAACAAATGCTCTGAAGCCAAGCAACATGGCAAGCGAGAGTCAGTTTCTCACTGCTGTTTCGCTGGCTGCTTATCTTGGATGGAGAGCACCTCTGTAATTTCTGCCTCAGACCGTTTTTCAGCCATTTATCATTCATAAAAGATGGATTCAGTGAAAATCAGCCAGTCCAAAAGGAGCTCTCCAGATTTAGGCACAGAATTTAAAACATCATTTCTTAGTTTCGCGTGATTGGTGTGCACATTATACACAAAAACGTCTCACATCAAAGCGTTGTAATCTTGTGCATGCCTTTGAAGGTAATGTGACCTGCATTTATTCACACTTGTGCAGTGAAGAAAGTTAAAGAATTGTTACTCGGTCCAATCTAGTAAAATTGCCAGCACTACATTTACAGAAAAGTGACTCGGGGTTCTTTTCAAATATGAGAAGTGTTAAATTGCCAGTCAATTAACAGAATGTCTGACTGGAAAATGAAGATGATGTCACGCTTTCTAAACCCTGATTGGACCATTCACCAAAGACAGCTGTGTTGCCACAGTAATAACCAGCTTTCCAGGATTCTAGAACAGCAGGTTTACCCCTGAGCTGCTGAAAATCCTTCTAATTTCACAGAGATGAGGGTCAGTTTGGTCCAGGGTTGGACATCGGGCATGATACGCATTCCATCTCTGCCCAGAGTAACTTCATCATCTGTGATCTGCCACGGCTTTTTGATTCACAGGTTAGCAGTGATTTTCCACAGTCATCTACAACATTCCTCTTGCTGTGTGATGAAAGGCATATTTGCTTCTTTTCTGAAAAAAAAAAAGAAAAAAACTGGCTCATTTTCATGCAGCACTGAAGCAAAGTCTGTATTTTATATAAAAAATATTGGCATTATGAAATAGAGACAATATTACAATTACAAAGGTGCAGTAATTGATTTCTGACCACTATTTGGAACAATTTCAGCAAAGACACACACTGCAGTATAAACTTGTAGATAATCTTAATGCTAAACACCTCATCCATAGGATCCCTAATCCAAACTTAATGCCCAAGGTTGAACAAAAATTAACAACAGAAAAAAATGTGAGGAAAAATCTTACTACAAAAATGACATTTGCAGTTTAACTTTTTTTTTGTTGCCTTGAGTAACTTTTGATAATTAGCCCTTACTGCTAGATTATGTCATTTACACTGAAGTACACTTACATAAATCCGTGATAAAAAAGAAAATAAATAAAATCAGTTTTTGATTTGTTTATTTTTTTTTAAATCCAGGTATTTCTAATGAAAATCTGTAAAACATGAAGTCATTCAGTTAAAAATTGTAACCAATGGAGGGAAGGAAAGTAAAGTGAAGGGAAGAGTTCATTTCACTGACATTAAATCTTCTAACCAGTCTGCCCCACTTACAAACTCTTTATATGGTGGCGTGACCCCCACCTACAGTGCTCCTCGATCCCCCTGAATCCCCCCATTTCTGTGGGCTGAGTCTGCTGTCTGAGAATACCAGGGGGGCTCCACGCTGGGTGTTTGATGGAGCACGGAAGGGTGNAGTCTGCTGTCTGAGAATACCAGGGGGGCTCCACGCTGGGTGTTTGATGGAGCACGGAAGGGTGTGTGAGGTGCACTGACCCATTCACATTGCTCCCCATGCACTCGTGCTCCAGAGTAGACTGACTTATCACATGTAATACACAGCACCACACAAATCAGAAGTGACAGCTATGGGGCTAGCAGAGCACGAGAGGGGAGAGGTGGCTTCTGGGAGCTGTTGTTCCCACCCAGTCAGACTTTATGACGAAACAGGTGTGGGGTGGAGAAACCCATTTGGTGAGACACACTGCTTTCAGGTGGTTGTTGTTGTTTTGCCCTCCTCAATTACCGGTTTAACACTTGGGGGACTCCTTTGCTTCCCTCCCACTAACACCGGCCATATGGAGTGGATAAACAAGAGAACAGTTGTTCGTGCCTATAGGAATCTGTGATTGTGGAAATCCAACTCTCTGCTGTTTATGATTTGTGTAGGTTCTGTAGTAGACTTGATGTAATCTGTCTAATAGCTTAGCTAATCCTCTTAACTTGTAACCCACATAAATCTTTCACCAGTGGAATGTGTCCCTATTGTGAGTTTTGTGGTATTTTATGTTTTTGTGTATGTGTCTGAGTGCGTCGGATTAGTGTGAAGTTTCAAAGTTGTGGCGGTGCCTGGAGGTGTGAGTTCTAATCATCTCTAATCACCTGACGTGTGATGGGCTAATCCCTGCTGTAGCTGTGGAAGTGTTTGTGTTTTCACCCCTTTCATACACGTTGTATGACACAAGATACGGCTTCAACCTGTGTTTGAATATTGATGACAGAGTCCTTGTTTTACGAAACAATGTTGTATTTCAGAATGTAGGAATGGATTATTGTATTCCATAATTTAATCATTTCAATCCACAGTCTCCTAAATCCCGCTCTCAATACAGAGAGCGGGATTCATAAAGCACAGTGTCAGATTTAACATGTCGATAAGGGTAAATATTGTCACTCCCTCATACACACACACACACCACCCTCCACCCCTTACTCACTGCAACCACACACTATGTCTCTTATCTTAGTGTAAATCTCTTAAAATGTGTAGCCTAAAGCAGATAATTTACGTTTCGTTTGCTGATTTAATGCGTCAGTGTATCACTTTGAAGTGTTATTTATAAAAGCCGATCTTCATTGGCTTTTACCTGTGACACACCTTCCAACAAGCTACCTTAATGGGATACCGATGGGCTGATTAACATATCGGAAGCTTTATCAATGAGCTTCAATTATCGCAGCGCTTAGTGTGACACTGTATAGTTACTTCGATTTTTTTTTTTCTTGTTTTTCTTTTTTGCTTTATGAAATCAACCTACAGTATTTTTCCAAACTCTGCAGTTTTGGATAAACTATCTCTTATTTCCCATTTTGAGGACATTTTATGATTTCATTTCAATTTAACACACTGACAAACACCTCTTCAGAATGAACATTATCATTAATACCTGTTGACTTATTTTTGAAATTTAGAATTCAGAACTTTGCAATGTAATTTGAGTGTTTTTTTTCATTGTTGTAGTGCTAGTTTTACTTTATTAAAGGATGTGAGTACTTCTTCCATACTGCATTTTTCAGTGTTGCTTTTACATAGAGAATCCACATGCAAGATGATGTGGCAATTTTTAGTATCTTGACTTATTAATGCAACAAATTACTGCAAACAATCATTTTCAAGAAATTGATTGGAGTCAAATTGATATCCAAGAAGCTTTCATTAACTCTTTAGCCCTAAAGCTTTGCAGTGTAAGATCCACATCAAACCTGAGAGTCTTCGAGCCTGGTCAGGTAACTTGTGTTGACCCATTCACACCAAAGAAGGGCATAGCTTGACGGATTAGAAAGTAAATGGACAAGCCTTACCAATGTCTTATCAACCAAAGTATATGCACGTGTCCTCTCTAAGCTTATGCTTCTTAGTTCTTACTTTGTATAACTCTCTTGAAATGCTGTGTGTTTGTAGACTTGTGTGATAATGTCCTGTTGCAACACTTTCACGCCTCGTTCACCTCCAGTCACATCCATGGCCTTGATTTACCACCTATGAATCTGTAATGTGTGTGAATGTGTGAATTCACTGTTCCTTCTATCCTTCTATAGCGAACTGGTCATTGAAGGGCCGGACAAATATCACGGTGAGAGAGCAACTAAATAACCCCCNCTCTCTCTCTCTCTCTCTCTCTCTCTCTCTCTCTCTCTCTTTCTCCCCCTCTCCCAGGTTGTCAGAGTGGAGTAGTGCAGGAGGCTGCAGGGTGCCTGTGTGCTGTGGGAAGTTCCTGAGAGTGCCGCAAACGGAAAGACAGAGGGACCGCCTGTCACTCACAGGGACACATACACAGAAAGAGGACTGACACTCATTCACGGGGGGACATATACGCACTCTCACACCGCCACTTTTCAACGGTGTGTTTGCTGTGGCAGCACCTCAGGGATTTGGTGGACTTGACATAATGGTAGTGGTGTGGCCACCTCAGGAATGGGCCTGGAAGGCTGTTCTTTTGGTGACTGGACTGGCATCGCTGAGCTGCAAGTGTGATGGTGAGTACTCCTCTATTTATGTCAGAACTGACTCAGGCTGATGATGCCAAGGCCTTCGCTAAATATTTCTATTTTATTCATCACTCATCAGCCAAACTATAACACAAACATGCAGATGTTATATCATTACATTTGTGGATACCACTTTTTAATAGGACATACTTTATAACAAGTTTATTAGCTATAACTAACAGCTTTATTAATAGTTAGAATAATTTATAATAATAAGCCGTTAGTAGGAACAGCAATTGGGTTGGCAGGTTGTGGAAAATCTTGAAATGACCAAGAGGTTCTCATTTTGTAATCATTTAGAAAAGTTAAAAATGTTGTATAAACCATGCAATGATTCATTACTTCTACAGCTATAAATGTTAATTAGATGTTAAGAAATTAATATTGGTCCTGTTGCTTTACATGAGGCAAATGGTGCCCATTGACGGAGACTTTCTGATTAATTCAAATGCTAAAAAGTTAGAACAAGTTATGCTGGAGGACAAAAGTGATTTTTAACAATCTGGCAACTCTTGCAATCAGGTTGTTGTCATTTGTGGCTTATTAGTTTCCTATAAAGTGTCTTATTTACATTAATAAAGCATAAGTTTCATCTCATAAATCCATCATAAAGTCATGCGTATTAGAAAGTGACACCAATTTGTGTATTTGTTTTGTAGCACCTGCTTCTTTTTTTTAACTTAAGTCAAATCTTTTACCTGGCAGAAGCATGTTTTCACAGACTGGTCATACTTTTTACTGCAAGTGTTGTTAGGTGACAATGTGCTAGTGTTAGCTATGAGGTTTGCTGTCTATTTTTTGCCCTCTGGTATTTATGATGGGCAAAAGCTATTATGATCTCCACGGGGGTTAACATGAGAACGGGTATGCATTTATCTGTCCCGTGCTCTCCATTCCCAACCCCCCCTTATGGGTTTTGAATTGTTTGAAGATGGACAGCCAGTTGTCTTTTTTACGACGAATGCCAGCAGTGTCACGGTGCCCCGTAAGGTGACAGGCGGGGAGGGTTGACAAACTCACAGCGTCAACAGGATAACACGTCCATCTGTTGTGTTTCTGATGTATCACAGAAACATACGAGAGTGTGTTTGTTGTTGTGCCAGTATTGCTTTCATCAGTTTATGTGGACAAAGTTGACCTGAGCAGAAGTTGCTCGGTCGTCAAATGCGGCTTGGTGTTAAGTCTGGACACACACATAGACACAAGCACACACATACCCACGCACCATTTATAAATATTGGTGTTCAGAGATGCTTTGCAGTTAGTTATGACAGGTAGTGTATCAGTTATTTAATTTAACAACCTGTTTATGCACTGCTATGCTGTCATTGTCGTCTTCTCATTGCTATTCTTTAGCTCTTCATACATTAAAGTGTGCACACATATGGCACATACACACTGTTTATAATTGTAATGACCATTAGTCAGATAGATAGGATAGATAGGAAAGATAGGTCAACATATCAGTGTGTTTTGTTTCAGCTCAGACCAACTTCATACTCATATTCACATTGGAGTGCAGTGTAATTTTTACTATGAAGCCTGATGTGAAAAAAATGCTAAATTGTGGCCAAAGCTGGAAAATCCCATACAGAGTGACCGGTTGAAAGCTAGCTGTAATTTTCACAGTTGGTCTTGAAATGTCTCAGCTGCTTATGGATGTGTCATCAGAGAAACATCTTTACTCTTATCTGTGGAGACAGAGCTAGATTTATAACTTCTCATCCAGTGTGAGTCAGCGAGTCTGATGTTTAGGATCCATAGAGATATATGAGGGATGTGGTAGGATACAATGAAATTTACACAGGATCAGCGCTGGTTTTAACCAGGAACAAAGAATCTGACTGTATTCTGTGTGGATGAAGAACAACCATGAGCCGCTGAACGTCTTTCGGCAGTGTTGGTCTTCATCACTTTCTCTGCTTCGCTCCTTCAGCCCACTTTCTTCAACCACAACATCAGCCACTAATTGCCTTTTCTGTCTCCTCTGTGATCTTCCAAATGAATAAAACATGTGGGAGGTTGCTCATAAATCTAAGTAGCATGGTCAGTTAGCCACCTGTTCCTGACCTCATTTATTTCTCTTGTAACACAAAGGAAATGCTGAGAATTAGAATTATTACTCCTATCTATGATAAATCATAATAAATTATTTAATTTTCTGTTGTTTTTTTAACTGATTATTGAGAGTGTACAGCCCAATTCTTCTACCCACTTTGTCTCATATAAGACATAAATTAATGACCATTAAACCTCAGTCTGCTGGTGTAATGATGTGACAATCCTCAATCAAGAAGAAAGAATCAACCGTTATTTATTTTAAACTCTTATAACATTTCTATAAAATATTTGAGGGTGTGGGATGTCACATAGCAGGCATCAATCAAGGTTCTCTTAACCCTAGATGGCGAGAAGAGAAAAACCTGTAACCATCATCTGGTTTTCAATGGGATTCACCAAGGAGCTATTTCTGTGGCATCATCATTCACAGCAATGTTAAAGAATCATATCAGTGGTTTTGCATGTTTGAGCCTAAATACTACCTGCATACATGTTATATTACTGCCCAACAATTGCCAAAATATAAAACTGGATTTTAGTTTTCATAGTATTTTTCTAAATGCCATCATCTTTCAAAATCAAATGTTTAGGTGATACACTCACCTTAAAATTCAACTTAGTTACATGAGTGTAAAGGATTGAAACTTTTTTAAATGACTTTTGTTCAAGTCTGACTATTTATAAATAATACTGTATAGAAAAGGGACAAACAATCATTAGAAGTATTGTAAGATTGTTTGTAGTACAGACAACCTTTTGGTAAAACGCTTTAAGCTAAAGCTTATAATTACAGCTGCAAAGTTTTATGCATCCATGAATTACAGACTCTTTCTAGTGAAGGAAAAGTTAGAGAAAACCATGCAAATGCAACATTTTTCTTAATAGTCTACATGCAGACACATAGAGTTATTTGTTATTGACTGTACTTAAGTTCTTTGGAAGACGTTAATACAGGGCTGAGTGTTGTGAAAGAAGGTCAGAGTGTGTATTGTGGTGCGTGAGTCCAGCTGTACAAAACAGCAGCAGTTGGTCCTCAGCAGGGTCAGGCTCCTCCAGCCTTCTGTGTATTGCTTCCTGTCAGGATGTGGATTTGGTTCCCCACACAAAATTTGATCCCTGGGCAGATGTGCTGCTCCAGCGGTCAAGCATGGGAGCAGGCGTGTGTGTGTGTGTGTGTGCATATTAGTTAGTTATATGTACCAAGTGAGTATGTCTGTTTTACCAGAGTTAGACAGCTTAAAGGACAATACCAGCAATTTTGCATGTTTGAGCAAAATATATACAACCCGCATACATGTTATGTTTCAGACAACCATTTCCCAAAACATACTCTAGGGGTAAATATTACAGTTGTTTTTCTTACCTTCCAGACTGCCACTGGTTTCAGTTCATTCCACTACACTATTAAAATCAATAGGGACTTGAAATGTGCTTGAGATGAGTAATCCATCACAGCAAACATGACATCTCTTAAATTTTTTGTTGAAGTTTGTTATTTAACTGGTCACAGAGCTGTAAGAAAGACAATGTAGGTTTCCACCAGGGAGTATAGTCCCAGGAGAAGTCTGCTTTTACAGAAAAATTAAAAATGACTGTGCCTTCTACATTTGGACATACTCGTTAGCAGGTAAAACATTGAATTTTAAGGTGGGTGTATCACCTGAACATTTGATTTTGAAAGATTGGGGGATATGGCAAACTAATAGGAAAAAAATACAGTTTTATAGTACAAAACGTGATTGTCAGTAACATGCAAAATCACCAATTTGGTCCTTTAAGACTAACTTGGTAGTTTCAATAAGGCACTTGTTAGAGCACAAACTTCTGCCAATTCTGGACAACCTTCATTTCTCCTGCTTATTAACAAGTAGCTCTATCCAGATGATGGAAGTTCCATCAGTGCATGAACAAGTATCAATATTTTTGGCTAAAAGATAAACTGATCATGAATCAGGTGAAATTTTCCACATATCCACTGATACATTTTATGAATTTGATATGCATATAAAATAGGCCTAAAAACAGAAAACCTTTTTGACAGAGGTAATGTTGTTGAGCAAAGACATATTTTGGTGACACTCTGGCTGTAGTCTCTCAATATGCCAGCACTGATCAATAATTTGTTGTTTTGTCTAATAAGCCCAGACAACGTGGATAGACAGAAAGACAGATAGACAGAATGAACATTGTGGCTAGACGCTGTTAATGTTGAACTCCAAAAGAGCGACAGTCAATATGAAAAGGTACACACACACACACACACACACACATGACCCCCCAGGTTTTATAACATATGAGGATGAGCACCTGTTCTGTCTGTCTCTCTCTCTCTCTCTCTATGTGTCTCAAGCATCATCAGTTTCTGTCTGTCTGTGTCTGTCTCTGCCTGTGTGTCAGTATGAATAGTTATTTGTTGTGGATATAGCAGATCTCTGCTGTTTCCACACCCATGTGCAAAGTTTCTGTGTGCTTGGTGTGAAAATCTGACAGAGTAGGCTACACAAAGGGCTTTTCTAAAGGTTTAGAAGTGGGGGGTGGGGTGGGGGGGATCCCGGGATTTTGAAGGGAGAGTCAGACAAGGCTCCCTGAATTAATTTGTTGTGGCGTTAGTGCTGTGGGTGGTGGGAGCCCCAAACGGCCATCTTTCTCCTCCATAAAAGCACTGCAGTCACGGTCAGCAAACACAGAACAGGTTGCTGTAAGCTGACCAGTGGAAACAGATGACCTGTGTGGGAGTGGCAGTGGAGAAGGATCAGACTGAGGAAAAGAGAGCTTGGAATGTGCTTTTCAGTGATGTTCTAATCTAGAACATTCATGTGTATGTGTGTGTGTGCATGTACAATCTGTGCACGTGTGTATATGTCTGTGGTAGAGGCCTTTGAAGCCTGTAGGGGGTTAAGAGGGATAAGGGTGCAGTGGTAGGGTGGGGAAGACATATGGCCCCTTTGCAGGTTGGTTGTGACCTCCTTGGGGTCAGAGTGCACTCTGGGGAAGATGTCTCCTTTGAGGAGATGATTTATCATGGCCACCTGGAGTAACTTATCTCCCTTTTCTCTCCTGTCCTCCTCTCTGCCTCATTTGTCTGTGATGAACAGTCTGTGTGAAGGTCTCAGTCTGCAGATTAAAGCACTATATGCTGTGAAGTCAGCTTTTATGAAACACGATAATTGGAAAACTGTATAGTGATTTTTTTTTTTCTCTTCACATTCATCACTGCACATATAATTTTGGCTTACCAGTTATTTCCACTTATCTTTAGATGCAAATCAAAACTCAGATTTGCTTTAATTAGTTGTCAGCACCTAACAAAGCACAAATTTGGCCACGTCAGTGTGACATCACATTATACTCTTCTATTTGTAGTTTGCTGAATGTAAGTAGTGTAGCTGTCGACAAACTAAATGTTTGATTTTATTTACTTTTGGAAATTGATACTTCTCTTCTCGGCACGTACAGTATATAGTCAAATGTGTTGTTGTTTAACAGTGAGTAGTGAGATCACAGGTTTGCATTGATACAAAATTAGATACAAGTTTTCCCGGTCCTACAAACAAAATGTACCGACAACTTCGGTAATAGCTGCAGTTTTACAACTATCAAGGTCACAGTGCACGCAACTGACGCGCTTAAAATACCAAACTCATGTCTCATAACTTGACTGAAAGATGACATTCTGAAACATTTTAACATGTTTAAATGTACCTGTTGATTTGTATGTTGGTTGCTACAATAGAATGAGGATCCTTGTATGTGCACCTGGCTTCAGCCTCACTCTTGTAACTGGATAAGCCTGATCAATCCTTTCAATCAGCAATCAATTCCTTAACTAGTCTGAAATGGCCAGAGAAAATAAATATAAATAAATAAGAAAGCCATACAGTATCCTATCCATACTGCTCACATTACTAGCCACCTGATTTGATGAGCAATTCATTTCATAAAATGTTAAATATTAAGGTACATACAGATTTATTTATAGATAGCAAAATTTAGCATTTTGATAGCAGTTTGCTAACCACCGTGATGATAAAGACATTTCTTATTTTTTATCTGTTACCTTAGTTTTTTCTTCACACATAATAAATACGTAGATTTACTTGCTTAATAAGCAATGATTTCTGATATGATTAAATTTAACTCATCTCTCATTTTGGATTCCATCATTTCAGATGTCATGGTCATAACACTAAACCAAACTGTCTCAGCAGTGTGTTGATATGCACAGGATGCATTAGATGGATTTGTACTGTGCTGCGGATGGCTGACTTCCAGAGGTCGATCATTTTTGCTTGCAAATGACAGACGTTGCTCATCTCCCTGTCAGTCAAAGTCAAACGTCTCCTTGCTAATGTCAAAATCAATCAACTGCAGTATGTTTTTGCAGTTTACTTTTGTTTGATGTTACTGACACAGCAGTGAAAAATGTACCTAAAAACCAATGTGGCAGCAGTGCTGTGCAATTAGCCTCTAAAAACAGTAGATGAACAGATGAAGACTCCAGTCTAAAGTTTCAGTGGGTCAAGTAATTTAAAATAATTTTAATTTGTACATCTTTCAATTAATCTCAAAATAAGCCATGAAAACAGTAAGTGAGTGATGATGACTTCAAGCCTTATTCCCTCAGTAAGAACAAGGAAAAATCCCCATTAAATCTTAATGAGGAAAAAAATACGGAGTGGCAGTTATGACCCAGAGGACTTCATCATTCAACCAGGATGAGGAGATAAGAGTGGAAAACAAAAGGTAAATGATATGGAGCATTAAAGAATATTCTAAATAAACAGAATAAGAGCTCTTGAATAAACATTTGGAATTAGAGGGTACAGGCTTCAATGCCAATTCAGGAGAAACTGTGCTCTGATGTAGATAAAGCTGGATCCGCCATAGTGTTTTTGTCAGCACAAATCCCCCCCCCCNCCCCCCCCCCCATGTCTGAAAGCTGAAGCCAATGTGGAAGTGTGTCAAGATGCAGCACCATTAATGGTGATAAGCTGCGATGTGTGAGCTGCAGAGATCATACCTACTAAATTACAATCACATGCCAATCAAAGCTTGTGTGTGTGCATACGTGCATGCACATGTAAGTGCGTACGATTGTGGTGAGGTATGTACGCTAATGGCTAATGGTTGTGTGTGTGTGTGTGTATGTGTGTGCGCGTGCGTGCATGCGTGCGTGTGTGTTTAGTTTGAGGAGCAGCCTGTGGAATGTGTGGGGGATGCAGATCAAATTTCGGGGTGACCTTGGGTGTGCCCCATGGCTGACACAGCAAGTCTATTTGGTGTGTGTTGTGTGTGTGTGTGTGTGTGAGAGAAAGAGAGAGAGAGAAAGCAANGTGACCTTGGGTGTGCCCCATGGCTGACACAGCAAGTCTGTTTGGTGTGTGTTGTGTGTGTGTGTGTGTGTGAGAGAAAGAGAGAGAGAGAAAGCAATTGAAAGCAACTGAAAGTGTGTGTAATTAGTGTAATTATGTAGTTAAATGTGAGAGAGGGGTTAATAAACGTAATCAGTGAGTTACATCACTAAAATAAAGAAATTAAAAGAAACATGCAGTATGTGATTTGAATGATAAAGTTGTGTAATTTTTGTGTTGTTTTGCTCCTTGAAGAAGACATCTCTGTTGGTAGATCTTGTATTAAACACAACTTTATTTAACAGCGATGGTGTATCTCTTATCCCTTGCATCAACACTGTATGATTGCTGAGAAAGTATGAAAACTAATATTAATAGGTATTTTGGATATTCAACTGATCAAGTCCTATAACAACACTAAAAACAGAGTTTTCTGATGTGTTGTATTCAGAATAATGGAAATGTGTTCTCTCTTGTCTGTATACTAAATTTTTCATTTAGCAAATTACTTGGACTCAAACTTTCAATAAGCAGCTAATTAGCATGTTCAGGCAACATGGATGGTTAGGTTCTTAGTTAGGTTAGGGGATCTTTAGAAAGTAACACCTCTATTCTGAATGTACTGTAGATTATCCAGAAAACAGTTACTGGGTATCTCATTTTGGTAAATTGTGGTAGACTATCCTGAAGATAGTTTCTTTTAGCAGAATTCCTTCTGTCTCTATGATGAGACTGCAGGATTAAATGTAGTGTAAGACATGGTAACCATGCTGAACTTTCACTTTTAGGGTGCAGGTTGTACTAAATTTCAGAAAAGCACCATATAAATGTTTAATATGTGTTTAGAGTTGAACAGACATATTATGCTGTATGTCATACCAACAAGTTTAACAAGAGAAAACACAAATTAGATGCATTTTTACATTCACTTTGCATCATCATCACCTTTTTATTGTTTTTATTGGAATGATAACAGCATCCCAAGAGGCAGATGATGATAATCAGGATGGAAAATTACAGTAACCTGACTAATACTTCCTGGTGCAATGCTTTACCCTAGGCCAGTTGGTACTTTGACTGATTTTATGTGACCTCTCCCAGTTCTCCAAGCCTGTGGATTTTGGCTGCGCTTATTGGGCTTTTCCCTTTTCTGCTACGAATCAGGGCTCTCCTTCCCTGAAAAGAAAAATGACGTCAATACCTGAGAACAGAATGAGTGTCTCTGTTCCACCGCTCTATGAAATGGCCCTGTCTATTTTTTATTTTTTTTGCTCGTTTACTGCCTTTATAAATATTTTATTAAAACAATACCGATACGGACAGAATTTATTAAACCCTGATGAATTCCTGAAATGTTCTCTGTCGTGTGTTTTGCAGTTTCGCAGCAGATGGGAGATGAAAACGAATGGTTGATAGGGAAACCAAGGCCACGGCGAGGGAGGATCAGAACACCTCGACAAACTTCCCCTCTGATTAAAAATAAAAGTAACACAGATTAGATTGGAAGGACACAGAGTGCTATTTAAGAACAGCATGTCTCTATTAACCACACTTTGATTCAGCCTTTTCATCACTTAGTCCCCTAAAGGTTTATCCACGTCCTACATGACTTCCTGGACACCCTGCTTAGATCTACTTACAGCTCTTATATCTGGCCCCATAACTTGTCCACACATTTTTCTTCGATTTGAAGGTTTGGTGGGCCTGATGTGTTGACTGACATGCTCAATATCTTGGAAGTTTTGGTTTTCATTGGGCACAATTGCTTGTGAATGCTCTCTTCTCCTGACAATGAGTCCGTAACTGAAACCGAGCTTGATTGATGATTGATGTGTGTGAGAGAGGGAGAGATGGGAGAGGCAGAAAGAGAGGGAGAAGGAGAGAGATGAGAACATCCATCTGTAGCACCACACTGTTCTGCTCTCTGACCACAGCGGTCTTGAGGGACGAGCTGCTGTCATAACTGGTTTCATTCTCCGCTGATCTCACGTGATCACCTTTGCAGGCTTGATTTGATAGACAATATACAGTGATAACAATCCATCATGACTTTCTTTCAATATTACATTTAATATTTAACATTATTTTATTAATTATCAAATAATCCATGCCACTCCTTTTACATGGGATTACATATAGAATCATGTAGAAGATTTAAGATGTTTTGCGCTTAGATGAGGTGGTGATTTGTTACTATCTTGGTTAAATTAAGTAAATACTAGCAAATTATTTTCATTTTATATGTAACTGGCTTTTGGATTACAAAAAAGGATTAATGGTTAACTCTAATCTGTAGCTATAACAGATCTACTATATACAGTCAGAATATGAGTGATTGTGTAAAAGCATTGCAATCTTGGAACACTATTCTGTACCATAGAAAACAGACCTGAGACGATTCAAGGATCATGATTATTTAGAAAACTAATATGGATTTTCTTTTTGTTAAAAGCATAAGCTTGACTGATTAGATGTTTAGAAGCAGCTGGATTGGGGTAAATTGTTCTGGTAACACTTTCACGGCTGAGCGGCTCCAGATCACAATATTTATCCTGGTGTAAGTGAATACACCTGTGCTGTACGACTGTTCTTGGCTTGACTTGATTGTTGTAGGATTGGTTTGGTACAGGAGGAGTTCTCTGTAAGTGTGTGCTTCAAAAAATCTAATTCTTACTTTTGAAACATAAACCGTCTACTCCACATTAACCTATAGACTCAGAATTTAGCTTTTCTAGCAGTTTTAACAAAATGGGAAATGCACATCTATATTCTGTGTTGTGTAATTTGGAGACTGATCATGGAATGGAAATAATTTTTGTGTATTTAAAAGACAGTTTGGATAAAAGAGGTGTACAAGAGAATGTACATACTGCTGACTATAAATTCTACCGTTAATTTGGAGGAGTTTTATTGTAATATGGTGATATAAGGAGTGTAATGAATCATATACATGAAACTCTCAATCTCATTCAAGACAGTTTTGTCTTTCTGCCAAAAATGGTTGATTTTAAAAGTCAATGCACGCACACCCACACACCCACACTCAGCACAAAGACCTCTTTCTGGTTTGGGTTTATTCTGGTTCCAGACTGCATGCAGGTACATTGAGTCCAGTCCAGAGCAGCAGGATTTCTTCAAACAGCACATATTCACACTTTCTGTGGACTGCATTGCCATGGCAACAGTGCCAGGGTAGGACAGCCTCTGATGCTTATTTAAAGACCCTTTTTGAAATTAGCAGAAATGTTGTTTGCTTCCAGCGATTTATTCCATCTTTAATTTTCCTCCAGTACGTGTACTTAAGTTTTACTGTCCAGTTGGATGATACAGTATCCAGATGTTTTGGTTTGCCTGGATGCTAAAGTTTCTCTCTTTCTGTCTCTCTCTCTCTCTCTCCCCCCTCCTATACAGCCAACATGTTGGACACCATGCTGCTGAAGAACGGATGGAAGGGGAGCTCGGAGCGAAGGGCAGAGGAGAGCAGCAGCATGGCTACAAGCTCGACCCCGAAGATGTTTTGGTGTCACTGCTACCACCATTGTCCTGAAGATTCCGTCAACAGCACTTGCATGTACAATAACACACACAATTAAAATGATAATCTCAACACCTACCATAATGAAGACGATGATGAACTGGTGCTTGTACTAATATGGAAATGGGTGTTTGTGTGTTTGTAGGACTGATGGCTACTGCTTCAGCATGGTGGAGGAGGAGGAGGGCGGCCTGGCTGTGCACACTGCAGGTTGTTTGGGGCGCCGTGGCTCCGAGTTTCAGTGCAGAGTAAGTCAGATGAATGTGTGTTTGTCAAGGTGTGTAAAACGTGGGTGCATGCGTGTCTGTCTGCCTGCATGAACACTTGTGTGTCCTGCTACATGAGCCCTTGTAAGTCTTTATGAGCTCTCCATGACTCACTCTTTATGGGACCCGTTTAAATCACACTGCTCCAACGCAATACACAGTGGAAAAACCTGCTACTGCATGTTGGTGAATAAAAAAAAAGTTCCCATTAGAAATAAGTGCCACCGTAAATATTTGTGTCTTTTGTGTGTTTCGGCTTATGGAAATATGCATAGGATCAGAAGTGGAGAGTAACATTTTTATTCAAGCATTGTCCTTTTTTTTTTTTTTTTTTTTTTGCCTGTTGGAGCCCAATAAATATAACCTGCAGACATGTTATGTTACTGCCAACCATTTTACAAAATATACTACTGGGGCATTAAATTTTAGAATAGTTTTTCCTACCTTCCAGTCACTGGTTTGAGCTCACTCCAGCACACTATTAAATTCAACTTGTACAGCTTTTATTGTGAAATTAGAAAGATAATGCCTTCTACAGTCGTGTGAAGATGTTAGCATGCGAAACATTGAATTTAAAGGTGGGCTTATCACCTGAACTTTAATTTTAGTTTAAATTCTAATTTAAACTAAAATAATAATAAAATTGTTAAATTAATAAATTTTTTCTTTAAATTTTAATTAGGAGACTTGGCAAAATAACACAAAAACTAAAATACTGTTTCATGTTAAAACTTGTTTTCTTTGCTTACATAGAATTTTGAATGCAGAACTTTTACTTTTATGTGTATGTACTTTTATCTTATGGATTTGAGCACTTCTTCCTCCACTTTATGGACTTACACTTCTCTCTCTCTCTCTCTCTCTCTCTCTCTCTCTCGCTGTATGTGTGTATGTCACGTNCTCTCTCTCTCTCTCTCTCTCTCTCTCTCTCTCGCTGTATGTGTGTATGTCACGTGTATGGTGACAGGACACATGGAATGCACGTCTGAGGAGAGCTCTGGAATGTTGTACAGATCAGGACTACTGCAACAGAGACTTGCATCCTACTCTGCCTCCACTTAGGACATCCGGTAAGACTCTGTCTCACACACACATATATAAGCATTCACACAGTTCATACACACTGAAATCCTGCTCTACTTCATAGTGTTAGTGGCTTTTGGAATGGGCCCACTCAGGCCACGCTGGGCTGTGATGGGTACTGACAGTTTAAGTTGTTACAAACCACAGTGCGGTGCCGGAGTGAAGTAGCACATACTGCGGAGAGAGAGAGAGAGAGAGAGAGAGAGAGAGAGAGAGAGAGGCAGGTGAAACGGAGCCTGCAGGCCTGCCTTGTTCTCTCACCCTCTAATGAAAAGGACAGCTTCTCCCCAGGGCCTGCTTGAGTTTCTTGCCCCAGCACGGATGTGAGATATCTGTCCATCTGTCACTCTGCAGGACACCAAAACACACACACACACACACACACACATTTTTACTTTATCTCCGTTACATTTCAGAGGCAGAGTTAGATGCTGATTTTACATTCAAAATGGGATAAAATCAAAAGCTATTGTAAATATAATTTGGCTTTCTTCACCTCTTTTCTTCCTTGTTTTACTTCCTTCATTCCTTCCCTTCTTCTTTCTATCATCCTTATTTCCTGCTTTCCTCTTTTCTTCTTTTTTCTGTCTACCCTTTTCTCCCAAATTTCATTATTTCCTGCGTTAAAAAAAACCCTCAGAACTGGATAGCAAAAATAAGCTCAACTCTTCTTCACTATATTGTACTTTGACTTTTGATGCTGTAGTATATTTTACTGCTAATACCTGAGTAAATATGCAAATGCACAACTTTTACTTGTACTTTTTTACTCCTCAGTCTGTCACACAAACACACAGGCACGTTACACGGCCTCACATGGTTTCACGCTGATTTTCAAAGCAAGCAGTTAGTGATGAATTGATTTCTCATGTCAATTGCAGAGAATCTGTCAAAGAACTCGAAGGGAGTTTGATACAGTAAACTCAACAGTTCATGAGTAATTTGTAGCACATTTGTCTCTGTGCACCAGGGTTACTTTGTGTGCAAAGTAACCCTGTGTGCTCATGCCGTGGGTATGTGTTTATGTGCACGCTGAATTATCCCCTGTATTTGTGTGTGTGTGTGTGTGTGTGTGTGTGCGTGCATGTGCGTGTGTGTGTGCGTGCATGTGCATCTGATTGACAGGAGTACAGCAGAAAGGCTAGAGCCCCAGAGCTGCTTTAGGCCTCTGGGGTTTCTGCCACGATGTCAGTGTGACATTTGATCTGTGCGATTCAGGAAGGGATGTGATCGATCACACACTGTGAGAGGGGGAGTGGGACAGGGTTAGTGGGACGAAGGGGAAAAGGAGCTTGTCCCTGTCAGTGAAATTTAGAAGTGTTAGAGTTGATAATAGTGTACAAATGATTGCTGCTTCCTATTCACCAATTCTGAATTGACTGACTGCTTCTCTCAGGACAACAGGATTATTAATGTTAATGCATGATAATCTTTCAGATTACGTGGCCAGCAGTATCCAGTACTGGGCTCTCTTCATTTCAATCACAGTCTGCAGTATCATCCTTGGTCTCATCCTTGTCTTCTGCTACTTCAGGTAAACATCTTACACATTATGCATATTACAGTGACGACAGATGCAAGTATGAGTATTTTCCTCACTTCCTGATGCATTCTGAGTAAACATCACATGACTTTTCTGTGCTAGATATAAGCGCCAGGAGTCACGGCCTCGCTACAGTATTGATCTGGAGCAGGATGAGACCTACATTCCCCCTGGGGAGTCTCTGAAAGACCTGATAGAGCATTCCCGCAGCATTGGGTCTGGGTCAGGGTCAGGACTCCCTCTACTGGTAAGAAAAGATTAGTGCATGTCTGTCTGGACTAGATGCCTTGAGCTCAGTCCACATACTGTATATCTCTCTTTCAGTTGTAGTTTTGGACATTTAAAATAATTCAATATGATATATATTTAACACTATATATATGTGTGTGTGTGTATATATATATATATATACATATATATATATATATATACACACACATATATGTACATACATGTATACATATATATATGTATGTATATATGTATATATATATATGTATATATGTATATATATATACACACACACACATCTTGATTCTAGTAAATGTCAGTCTCAAAAATTTATAGTCCTGAAAAAGTTTTTTTAAAAAAAGTATTTTTACATAATCTTTAAAAAAAATAGACAATGTAGCAAAATCTAGAGCTCTAGATCTGCCTCCTGCTAAAACGTTTGACAGAATAATTGACTCTAGATTATATCTGTCTCCAAAAGTTCTAATAAAATAAAAATCCTAATATATTCTTCTCCTACATCAAAATGTTTCTAGAAAAGAAAAACTGACCCTGGAAAAATTCAGTATTAAAAACTCTAGAAAAATCATCTGAGAAATCCAGAAACATTTGTTGTAAAAAAAAAA
>VXCM01000473.1:167218-196114 GCA_014773175.1 Lucifuga dentata | reverse complement strand
AGGGAGAAGCACCTGTAATTTCATTATATGTTACGTATAATGACAATAAAGCTATTCTATTCTACCAGATGTGGAGCCCATTAATACCCTAGGGGTTGGGATAATAGTAACCATAACCTATGGTCTTAAAGGTCTAAGGCCTACTGTTTTTTTTTTTTGTTTGTTTAATTTACGCTAAAAGATACCCTTTATTTAATTTTTTTTTAAAAGAAGTAATTCAGTTTAAACCAATTTTCACCCATATTTTATAACATGTCCTGCTATCAGAGAACATTGTTTAAAGCAGTCAAGCTCATCTATTGGTGAGGACAGCGTGGACTATGTTCCAGCAAGCTTGTTATGCATCAAGCCTAAGCAACTGGCTGTTTGTGCTTCAAATGCAATTTTTCCCCATGTGTATTTACATGGTTCCTATTAATGTTTTTTTTTCATTTGGTTTAGATTTTTTTTTTAATATACAAAATAACTAAAAAAGTTCCCAGATTTTTAAAAATAAACGCAGAAGCTGATTATTTTATTTCGGTTATTCAACATTCAACTGTACAATACGCTACACACACACACACACACACACACAAAACACAGCTTGTTATATTTCACAAAGACATATCCCATACTTCCTCTGTGACTGAAAAGGAGTAGGGTTAAGACAAAGCTTATTTAAAGCCGACCCTCCTCACATATCTCATTGTTTAAGAATAAAAAATCTCTGGTCACTCATTCATTGTGCCACCTTCACCATAATAAATAAAGAAAATACTACATTTTTATATATTTTTTTTTTTCACATAGATACATAACATAATCATGATTTCAAAATCAATCATTCATAGAATTTCTTCGTATTTCTTAATTGCATTAATTTTAAACATCAATTTAATTTTTTTAGAGTTTTAAACAATTTAATTTCGTTTTCCATCTTGTTCCATATATTAACACCAGTCACCGATATACTACTGATAAGGACATGGGTATACTAAGTGTTATTCAGATTAAAATAATTCACCTTTGTAGAATATCATTAAATAATTGAGCTACAATACTGTATACTAAACTATAGCCACACTAGCATCTCTGAACTGTAATGCTGATTATACACTAGAAAACAAAAATGTTGGATGATGCTGTTCCCAGATTAAAGGCCAGCCATCTCATAGCAGTACTTCCAGTAGTTGTTATTTTACTTTGACCAAAGATCAAAGTAAAAGAAGAGAAAAAAACAAAGAAAGAAAACTGGTTTAAAAAAAAAAAAATTAAAAACACAAATTTCCATAATCCACAATCTCCTGCTTCAGATTTCTTAAAATTCACCTTATTATTTTAGTGTAAATATAGATCCTTTAAAACTACTGATTTAATCTCAGAATGCTTAATCCAGTTTATACAATTAGATGAGGAAGGATGGGACTGATGTTTTTCCTACATCTAATCAGGATGGCAGGTATTAGAGGCCTGAGAAGTTGATCTTTCAGGATGCATCCTGAGATAAGGAGGGGGAAGAGAGGAGTTCCTGTTACCCACCATCAATAGAGCTGTTTGTTTCTTCAGATGAAGAAACTCTGAGTGTCTTTTATACACTGTGAGAGTGTCAGACACAATCAGAGAGAGACCACATCCCGTATGTCGCCTGATTACATCGCGAACAAAGGGACAAACCAGGGCTAGCAATGGGCATTGCATAGCATTGTGACATAATGTGACATGTCACAGCATTAACTTACACAACACAGAAATAATGTGCCATGCCATGATGTGACACCGTTCAGTGATAAGTAATTCCTCAAAGGCTTAGTCACCGTTAGCCCACCTGACTGAATCTGTTTTGGAGAGGACGGTCTATTTTAGCATGTTTATGGAACTTAAGCAGCAAATCTCAATCAACCCGTCCGCCTTTTGTACAGTTTGCATGGACTGTTTGTGTTTTTCCACTCTTTCCTGAAATCAGCCTGTAACCTGGGTTACGCACTTCAAAACCACATGAGCTAAGTACATTTACTTAGGTACTGACATTGAGAACAGATTTGAGGAACTGGTACTTTATCTGAGTACCAGTATTTGTTTTCCAGAGACATTCTACCTTTTCTCTCCTACATTTCAGAGGAGGATATTGTACTTTTAACTCCCCTACATTTGGCCCGGAGTTAATAGTTACTTTATATTCAACAAGATATAAAATATTAATTATGTAATTTTTCTTTACGTTTGTCCTTGTGTCCTTCCTTTCTTACAGTACGTCTGCCTTCAGTCTTTCCTTATTTTTTGGCACCATCCTCAAAAAGTGGACTTTGAGATGAGATGTCACATTTCTCTGTCTCTCTCTTAGTGTCAAACAAAGACTTCAGAGGTAGTTTTGAACTTGCGTAGGACACCTGACCTTTGACCTTGTGATGCTTCACCTGTTTGACCCCTGTGATCTGATGTTTTCCCTGATCACAAGTCTAATTCTTCCAAACACAGAACAGCTTTGTCTTCATTTGTCTGACAGCTTCTCCACCAACACAGAGCAGAGCAGGTTCAGCAGTGGATGTGGATGGGGAGGAACATAAATTCCAACCAATTGCTGTGGGAAGCAGGTGTGCCTGACAAATTTTCAGTTCAGAAATTTACGATGCACAGATACTCACCTTCCTTTTCACCTGCCATCCTCCGAACAGAACAGCACTTCTAAAAGAGAAAATAAGCACCTTTAACCTATCTGCCTCCTAGTGGCGTACAGTAGCAATGTCTTGAGCCAGGATCATTTGGCTTCCTCTGTTTCTAAACTGATCAGATTTTTATTTTATTAATTTATTTTTACATCTATGATACTATGCGTAGTTTACGTGTATAAGCTGTAAAACATGTGACACTCATAGCGGTGCTGGATTTTTGCTCAGTAATGGAAACGGGAGCGAGATACAGACAATCACAGGAAGAGGGGGGGGGCATTCACCCTTACTAACCTTTACATAAAAACATCACAGTTGTGAGTGGATGAAAACTTTATATTCAAAAGTTCTTTGATGCAGTTTCAAGTTGCAGTCATTTGCCGTGCAGTGGCTGAATCCCTCCCAGCTTCGCTGGAATCTTTGGATGACACTGGAAACGGGTCAGCGAAGGCTAAAAACAGACGATGGCCCTCCAACAGTTATTGTCTCCCGTCCGTCACACCCTTTTCTTGCACACACAGCTGTTTCACACGAGCCGCATGACAGCTGGTTGCACGTTAGCGAGGTCAGGGTGGAGGTGGAAGCAAACAGAACTGTGGGAAATCCCAGAGCGGGAGGATATGGAGTGAGGAGCAGATTAGGCAGTTATGGTCTAACAACTATCTGTCAGCTCTTAAAAAGGAATGGATTGATAACTGTTCCCTTTCTGTTTCTTTTTCTGTTTCTCGTAAACAAGCACACACACACACATACATTGACTGCAAAATGTGCATAATTTCATCCAAGCCAAATGTTCTTAAAACGCTGAAAACGTTTTCTGAGTCTGTCTGAATTTATCAAATCATTTTTATCTGTACTTGAATCCTAAAACCTTACTTTATTTTTCTTTTTTATCAAGTGGAAAAAAAAATTATAGTGAAGTAAGATAACTCAACCTGTTTCTGATGCAAAAGCAGTTGAAACGTCGATTTTTAAGGTGGGTGTATCACTTGAATATTGGATTTTGAAAGATTAAGAGATTTTGCAGAAATATCAGGAAAGTTGAAATACAGCTTTTATCCTTTGGGAAATGATTGTCAGTAACGTAACATGTATGAAAATTGAATATATTTGGCTCAAACATGCAAAATGGATGGTATGGTCCTTTAAGACAACGATGGCAGCGTAAAATGGGAGCATTTTTCAGTGTTACACAAACATACAGCAAACATTTCATATAGTGCACTGGAGGGTATACACATGCTCATGTGGTCTACCTGTCAAATTAGTACAACACTGTGCAACCAACACATCTGCAATATATTTGGAACTCTCACAGTTTACTTTAGTTTGGTCGCGCTCACCTTCCATGAGCCTTTTGGAGCTTTGAATATTTCCACGGTGGACAGCTGCGATCTAAATATAAAGAGGGACTTCCTACCTTCAGGAAAAAGATAGAAAGAAGGGCCGGATTCAGATCCTCCTGCAAATTTCCTGCAATAGCAGCCCTGAGAGGCTGGAGAAAAACACACAGAATGGCAACACACAGACAAATGAGGGCAAACGAGTCAGCTTTTTTTTTTTTTTTTTTTTTATAGTGATGTTGGTGATTCCCTCTTTTTTTTCCTCTGAGGAATAAGCAGCAGATTAATAACACATTAAGATTACTCTCCTACAAATAAAACTCCTAAATTAAATTTGTAATTGTGTAAAAGTGAAAAAGCAGTTATGGTAAAATGTACTCAAGCATCAAAAGTAAAGACAGAGAGGAAGAGTAGAGTTAAGACTGAAAGACAAGGAAAGGAAGAGGAAAAAATTAACAAAAGAAAGCAGAAAAAAGTGGAAGAAGGAAGGAGAGAAAGATGGGAGAATAGAAAATATTCAGTTTGTATTTAGTGTGGACTCTGAATCTACAAAGTACTAAGTAATGCATCAATAATGAAAATGACAAAAAAAAAAAAAAAAANAAAAAAAAAAAAAAAAAATTGATACAAAGATTTTCATTTGACAGTATGAACAACCTCATATCTCCAGTTACAGACAGTTTGGAATGAAGTTATGAAAATGTTGGTGATCCAAAAATCTTTTACCCTCATTTCCAGTTTTTTGCTTTCAGGTGTGTCAAACAATTGAATGCTCCTCTAATATAATATTTCCCTCTGAAATGTATTGGAGGAAAAGTCAACAGTTTTGTAAATGGAAACCCTGCAGTAAATTACAGTTTCAAAATTTGCACTGAGAAACAGTACTTGAGTACTTTGGTACTTTCCAGCTCTGGTTTGTGGGTTTGTTTTACTTCGCTGCCTCTGAAATGCTGCCTCGCCTCAGATAAACCCCTCATATGCTTAACGGTAGTAAATCTCACCGCAAATGATGGTGATCTGGCACACGGCTGTGGTGTGACTTTAGGATAAATCACGGAGCTGTGATGTGGAGCATGTCCGTCGACAGCAGTGCATATCTGAGCTGGTTGTTATGTAAGAAGTGATGACGCTCTTAACATTTCACTGTGTCTGTCTACAGGGTATGTACTGTATTCGAATACTGCAGGCTGCAGCTAAAATTATGAGTATCAAAGTTTATATTAGAGAGTAGCATGCTGTGGAGTGTACGGTTTACCATATTCTAAATAAGAGATTCAACAGGTTTTAAGGTGTCGTATTTAAGGGTTTTGTTCCCCCATAAATCTTAAGCAAAATTACTAAAGCAACTAGCATAGTACACATTGAACCTCAAGCCGGAAATTTTTTCTTGTGAAATTTACACCATGCTGTATTTCTCCACCATCCGTCAAACAAACGGTGAAGGTAAACTTCATTGTGTTTGGTGTTGTGCAGACCTTGTGATCAAGGCTGACCTTTCTCTGTAAGCCATAGACACTCAGGTCTACGGGCCGGCCGGGCCACGCTGTGATAAACTGTGGGAGAGCTGACGTAGACCGGCGTCCGGCCCGANACGGGCCGGCCGGGCCACGCTGTGATAAACTGTGGGAGAGCTGACGTAGACCGGCGTCCGGCCCGAGCAGGCCGCTGTAAACAGCTTCACCACTGCGTCACACCGACTCCCACAGCAGCTGGTTCCGCCTATTGTTCCTCGCTCCCGGGGAAAGCATCATAAGCTGTAACGCGACACCTCTCAAGGGTGTCCCCAGAGCGACCC
Source organism: Lucifuga dentata (assembly GCA_014773175.1). Lineage (NCBI taxonomy): Eukaryota > Metazoa > Chordata > Actinopteri > Ophidiiformes > Bythitidae > Lucifuga > Lucifuga dentata. Next base: position 190,328 of record VXCM01000473.1, on the reverse strand, counting down.
GCTACACCTCGTTCACACAATTCATCTCAATCTGTCGCACAAATGGACTCTGCAACCTTCACTCAACAAAGACCAGAAAGCTGTCTGAGACTCTGTAGCTGATTAAGGTCCAATCAGAGCTTTACTTCTGTTTCTGCCTCAACAATAGGTTATATGACTTATGTGGAAATTTCATCTACATGTTGTACCAAAAATGTGGTGAAAATGTTAGATTTTCATTTGTTCCAGTCAAAAGTGGACAGAAGCAGAAAAACAGAAGTCATATTGACTTACAATAACCTCATTTGGCAGTAAAGCCCAACTCGTGTATCTGCAGGGTCATTATCATCGGCTCATCACAAATACTGTATATTAGTATTGATTTTCTCTTTCTCATGCCTCTTTTAACCAAAATATGGCTAAAGACATCGATTTTATTTCAGTCATCACACACGGCCCTGTGGAGCTCTTTCATTGGAGCTCAGTTAACTTGAACTGGTCTAGTTTGAAACACTGACTGAAATACTGTTTAACTGTTAATAACTCATGGATTTTAAAATCCTATCTTCTGTTATTTCTGTGGTGACCAGTTACAAATATAACCACTTGCCACTTAACATGGATTTTCTCAAGTTATTTTTCTCTACATTTGACTCCTTAAAGTATTATTTTCTTAACACAAGTGAATAAACCTGCTGAGATTTTTAGGCATCAACAACAGGTTATATGACCTGTTATGTGGAAATTTCATCTACCATATTGTTCTTATGAGTTTCGCCCTCTGTGCTTTTCAGGTGAACATTCGCTGACTGAAGGAGTTTATGAACTCATGACAGGTAAGAAAGTTTCTCTATCTCACCTACTGAAGCAGAACACAACAATCTGAATGACAAAATATTGATGCTGTACATGAGTTTACTCTGACAGAAAAAAATCTAAATTGAAATGCTGAATTAAAGCAGGACGCTTGATTGCAGTGTACTCTTCAGGACAGAGCAATGATCTCTCTTTACAGTAATTTTACCAAAGAGAAGTTATAGAAAAGTATTTTGAAACTCTTCTTACTCAAACTTGGATTTGCCAAATTTACTATGACTGCAACAATAGTAGTGCCATGTCTTTATATGCATTAGCAATGTCCAAGGACACTGTAAAAAAAAAAAACCTTCACAGAAGCAAGCAAGATATTCTGTCACCAAGTGTAATTTTCCCAGTTTGAAATTTAAAAATTTGCCAATGGGTCAAGCAAAAAAAAAAAAAGACTAAATGTTGTCAGAATATAATAAAGATCTTGTTTGACATTAAAAGAAGTTATAAAGAATTTGATTTTAAGCCTCTTTTGGTTTTGTAAAAGCAATGAAATTTAAAAATTAAAGTTAAATATCTTTGCTTATGAAAACCTTGCCATTTCCAAAACTGTTTGTGTCATTTTTCTTCGTCTGAGTCCAGGGATTGGTATTCTGTCTTGCTTTAAGACGACACTTGCAGATGGTGCTTGTTTAAAATAGAATCATCTTGAAACAATATTTTGATCATTTCTTCTGCAACGTACGGCTGAAATTAGACGTATTATACCATAATGAGTAACTCTAAAAGCAGGATTAATAGCTGTCCTGCTAACCCCTGCATGGCTTTAAGTTTGTGCAGTGTGTGCGTGTATTTGTGTGTAATGGCAGCTGTCCTGCTATCCATGGCCTCATTTCTTCACAGGTAAATATCACGTTTCACCTTCCTCTTAAATGGTCGTTTAAAAATTTTTTTAAAGCACTATGAGAAAACAACGCATGCTGCAGATACTCGGCTTAGGTTACTCTGTTTTGCATTTTCCACCTCACCTATTAATGCACACGTCCATTTAGAATCCCTGATGGGAATGAGGAAACATCTGATTGCACACCGTGGGGAAACCCACGGTGTGCAATCAGATGTTTCCTTAATTGAGGCATGTTGAATCAGTGGGCACAGTGTCATATTTTTTCCATCTCTGTTACTGGTGGATATTAGGGGAAGGCCAAATTTATCAGTGAGTGGTAAATGGTTCTGAGGCTTCTGTGTCAATCACATAGAAGTGATTATGACTTGAAGCTTCAAGCTGTGTATACTGTATTATCCAGTGCTAAAACAGGGGAAGCTGGGCTGTTGGTGTGTCACAAAAACTAAAGATGTTTTCACACCTACGTGGTTTTGGTCAGTGGATTCCATCTCACATATTTTTTTCCCTGCTTGGTACAGTTCCATTGGACAGGTCTGAACTCAGTAATGTGGATCATACATAACCATTCAGAGACCCTCTTTATGTCTTGAAGTGGTCGCAAATGAACTCTGGAGCGATTCCTTTATGGCGTAAATATGATCTGAACTATTCTGAACCAAATACAAGGCGACCTCTTGATCCACTAGTTGATCTAGAAGCAGAGAGGGCTACGCGTGTGTGGTTGAAGTTTAGCAAACTAGAACTTTAAGTAGCCACAGCAAATCAAGCGGATGCTATTAACAGGTCATAGTATATTGTCTTCTTAGTTTTGTTTGGTGTATGAACCAAATGGGCCAAATGATGACCACGACAAGGAATTTGACAGTTCTGTCACTGTTGCTGCATCAGTCAGTTATATAGCTACCACCACATAGAAAACTTCTTCCTTTGCTCTCATCGCCAGACTTTACTGACTAATTAAAAAAAAAAAGCAAGCATTTCTATGAAACCAAAACAAGACCAACAAAATAGTAGCTCTTTCAAAGATTCAGACCAGAATAAACAAACTGTAACTTTGAAAACTACAACTGCTACTAGTACTGTATTTCTACTAATGTATTGTCTACAGATTTTTAAACTCCTACATTCCAGGATAATTCAGAAGTCACAGCTCTAACCAGAACCAAACGTTATGCAGTTCTACATGTTTCTAAGTAGAATTCTTTCAAATTACTTCCCATTCATTTTGCCAAAAAATTCTCTAACAGTGCAGCCCATTTCACTTTTATGACAAACTAACACATCACATTACGACGGCAAGTTTACCATGACTCACTTGTCATTTGCAAGACAGATTAAACAATACATTCCACTCAAATAATTAGAACTTGTGTCAAAGGATTAAAGAGGTAGGTGTCATTATCTGTCAGCTGTAATTAAACAATGTAGAAATTTAATATGAAGAGTCTTAATGTAGGGTAAAATCTGTCACTCAAGATGAACCTTTCCATCACTCTTCAGTTCTATTTACAGGAATGTAAAGACAGATGCATCCACGGATACTTAAGGATGGTTTCCCAGTAGACATTCCTTAAATCTAAATTTAACCCTTCTGTTTTTATTTTTCATTTAACAAGTGGAAACAAAATGCAATCAAGAAACATGAACGTCTGGCTTCACAGATGGAAAAAGCAGTCAAAATAGCAGAAGGGGAAAATACATGTGCTTTAGTCTCCTTTATCCATTCAACAAGTCTCTTTGATGTTTTGATTTTACCCCTGGCCATAGTCAATTGTGTTGTGTGGTCTTGGATTACACGGAGGAAGAGCGAGTGGAAAAAAATAAAGGCAGGAGACATATGATACAATGGAATCACAAGGGGAGAAACTGCATGAGACTGCCAACATCCCAGCTTTCCCCCCTCCTTATTCACGCAAGACGTTCTTATTCTTCCTAAACACTCGTCCGGTTTTGTCTGTGGAATTTACTCTTGGAATGCTTGGATGAATTCAGGCTACACCCTGGATGTATTTATGAACAGATCCCTCACCTCCTACCTTATCTTTTCAGTGTCTGCAACTTACATATCTCTTGGGAAATTTGTTCTCTTAAAAATAAGTTTCATCCAGTAAATGTGTCCATTACTGCTTATGAAACGATTTTTTGTCTAACCAGAAATTAGTAAAACCAGTGCAGTACCTGTTCAAAACGTGCCTGTTCGGAACGGGCCGGACTTTATGGTGTGTACCGCAGCATAATTTTGCTCTGCACACCCTTGTGAGTTAGCTTTGTTTGCTTTATGGGGTCGGGTTGAGACCGTGGCACTGGACTGGAGCATATGCTGCTGCGCCTGGAGCGTATCCTGCCACGTGGACTACTTTTTACCAGCACAGCTCAATTCGAGAACCGCTCATCCAAACAACTTCGCACATGGCACTGCACGTCCTTGGGTCCTGAGCAAGAAACCTGCCGAATATCAACTTCATACACTGCCGGGTTCTACAGATATTTGCCACAGACGGACAGAGATTTCTGGCTTCACAGTTAAAGTGAAAACATAACTAGAAGGCAGTCAGTGAGCACATACCTCCTCCAAGGCTGCACAGTCTGCTAAATGTGTTAATCAGGGAAAATGTTTAGAAACTGTTCACCTGCATCTCCATCAAACCTGACTTGCTGATGACGGCTATGCTCTTTGGAGAATACTTAAATCTGTTGTGTCTACGAAAGCCATTTCACGTAATTCCACTTTGAGACAGTTGGTGGTAGTAATTCAAAGTTTAAAAAAAAAAAAAATAGAAGACTGATAGCTGATGTAAACATCAATGTAAACAATGCAGGTTTCAAAAATCAGCTTTGCAACACTTTTATGAGGCAGGAAATGCATTCAGGTGTTTACATGAAAATACGCGCCTTGTTTACAGGAAAACTCCACAAGGAACCTTTAAGGACACAAAGAATGGCTGGTAGTTCCCTGTATTCACTGGGTGTCCCATGCTGCCATGATTCTGCATCAAGAAATGCATACACATTCACTGGATTTTAGCACGTGACAACTCATTTTGCTGTTTGTGACCGTACACGCTGTTTTCATTTTACAGGTTGGGATGTTTTTGACCCACTTTAGCAATAACATGCTGGACAGAGAGCCATCGCCAGGTCATTCAGCTTGACCTCTGTATTGTCACTTCAAGCATGAAGATGCTTGTGTGTTACCGGGTAGAGTTTCCTGTTCAGAACATAGCTCTGCTACTAATATCAGTGCAAAGCTAATCCCCAGTTCTTCCAGCAGCGGCCCTGAACTAGTAAAGGCTCTGGGCAGAGTCTGACAGAGCTGACAATCTCTGAGCTTCTTTGCATGTCAGCGGGGCTCAGCGCACGGTATCAGGTTGGTCACACTTCCTGGTCTGTGTGAAGGTCAACATTGATGAAGGCTGTTTACCAGCTACACAGCATTACAGGAGCATTAACATATCCATGCAAAAGTTGTCTTCTTAAGTATCTTAAAGGTAGCATATGTGAAGTTTTATTGTAAATAAGTATATCTTAATTACATGTACCCTCGAAAGACCATAGCAATGATTTTGTGTGTTTTAGTACACACAAATTAAGTACACTTTGTACACCAAACAGCAGCAGTGGCTTCAAACAAATCCAGCTGTATTCGATTAGCTTCCGCTGGGAACATTCAGCCATTTTTCTGGTTGTCGCTGTCGTTGCTCTGCTTGCATCACTTAGCAGAAGTTGGCATTACTGCCCCTGTGATTTTTATTAGTATTGCATCTTGAAAATGCATTGCATCATTTTGTTAGGGCGTGCAAAACCAATGATTCATACAAACACAGGCAACGCAAGCTGAAACAAGCAAGAAACAAGCTGCGTATGGCAGACAGCGTGAGAAAAAAGTGCCGAGTGAGTCATAATTAAGTCGACAGATATGACATTACATTTCAACACCTGAATTAAGTGCTGGATATTGTCCCCAGCCTTATTAGCACTTAACGTAACTAACTGTAGTCTTTTCCCTCAGCAGGGTTTGTAAGTAAGTGGAAGCCACGCTGGCATCTGGTGTGCAGTGATGAAGAGACGGATAGAAAAGAGCCAACATATCTGCAGCATCTCTGCAGGGTCACAGACACTGTAATCATGTGTTATCAGCCACATGTGAGGAGTCCTTCTCAAACTGGCATGCTAATGGGTTTATCTCAAGTCTGCATTCTCACTTAAACGCCCACTCATACATGCAGAAGGGGTTTCTGTGGCCAGTCATCCATGGTCATGTCATTTTTAAGCAGGACTGTCATTTTTAAATGAGGAAAAAGAACATTCTAGCAATTGAGGAGTCTGTAAGAGAAATATTAGAAACTTTCACGGGTTTATATCATAGTTTACGTATTTCTGATAGAGGATTTTTGCAGAGAGTAAGAATAGCAAAGGGTAAAGCTGCTGTGTGTTGTGTTTGTCCTTTCCTCTCTGTGGGCTGGGTGAGGTGGGTTGCTTCAGAGGTGAAATTGCAGTGAGATGGCTAGTAACAGCTGAAGCTGTCAGTGCCAATCGCCCACACAAAAGCCAGAGGGCTAGTTTCTTGGGACATGGCCTTTGTCAAGGGTGGGGCAAATGTTTGGCATGCAGGACACATCACATAGGCCCACAGGGGCACCTATGGTGGGATTAGAGCAGACAGACGGGCTTGTCCATGTCTGAGTGGCTACTCAGGAATAGGACAACTCATTGGACAGTTTTAGGAAGAGCTTCAGTGACACAGAGCCAAAAAAACTGGACTGATTCAAGCAGCAGTAACACTGAGGTTTACTGTAGCGGAAGATTTAATAGTATTCATATTCATACTTCATATGAAGTAACCCTTTTTAATGGTAAGAAGATACTGTGCAAGACTCAAGATGCTGTGATTTAGGCTTTTTAGGTTTTCTTTGTTCAAGGAGCCCAGGCTGAACTTTTGTCTTGTCCTTCCTGTGTCTGATATATCACATGGCTGGCTGTGTCAGGAGCCATTGAGAAGAGCTCAACTTTTTTTTTTTTTTTTTNTTTTTTTTTTTTTTTTTTTGCTTCATTCACTATTCCTCTGCTGTTGAAGCACGTCTAAACTGTATTTGCGGAATAACCTGAGAAAATTCTCTGATTTAGAGGGTGTCATCATCTTCTTTTCCTTCACTGCTAAATTAACTGTAGCCTCTGCCAACTCCTATCTTTTTCAATTGTAAGCCACTTTCACTGCTTTGGTAATGAAAGTGGCTCCTGACCACTCTGCGCTCCCTACCGGCATGGAGTGTGGCACAAACAGAACTCCCAGTTCTTAAGGACTACACTAGGTAGGATGTGTTCCCTGGCCTGTTATTTAGTCTTTTCTCTTAGGTATTTTCAACTTTAATGGGGCATTCAATGTCTTTTCTGCCTCTTTCATAGGTAGGAATGAAACTTCAAAATACAAGGAGGAAACAAGCAGGAGGACTGACAAATAATGGGATGTTTTCTCAGTCATCATCATATTCAACATTGTTAAATGATTAAGTCGTCCTATCACAGCTTTTTCTCTTTGAAAATCTTTCTGATAGCCAATCACATCTCCTATATGTGACCTATACATGGATTTACATTCCCAAATGGTGAGCGAGTACAACCAAGTTAGTGACAGCAAACACTGTCGTAAGATAAAACAGTACTTTAGGCCTAGGCTAGTTTCCTCTTCATGGTAAGAAGTTCATGATTTAATAAGCTACAGGCTATCAAAATGCACCTTTTTTTTCCCCAATTATAATGGAATGATTGTGGTTTGTTTTTGAAAAGAGCAGAGATTGAATGTGAGATAAATAAAGCAGCAAATGTGCGTACTTTTAGAGAGAAATCGACACGCTCACACTCAGTGTGGCCCGTCCTCACAGCACGGACATCCTGTTAAACTCAAAAGAACATCAAATTACTTTATGACATTATTAAATTAAATAAAATTGATGATGCAACGGGACAGTGTGATTGACAAAGTATGTTCCTGGCACTCAACCTGTACACTGCAAAAAAAAATGTCTCTTAACAAGCCATTCAATCTGTTATTGAGTCCTAAAAGACTTATTTTCCTCAAACAAGTGAAAAAATAACCAGCCAGTGCAGTGATATTATTTCCACCTATTTCCAGTACAAATCGTGTGTCATGATTTTGTTTATAATAGAACATTTTTCTCAATTCCACTGTAGTGATTTGCCTTATTTTGTCTTCTTTATAGATACTGACACTCATTTCTAAAAAAAAAAACAAAAAAAAAAACTCCTCAAACATATTGATTCATATTGCAAACAGGTTGAAATAATCGTATAATTGTACAGACTCGGTACCAGACAGATTGATAGAAATTCTTCTGACTGCTTTGAAATAACCAAATTCAACTTGTTTTCTCATAATAGATTTTGGGATATTAATGTATCAACCATTCAATCCACTTTTCAGACTGAATAACCTATTAAGATGAAGACCAGTTTTCTTAAGGTGGTGCTTGATTGATTGCAAGATTGAATCATCTTAAAAACAGATCTTGAGACCTTGTAGTGTGTGTGTGTGTGTGTGCGCATGTGTGTGCGCATGTGTGTGCGTGTGCATGCTTGTGCGGTTTTCTCATGGGTTTACTACAGCAGGTTCAGTCAGTAGGTTGCAGTTTTGCAGTACAAGCCTGTACTGCTCCGCTCTCTGCGCCTCCCTTTGTGGTTATTTTGTGGTGTGATCAGGAGCAGGAAGCATTGTTGTGCACAGGATGCCCTTTAACACACCGCTCCCACCCGTCTAATAACTTTAGCACTTCTTCTTCCCCTCGACGCACACAAACGGGACGTGCTCACTTCCTCTTTGGAAGGCACTTCCTCTGCCCTCAGCACTACAAGCATGCATGATGCTCTGTGTGTGTGTGTGTGTGTGTGTGTGTGTGTGTGTGTGTGTACTCCCTTATGCAAGTCTGAACTCTCCAAGGACCAGAAAGTTCTGTTTTGACTGCGTTTTTCCAATTGAAATGTTTTCCTAAATATTCCTGTGTTTACATTGAAATATGAAAATTGACAGAATTGGATGCAGACTAATGGAAGTTGGTGGTGAAGCAGGATCTTCAGTCTCTCAACAAACAGGCAGTGCAGTTGTTTTTGTGAATAGACAGAAGTTGTATTACGTTTGTGTGAATATTATAAAATGTATTGGTATTTCTTTCTTCAGTTTATTTACACTGAGATACTGTATTTCTGAAGTACCCAACAAATCCAACAAAAAAAAAACCCCAAAAAAACATAAAACACAAAACAAGTCATGTTAAATTAAACACTTAAAATTAAGCTACTACCACACAAATATGCACAAATAAAAACAGAAAAAGAAATTAATAAAAATTTAATCTAAAAAAATCAAATGTTACATACAGGCCAGAAGTTTTTAGATTTAAAGAAAGATTAAAAAAAAAAAAATCAATACACTGTTTGTTTTACAATTTATTGCACAGGAAGTGACAAAATTATATAAAATAAATATAATCAATTAGTTTTCAAGAAGAATTAGTTAACAGTAGCACATTATATAGCCACTCTGGCTACAGAAATGATTTTTAATGAAGGCATCAGTCTGTATTAGTGCAGCACTCCTGTTGTGTTCCAACTCCCTGCTGATGTGTTTTAACATTCTATTCCTGCTGTCTGCCTTCTCCCACATCATTTTGGATTAACTTGCTACACAGTCTGCTCATGCTGCTGCTCTGCATGTAAAACATGGGGGGTTCAGTAATGCTGTGGGGGATTTGGGGGAGAGAGATCTAGAGACTTGGTCCAAGTTAAAGGAATTATGAAGAAAGAGAATTATCATTCCATCCTTCAAAGACACACGATTCCATCCGGTTTATGAATTATTGGTCAAAATTTCATTCTGCAACAAGACAATGATCCAAAATGTTCATCAAAATTATGCCAAAATTACATCCATTCAAAAGAGAAGCAAAAGGTTTTGAGAATTATGACTTCACCAGAGAAACCAAAGTCTGAGGCCTGAAATGACTTCAGGGTGCTTTGATGTTGACAAATTATTCTTGAAAAGTAATTAGTTACATTTACTTTACGTATTTGTGTAATTTCCTGTGCAATAAATGGTAAAACAAACTGTATTGATGATCTTTTTTTAAAAATCTGGGGGTGGCCTCAAACTTCTGGCCTGTAGTGTATAATAAATATAAAATATAATAAAAGTAAAAGAAGATTTTAAAAAACATATGTGCAAAAATGTTTTCTGAATGAAGCAATGATAAAAAATATATATATCTCACCAGGGTCACAAAAATATTCAGGGATTTTTTTTTTTTTTAAATCAGTCCGAGGGAATTCCCTCTCATTGAGAATTTCCCAGAAGAGAAGAATAATAATACGAGAAGCTGACATGAATATTACTCATACTCCAGCACTTATATTTTAAGATACAAGACACTTAGCGGATACACGCTCACAGTTACTGTATCACGTTTTCATTTCTATAACAGGATCTGATGAGCCTTTCATTCCCGTCTGCTGAGCTGCACATTTGAATGAAAAACATGAATGGAATCAATGTGTCAGCCAGAGACAATATGTAGATGAGCAGAGGTAAAAGAGAAGGAAGTACCCCCCTCCATCCACCCCTCCCCTTCCCATCCAAGCCTTGCGTCTGCAAAAAATCTCCTACTAGACACAAAGGATTTAGTGTTTTTGTGAAATTACATCTTGCAACACAAACAGAAATGTAACCAAAAGAAAACACTGTCTGCTCTTAAAACTCTGTTACTGTGTATATGTAATCATTCATCTGACATGAATGGAAGAGAGAAACGTTATTGCATCAGTAGTTTAACACACTCACAATGAACATATGGCACAATGAGCACTTGCACCACTGGTTGTCATAATTTGGATTTTTCCACTTGTTTTAAAGAAAATTTAAAACTTTTAGGATTCAGTTACAGAAACATAATTTGATAAGATGCAGGTTTTTGCAGTGTATTCCTCTCTTTCTACAGAGACAACAGAAATGGCAGTATATAAACAGTTCTGGGATGGGGCAAGTTAGTGGGGGTGGGTGTATTTGGAGGGGTGGGGGGTTACAGGATGTTGTTTTGAGTTTTGGATCCTGTTTTCTTCCCTTTCCCAAGGAGCTCCTCTAACGNTCCCCCCCGCCAAATAAGTATGTCTCTTTCCCCCTTTAATGGGAATTCTACTCCACATCATGTCACTCTCTCACATCCTTACAAAGCCTTCCTTTGTTGTTTGGGGTGAGGGACTTTTGGCTCAGTCTACCTATTAGAGGCCTGGGGAAATAAAAGAAGACACAACAGTCAAGGGTTTTCATGGAGGATTCAAGTACTGGTGTCTTATGTAAGACTTTGTTCACTGCAAAACAAGAATTAAAGTCTCAAGATGTAGTTGAATGTTATTTTATTTCATTTAAGGAAAATAATCTTATCAAGCACCAGTTACAGTGGACGATTAGATTCTTTTCAAGATCATTGTCTATCTTAAAGTATTTGCTCTGATTTTACTACTTTTAATGACAGATATCTGGCAGGTTTGTTTTTTTTTAACCTACCATACCTGCCAAAAATGTACCAAGATCTTTTGAAATACCTTCACTTCCAGTGGACAACTGTCTCTCTTGATTTTGTCATCCGCATTCAGAAATAGAAGGTCTTGACTTGAAACAAGTTGAAATAATCTTTCTACTACAACTGCTACTAATCTTTCTATTTTTTTCTCTTTCTTGTTGTAAAAAAATAAAATATTTCGGACTCGATAACAGACAAAAATGATTCATTCATTCATTCATTCAGTAGATTTATTTTGATAATTTTTCAACTTATACAATTCAAATACATATGAAAATAAATAAGTAAATAATAAAGTTAATCTAATCATAAACTTAAAATATGTTTATACTGACTGAAAAGGTGTAGGTTGAAGCCTTGCTTATTACACCTACCCTTTTTACATTAGTCATTTTGTTCAGGTCCCTTTAGATTTATACATTAAAAATGTGTTTCTATTTATAATGATTTGAGAAGATGGAGATTTTATTTTCTAAAGCGAAAACAAATGACAATAGATGTGAATTTTCTTGGAACAGACCTTGTGACATTTCAGACCACCCGTCTCCTTATTTTCTCCATGAACTGTAAAACCTACAGTCTAATTTTCGCACACACCACTTGCTCTAACAGGTGTGTTGACGCACATCCCTCCGCTCTGAATTCAATTCTTAGACACATTTTGAAGCCTGCATGTATTTTTAGCACTACGGTGGCAGACGGAGCTATACTGCACGTCTTTGTTCCTCCTGTGACCCAAGTCTAAAACCTCAGAGAGCAAAGTTCATCCTCCACTTTGAAAACCCCCATCCTGCATTCGTAGAAAGCCGTATCAAACAAAGCCAAATAAAAAGCTGACATTTGACTCATTCTGTTGAAGGGATGTAAGGAGGTATAGCTGATCAACCTACTTCACAACCTCAGCCCGGCTACTTTGTGGAAATCAGGCCACCTTTCAAGGCTCAGTCTTGTTCCAGGGACTTATCCAAATGCCAAGTTTCTTTGTTATCTGGTTAATTCTTGTTTATTTTTAACAACACTGCAACTTGTTGCTTCCTTTATCTTTTCTTCTTGATCCTGTAACGTCATGTTGGCTTCCTGTTTCACTTCTGAACAGTTTTGCTTTTCAGAAATATACTATTTCCCTTTTTTGTACTGAGCCAATGTTACCCAGGAACATGTGATTAAGAATAATCAAGGAGGTCGTGAATTTGCTAAGTTGTCTAACTTGTGAAGTTTTTCACATGGAATCTTAATATATTCTTGTGCAAAGCAATACAACTATAGTGAAATATTTAAATGAGAATTATGATAAAAAACTTTAGTGAAAATTCTGAATGTGCCTCAGCAGCATGGAGATGCGGCATGATTGATGGGATTTGAGTTGTAAAGTTGACCACCTGTGCCAAACGAAACACAGTCATTGGGGTAATTCCTAAATCATGAGTCCCTCCCAGGTAATGCAGGTCCCGTCAAGTAGTGCATAAGTCTCTAAACCCCCGTATCCCACCAGATTTTTTTTCGTTGGTCTCTTTGGCTGTGCAAGATCATATATACTCATGTTGCAATGTAGCTATAAGTCCTGTCCACCATGAACCCAGCAGGAGGTTCTCCATTGCATGCATTCTATGTTTTCTTCTCTCATGCCCTGGTTTGAATTTCTGAATATAATCAACTGGCTCCCCTTACTGACAGCTGGTGATGTCATGGAAACTCTTCTGAGCAGCGTACTTAAAAAAATTGGAGAGTTTCCATTCCCAGAGTTTTTTTGGGGGTACAGGAGTTCAGTTGGGTGCTAGACTGGGGGAACAAGCGGGGAGAGCTTTTATGTTCATTAAACACATCTCTCCCCGTTTCCTCCCTTTACAATTATGTTTAACCAAAAGCAGCCATAACATCCTGTCAGACTAATTTTGAATGTCATTCTGTACCCCAACAGATATGTGGGGCTTTAATGCACATAATACATATATCTATTCCCACTCCCCCCCCANCCCCCCTGCCTTTTTTTTAAACTTCTCAAGCCACACAGCTTCTAAATTCACTCACTATACATCAGGGGGAAAAAATGCCTGATTTGACCCATTTCCGTGTCTTTTTGTTCTCAAAGAAAAGCCTCAGAAATTTAATGGTGGGCCACTTCGTCCTCAGGCAAGGCCACCATATGACATGACAGCCACATGGATAGTTTGATCCCTGTTAGCACAACAACATTGCAAAATTCCTTTGCTGGAAATAAGCCTTATGTACACAAGATAAATTTTCTTACATCAAATAAAAATATCTGCTAGTTCGATAAAACAAATTAATTAGCATTGAAAATNTAAATTTTCTTACATCAAATAAAAATATCTGCTAGTTCGATAAAACAAATTAATTAGCATTGAAAATTTTGCCACAACAAAACTTTAAACAATGAATAAAGAATTTGATTTAAGCCAAATTCTTCATGTAAAAAATTAAACTGCATTAATGGTGCTTGAAACTAGATTATTTGTCATGTAATCAAGGCCAGTTCAGGAGTTTTTTTTAAATAAAAAATCTTGTGGAGGGCTGTGTAGGAGACTGAGTTTTACTGTTTTGGCATACAATATCCTCACACTGTATCCTCACATGGCAGAAGTTCAATGGATCCAAATCCCAGCGCTGAGGCACCCCTCTTTTGTGCTGCAACACTACGTGACATTTCTCTGGCCTCCAAAGGAGACTTTACTACAGGAACAATGATTACACATCAGTCCCAGGCCATGAAAGTAAAAAACTTTACCTCGAAATGCCTTTGACTCTTTGGCTGCCTGTAACAAAAGACATGCTAAACACCAGAGCAGACACAGTGCTTATTGTGTAAAAATACCTCTTTTTTAATTGAATTTCCATCATTACAATTGCACACAATCAGTTTGAGCAATCTAAAATATTTATAGAAATTCATTAAGCTCTAAATGAACAGTCATCAGTCTTTAGCAGAGGCTTTAGAGATGTGTAAATACACTGAGAACTTCATTTCCCTTGGGGCAAGGAACTGTAGCCATTGTAACCCTCCCCAAACCCACCCAACAGCGACAAAAGAAAGCGCACTTATCGGACCCTCTTCCACATACAGTAGCATTTCTGGATTCATATTTTTCTGAAACCAGCCAGCATGGAGCTTTAGGCCAGGATTATACCCAGTTTTAACTATGTATACACGAGTGCACACAATTGCTACGTAAGCGGTGTTGATATTCGCTTCTTTATGTCAGTCTGGAGGATTAAATACTACGTCCATTAGGGGGCAAAATGAGGGCTGAAACATGAATCATTCCTGGTCAGCAGTGGAAAATGACTTCAGATTTTGCTCAACAGTGTAAGCAAAGATGGTGACAATGACAATCACCATTATGTTATGAAAGTAAAAAAAAAAAAGAAACAAAAATGTCAGCGGTGACAACAGAGATGGTACAATCCTGCCATGCTGGATCACCTTCTCCTTGCAACTTTCAGCCATTTTTATGGTTGTTGTTTTGGTTGCCACCACAATTTTTGTAGGTATTGCATCTTGTGAAAGCATTAACTCTTGAGGACGTGCACAGCCAACGCTTCAAACAAAACACAGGTAAGCGTCATGGGTTCATGTATGCGTAGTCAACGTCAAGTATTATCCTGGCTTTAGGGATCATTTCCTGCCCCAACACAAATAAAAATACACAACACTGCAATATCAGAAGTCACATACAGCTGTGTGTACCAGCAGTTTACCATCTGCAACAGAGACACATAAAGCTCCAAGTTTCACAAGTAATGCCAAACGTATTCCACGGCGACGCTGCTGACTGCGCAGCTCCTGCAGGAACATTCAAGCGTGAAGTGTAGTGCAATAGATGGATAAAAGCAAAGCATAGCATTCAAGAAATCATAGCACGGCTCACATGACAACACATGTACAACAGGTTTACATGTAATATAATCTGGCAAAATGCATAACACAATTGTCACCTAAGATTCAAACCTCTAAAAGAAGAGCAATAGCATTTCTCTTAACTGCACTGTAAAACTCTGTTCTATCAAGTCATTTTGGTCTGTAGCTAATTACTAAAAACCTTATTTTTGTAATATCAATGTTTTGCTAGTACAGCAAGATTTGAACTTCTGACAAATTAACTTGTTTCAACAATATTCTTGAATTTCATTTTTCTTCATACTAGCAAACATCATTATTTTGTTCTGTTTTAAGATACTAACACATAAGAATAAAAAAAAGCTTTAAACAACTTGACTTATAATTTAAGTGAAAAAAATCTGCCAGTGTGGTGAGATTATTTCAGCCGGTTTCAAATACATATAAACTTAACTCAAGAATTTTCTAGACTCAAGTGTCAAGGTTTTAATTCAACCAAAGATGAGAATTTTCTAGAAACTAGAATCAGTGGCATTTTTCTTGATATTAGTGCAGTGATCTGTTTTGTTTGCAGTTCCAGAATAAAGAAAATGACATTTGATTCTTGATAATTCTTGAAACAAGTTGATTGTATTGGAAAGAGGTTGAAATACTGGCGGATATTTTTCTTCACTTATTTATAGAAAATATGACTTTATGACTCAATTCCAGACAGAAATGACTTCATGAGTTGGAGCTAGTAAGTACGTAACTTCATAAGTTTGCATTTTGCAGTGTAGATATTTTTGATTTGTTGTCTGACAATCTGAGGATGAGGAAGGAGGTGAGCAAAATTTCCTCTCATTCTTTCCCAACCAGACTCCATCCATCTCTCCATTTGACCTTCAAACCCAAAAAGTTCCATGAGCCATTTTTAAAAGGAGGTCTTGTGTTCCAGTAAAGAGGGCTTCTACGTCACTAATACATCATCCAGAAATACGTGCTTGTTATTGGGCATTTAAAGGATAAACTCAGAGGTTAACTCACATTGCCCGGGAAGGATAGTTTCCACTCTGACATGCTGCCCCTGTTAACCCCATACACTGCAAAAACTCCACCATATCAAGTCATTTTTGCCTACAGTTGTGTCCTGAAAGTCTCTGTGTTTAAGCCTTACAGAATAATCTGTAATGTCATTTAAAAATTAAAGCATTTACATCCATTTACAACTTCAACAACTCAATGATCGCCCCACACCTATTTTGATTTTTGCTCTGTTCTGTCTCCATGAATGTCTGTATTGTTTGATATTTTTTGCATTGTAACTGTGAACAGGAAGTTGTATAGGCCTTATAAACAGACAGAATGATCTGATAAGATGGAAATTTTTTGCAGTGTTGTGATAGTGTTTTTACTCAGCAGGTGAGCCACGTCCATGAATAGACTCACAGACAGGAATTCCCGCATGCAAGCACGTATACGAATGCTCACACACAAACACAGAGGCTGACATGAAAAAGGAGCAGGAAGAAAACATCTTATTTGATGCAGGTTTGTGGGAGGGTGGTGCTAAGACGATGACTGTTATGTCTGCGTGTGGCTGAGAGAAAGAGAGTGAGGCCATGTGACTTTTGCCATTATCTCCCTACAGAGAAACAGCAGGGGTAAAGATAGCACTGCCCTCTGGCCAGCTCACTGAGTGGAGCACATGCACACACACAGACACACATGTAGAATCACGGACACATGAAAGTGCCATGTGATGCGGTGATTGGACTTAACTCATTTCACAATAAACCTACTGAATCTCCATCAACTGCGACTGCAAGTATGAGCGCCTTTGCTGACCAGCCAATAACCTTAAAGGGGGAACTGCAACAGATTCAGTTCACCTTGGTCATAGGGAGCATCATTGAGCATTTAAAAACAACTGTACAAGGCTTTTGTAGAATTAGAGGTAACTGTGCAAAATCACTGACCCTTATGACATCACAAGGGTTACTTCCTGTTTGTCCTTGAAGATGTGGAATTGAATTTGATAAAAAAAAACCTCTACAAGTGGCTTTAGTTGCTTTTAATGTGCAAGTTTTGGAGTCTTCAAGCACCAAAGGAAGTAACCCTTGTGATGATGAGAGGGTTTCCCTGATTTTGCACAGCAGCCTCTACAGCCACAAAAAGTCTTTATACAGTTGTTTTCACATGCTTTTGGCCTCGTGTTGGTGAAGTTGTGTTAGCCTCCATAAATAAAACAGTGGTTTACAGGATATCGGAGGCACAGCACGGAATGCTGTGCAGTCGTGGTTGTAGTTTGAACAGTTTGAATATAAACTCAATTATGTCTTGCTGCCATAGAGGGTGACAATGTACAGAAATGAATAGATTTCAGCTTTAAGTTGAAACAACGACAGCATGGCCTTCAACCTTTTTAGTCTCATGCTGCCTTCATGTGCGCCTTGTGAGCTCCCACTTCCCAGTTTCAAAAGTTCTAATTATCACATCACACATTTAAGTTCTCCTCATCAAGAAAAAACATAACAGATGCCCAGTTGGAGTTTTTTTCTTCTTCTTCTGGCTAGCAACTTATTTACAAATGCAAGCATCAGTGTGTTAACTTTATCGTTCAATAACACAACAAAGAAGAAACAATGAGCATAAAGGTATGTAATTTATGTATTAATTATCTTTATTGACATAGCAATTTGCTATTAAGCATCTGTTTAGCATGTGTGCTCATCCATAGGAAGCTAAATGTGTACATCTGAATATACATAAGAAACAGGATGACTGGGTATTTTAACAACACGTCCCTAAGACTTCACGTTTCTGCAACTCAGGTATCATAGAAAAATCAGAGTTACCCACTGGTAATTACTTCTTTTGGCTGTTAACACGTCTCATAAATACTTGTAAATCCCACAGCACATGAAGGCAGGATAAGACTGTTACAGTAATAAGCTTAAATGTGACTGTGTTTTATGCAGTGTTAGTGAGTCCCAGAGAGGAAGTGATGGGTCATGGAGAGAAAGTGAAGCATCATTCACAAAGACAGCGTCATGTAAATGTAGACTACAGAAATGTAATGTTAGGCACTTTAAAGACCAACATACTACACTACAAACATCCTATTTACTGCGTGACCACATGTTGTGTTGCATTAAAGGGAAACAGCCTGTTAGTTTAATGTTGACGGGATTTCAGTGTGTCAGGACTGAACCCTTCTTAGCAGCAGAAGACCTGCATATGTTGTCCTCTTTTCCTGAAACACTCCTTGTCCTGAGTCCAGATCCATGCATTCCTCGGCTTTTATAGTCCAGCTTTTTGGTCACACTGAGTAAATGAGTGAAAATGATGCTTTTTATATGAGGAATAATAAGAACACTGGGCCTGTTAGAGGCCTGTCTGGTATACACATCATCATGGCAATCAGTGTCTCTTCCACTAGCAAAACCAGTATACACTTCTAAATATGATAAAGACACAAGCTGGGCAGATGAGCCGTGTGGTAACTGCGTTGTGGAGGGTAAAAGGAAGAACACTGGTCTTCCACAAAACAGGAGACTCCCCAGTGATTACATTTAATGACAGAGCACACTGTACTGGACTCAGGACAAAGAGTTTGTTTGAAGGCCTGCAAAATTGGGTTGAACAGAAAGATTTTTATAGAGATAAAGATGGGGATGAATAGACTGAGCCTTAGAGTGTAAAACTAGAGACCAAACTTAACCACCAGCACAAAAAAAAAACAAAAAAAAACTCAAGTGATAACCAACCAACAAATATTTATAGGTAGAGAATCATGTAAATTCTCCGTATGTGACAATAGCCTGGCATCCTACCACATATTTCAAGTTTCCCATTTTGACATTAGAGTCATACTTGCATAACTGCAGAGAACAGCACAAAGACGTCAGTTGGATTGAGCAGCCTGATACTTTCTGTCATAACTTTCAGAAATCGCTTTAACAACGAATGCAACAGCCAAGAAACAAGGCAATCACAGGGATAGGTACAAATGTACAGAAATGAAAAATACTGATGAACTTGAGGGTTTTTGAATTATTCTACATGACGAAATGACAGCTATTAGCAAGATGTGAAGATCATGTGAAGAGGGAGGAAGCTGATGGGAGATCCCTGCATCATTCTTATTACAACATATTTATCTATAATCATTTTCTAAAGAGGCACATAGAAGGCTTGCAGAGTTACAGTTTAAAAGCATTTACCTATTTCAGCCGCGAAGAACATGACAAAAACAAACATCCCACACAAACATATAAAGTCTCTACTGGATCGGTCAAGTTTTCAGAGGGAAAACAGCAGTTGTAATAAATAAGGAAACTGCGGTAAATATGCTTGGGGAAATAAACCTGGTTCTAAATAATAACAATAATTAATTTAATATTAATAATAATAATAATAGTAATAATATCCAGTTCTTTTCATGTTGAACATGGAGTGGCGAGGGTTGTAATTGGCTCAGTACAGACAACAACAAGAGGCGATATGGGCACACCTCCCGCACAACTGACCACAACATCAACGTACACCTCACTTCAAAATGTAATACACACATAACATGCGCGCACACATATTCACACACACACAGGCAGCCAGAGCCCAACACGTGTAGTAGACCTCTGCAGTATACGGGGAAAGCAGTTGAAGTGCAGTACCTATTTCTGACCACTTGGAGGCTCAAAGTAAGAACGTACATCTGTCTGTACCACACTGCAAAAAAAAAATCCATCGTACCAATTCAGTTTTGCTAAGAATTGAATCTTAAAAGTCAGTGAATACAGTGAGATAATTTCAACCTGTTTCCAGTACTTTTTTTTTAGATAAGTGTCATTTCCTTAATTAATTCTGCTTAGTTTCATTTAAAGAAAATAAGACTCAATAACAGATAAAATGACTTGTTAAGATGAAGATTTTTTTTGCAGTGTATTCAACTGTCAGACTCTACAACTGTTCCTCATTGGCCAACTGAGCCCAGAGATATATTCTGTACATGCAGTCAATTAATTAACCAATGCAACACTTGCTTGAGTATACAAACATTTAGATTATACATAGAATCATATCATTCAGCTTTTTTGTATAGTTTGCATCTGTTTTCACTTCGCAAAAAAAAAAAAATTCGGGTTTACCGTTATGACCATTAATTTCCACGCATGGTCAACAAATAACCACAACGTTTGAGTAGCAGAGGTGCACAAAGGCGGGACAAATTTAACCGAAGCGAGAGACTTTTGCATATGGACATTATTATTCCAGATTGTGTGAGAACCACCAAATCATTAGACCGGTTTAATTCCGTCCCTGTCCCACCTTCCCCTCCTCCCCTGTCAATTACTGTAAAGAGGACATGGAGGCAGGTGGGGAGGGACTCCTCCTTCCTGCTCTTTCAACAGGACGGCCATCTTTCTCCTCTGAGCTCCATCTGGGTTAGAGGGAGGGATGAGAGTATGGGGAAGGGATGGAGTCCTGCAGATAACAGGGGCTGCAATTGGTGTTTTTGTTTGTTTGATGTATTTTTTTTTTAATTTTATTTATTTTTTATTTTTTGAAGAGATCCACCCTCTCTTCTGTGCAAGTGTGGCACCTCAGTCTCCCAATATGACTTTGACAAAGCTAGCCACGTCAGTTTCTTTGGCCTCATGGGAGGTGAAGAAGGGATGTTGCTGAAATAGAAAATATACTTTGTTTAGTTTGATTTCTCATCACCTCAGTAAACAAATTTTGTGTGTTTTCTTGCATGTTTTCTTGGGATTGCATAGATAAAGTCACTTTTCTTTCAAGTGTTAATTGTGTTCGCAAAATGTACAAGCTATTAGTGCACCATGACATACAGTTTTGTTTGTGTGTGCTTTTGATGTAGTTGTTTTTGACAGATCTATAACCACATGGCGACACACACCACACCACCATGTGCTACACTTTTGAGGAAGACGACAGAGTTCCAGCCCAAGGGTAGCAAAAACTACACTAATCTGTCAGTAATAAATCATTTATAGCTGTGTGTCTGAGACTAAATGAACCTTTTCCAAGTAAATGCTAACTTATTTATGTACTACTAAACATTTCCACCTTTAGCAATCATGTTTTATGAGTTTCTCATACTGAATGTCAAATCTAAATCTGCAAAGTAAGTAACAGCTGTTAGATAAATGTAGTGAAGTAAAAGAGTGATATTTACTTTGAGATGCAGTGGAAAAAAAGTAGAAAGTATATTTCAGCATTGTACTTGAGTTAATGTACTTGGTTACTTCCGTCTTTTGTAGTACATCAGCTGGTTTGTGCGCTGCAGCATGACAGCCGATCTACTTAGTGTGAGGTCAGGGACTTTGAGCCATTTGGAATTAACAGTCTCTGTGTGCCCTCCAGTGTCTGACTTTCAGTATTACAGTGTAGCCTGATCAAAGCATCTAATCTGCTGAAAATATAAAAATAATCAAAATAACAGTAATTAATATTAGTCATAAAAATAAAATGAAAAACTCACCATGAGTTCTGTGTAAGTTGGCCGCTCTTTGGAAATTTTCTTTAAGCTGAAGAGACAAAAATCAACAGCAAAATTAGTTCACTTCAATTCAATAAATGTGACTCATTCATACAAATGAAGCAAACTGAAGGACCCCGCTGTCAGTATAATTCAGTAATTATTTCATGATTATCCCACAGAAGACTTATAATGGTCTTAAAAGGAAATGACAGAGGAAATGTGGTTTGAGGACTTTGATCTTAAAAGACTATTCCATTTCCCAAATATACAGTCATAAATCAAAGGAAATAACAAAGCCTGTCTGCTGTATTCCATCAATTTTCTTAATTGTCTGGTTGGCTTGTAAATAAATGAGGAAGAAGTAGCCAAAAACCATGAATGTTGGTAATTCAGTGCTACATTTGAAAAATAAGAAGAAATAAGATAAGAAGCTACTATATCAAAACGCATAAAGAAGATAGTTTCAAGCTTACTATTAAACCCCCACTGATACTGAATTATTGATGCTGATATCAACACAGATATTTGAGTGTACAAATAAAATCCATCATCTAAATGAGCCAGTGTTTGTTTGTTTGTTTGTTTTTTGAAGAGTTCCTAAAGCCAAAAATAGTTTTTTTTTTTGTTTGTTTGTTTTTTTTGTTTTTTTTTTACCTTGTGATAAAAAATAAAGCAAAACATTTTATTCTGTGGGAACAAGGGCATCTTTTGCACAAAATAATTCTGTTCCAAACATGTTTGTAACCAAAAATCATTTGTAAATATTAAAAAACAAAAACTACAAATACAGTAAAATAAAACATGAATTATAAAAAGAAAAATAAGAGTTAAATATAAAATGTATTGCATCCTGTAAAAGTTTTATGTGCTGTAGTTTTCTTTCGCATATATGTCAGTAGCAATATACAGTGTGTGTCATTAGCCAGCAATGATCAGTAATATTTACCCCACCAGTACATCAGTTGGAATCTAATTAATATAATATGCACATTTATGCTACAAGTTTTTCCAAACTCAAACTAGATCCTAAAGGATCATGGGTGAATAGGGAGGTAGGAACATTTATGAAGTAAACCATGACATAAGATCACAGTTACATCCAACCACAGAATGAATATCTGCACAGTTAAACAACCAAAATTCCAACTATCAATAAAGCAGGAGATTGATCTGCAGGGATACAAGACTCTTCAACGCACACAGAGCTGTGTTCAGCTAATCCATGCACATCTGCAGACTAACACAACAGGCTGGTGAAAATACATATTCAGACACATTCCACAGAGGGTTTGAGAGCATAAACACACCCTGAACATTCTGTTCAGGTCAGAACAGCCGACTGGACACACAACAACTGCAGCAACCAAAGAATGTCATAATGAACTCAACCTGACAGAGGAGAAAAAATGAACAGAAGATTGATCTGGTGAAATTATTCACATTTTGGTTAGGTTTTTAATTTTTTTTTTTTTTTTTTTTTTTTTTTTTTTTTT